>OZ010589.1:101824533-101884533 GCA_963932145.1 Acanthosepion lycidas | reverse complement strand
ATGAAGATACAAAAACCATTCATAATTGAATAAATCGTTTCAAAAAAGCAAATGAAAATTAGTTTCACTTACATTATTCAGACTGTTATTCTCATCTTCATTAACATATTCATAACTTTTCTGCCTTTTTACGCTCCGGCCTTGTTCAGGTGATTTAATATTGAACCGAACCTTTTATTTTCTTCACTGGGGTAGATTGTTCTAGTTCTACGTGCCATACCTCTTCCGACTGTTTCAGTTATTTCCCTTTAACTCAACTTTCCAAGTATATATAAATATATATATATATATATATATATATATATATATATATATATATATATAGTCACTTAACCAACATCTTTATCTACTGGATAAAGACGTCGGTTAGTTCCAGTGACTAGTTAAAGAGAAAATATAACAAAAGATTTTATATATATATATATTATGATTATTGTTGTCATCGTAAAAAAAGTCCGAACTTGCACATGATTTTGATAATAGTTGTGAAAGATTGTGCAAAACCTTCCCCACTTTTCAGAAGAATTATTGTACATAGTGTACCATGAGGGCCTAAAATTTGTTTAAATTTCAGAGTTGTTCTTTTCCTCAACTGCTTGCTAATCAAGCCTAAAGATACCAGTCTGTCTTACTATTCAACCCATAACTGGAGGTAGAAGAAGTTGATTCATAACTTTTCTAAGGTTATTTAACTGGATTTCGAACTTGGCTTTCTGATTTCTCATTCCAATTCGCTATCCATATATAACTCTTTAAGAGTTATATATATATTTGTACGGCTCAGAGTCGTGGGTTCCATGCAATTACCATATACACCAGCTGGATGTCTTCCATAAAAGCTGTCTGCGTGCAATCTGTGGAGTTAACCTTCAAGATAGGACATCTAACGTAGACCTGTTTAACAAGTGTAATATTGGAGGAATCGAGACTTTTCTCATACAGTCTCAGTTATAATGGACTGGTCACGTCTTGAGAATGTCTGAGAGGATACCCAAGATTTTAACGTAGAGCGAGTTAGATCAGGACTACAGGGACGTAGGATGTCCATGGCTAAGACACAAAGACAAGATGAAAAGCAACTTGTCAGCTGTCAATATACCACATAACACCCTTGAGCGCTTAGCCTTGGAGCGGGTAGAATGTGTTTTAGTGGACTCAGCAGTTTTGAATCTGCTTGTCTGAATCATCTTCAAGAAGCGAGAGCAAGATCTAAAAGGTTAGCCAATCTAACAGTGATCTCATCTCACAATCCTCACTCTTGCTCCATATGCGTCCTCCTTTGTAAATCACTAGCGGTTCTAAGTGCCACTTAAGATTATCCCACAAAATTTCATAACTGAATCAATTAAGCTGTCAGATCCTCATACGTCGAAACTGACGGGAGAATATCATTATATATATATATATATATATATATGGCCACGTGGCTTTTTTGCTCCTTTTCGGGTTAACGTTCTCGGCTGACAGGAAGTGGTAAGACTATATTGAATCAATTTCTAGGTCAAATGGTTGCCAAAATAGTTGGTTCTCTGTGTCCTGCAAGACAAGTCTTCTTTCCAGAATCTATTATACATATCTGTAAGTCTACAATTCGTCCATGCTTAGAATATATCTGGCATACATAGTCTGGTGCTCCTGTTATTTATCTAAAGTTCCTTGATAAAATCCAAAGAAGAATTAGCAATATTGTTGGCCCGGTTCTGGCATCTCGGCTTCACTCTCTTTCCACCACCGTAAGATTGCCTCATTTTGCCTTTTCTATAAATACTTTCACTGTAATTGTTCGGATGAGCTCTTCACTGTGGTATTGAGGTATTATGATGACTGTAGTAAGAATGGTAAGTATAATGTGCTGCTTTGGTGTAAGGAAAATTGTGGTATGATTGGGTCAGTGGTTGTTTGCTAGCTAAGTTTATATTTTAAGACGAAAGAAGACCGTCTTTTTTCCCCATTTCCCTTTTCAGTTTGTGCAACATTTTGCAAAATAATTATCGCTCTTCGCTATGGTACCTAGACTTTTTGAGTTTAAGCTCAGTACTAGACTGGTGCCGAGATCTCACCAATTTACAGTTGGCAAGAATAAGTGCAAATTCTATGCTAACAGTTACTTTTCTCGCACTTCTCGGTTGTGGAACTCTCTTCCATTTCTTTTTGTTCTCAGTCATTAGTAATGTTTCTGTCTAATTCTCTCACACCCCGTAATCCCTTGCGTCTTATTGGCGTTACTACCTTGCATGGGACGAATTCGATTAAAAAAAAAAGTTTGAACTTGTGGAAATACGGAATATAGCTGTTCAGAATATTTTCATCGGAGTATCGAGAGGCCTGTGATGTTTCACCTGGAAGAAAGGACTTGTAAGTTAAGAAATAATCAGTGGTGGCGTCCTACCAGTTCGCACCGGTGCGAGCGAACCGATTCCTAAAATTATGCGAACAGGTTGTTGGATTATCCGAAAATAATCATATATTAATAGCCGATATATAATAGCTGAAAATATAATTAATACCATTGCTGTAATTTCTGTGGAGGCTGAAAGAGGGTTTTCTGTGAAGACAAAAGAAGTTTTCTTGAAGTTAAAAATGTAAGAACACTGCCAGTCCATCTACTACCAATAGTTGTGGAAAAGGTAAAAAAAAATACTGAAACAACATCTACTTGAACGAGTTCCACCAGGAGGGAGAAAATGACCCTCCCCGTTAGTAATTTTAAGAAAGAAGGATGGAGATCTACGCATTTGTGGTGACTACAAAATAGGTGTAAACCCCAAAATATGTGCAAACTCATATCCTATCCCCAATCTAGAATGGCCTTTGAACTCTCTTGTGAGTATGAAAACATTCTCTAAAATTGATCTAAAGTCGGCATATCATCAAATACCTATTGACGAAGACTTTAAAGAAATAACAAAAATAAACCCACCAAGAGGCTTATTAACCCTTTGAGCCCTGACCATCGCTTACCGTAATGCACAGTCACCGGTTGAACATTGGTTGAGAAAAATGACGTAATGCCCAGCCACTGGTTGAACAGTGGTAGAGAAAAATGATGTAAGGGTCAGCTACCAGTTGAACCGCGTGTAAACATTTGTAACTATTTTTATATCTACAGTGAAACATTACATACTAATTATTTGCAAATTTTGACTCAGGAGCTCAGACAGAAGGATTAAAATTGTTCAGGAACTAAAAGGGTTACGAAAAGAATACCGTATTGAATTAAAACCGCGGTTTATTTGGACAAAAGAACGACAAGTGGCATTTGAAAATTTAAAAGCTGTTCTGGCCAAAAAACTAACAACTGACGCTAGTGAACAATCAATTTCGGGAATATTAGATCAGGATGGCCATTCTATTATACGTCTTTCGAGAAAATTGTCAAAAGCCGAAATGAACTATTCAAATATCGAGAAAGAAGGATTGGTTATAATGTGGACGACAAATATAGCTTGTCAGTTTTTGATTGGAAAGATAATGTATTCCTCAAGGACACATGGCACAGTGGATAAAGGCGTTGGTTAGATCCAGTGACAGGACCCAAAGAGTGTGAGTTCAATACCCGGTTAAGGCAGTGGAGAACTTTCAGAGGGAAATTAACAAAAGATAACTGATAACTGACATCCGTCAACATGGCACGTGGAACTAGAACAGTCTACCCCAGTGAGCGAAATAAAGGGTTCAGTTCGAAATTCCAACCACCTGATGTAGGCCGGAGCGTACAACGGCCGAAACGTTGTGATAAATATGGCGACAAAGATGCGGACAATAGTCCGCATAATGTAAATACTGTACATAATACCTCATCTCAGAAATATAGACAGACTCTGGAAAGATATTCTTACTAAGATCTTTTAATTCATATTTAATCCTAGGAAGGAACCTACTCAGGTTACACCTTCTAGAATTTTAAGATGGGCCTTAATGTTAATGCCATTTGATTTTGATATGGACGATACCATTCCGTATATAGACGTTTTGTCGGGATTGAGGTTGATTACTTCTGAAAGTAAGAAAGAGGAGGAAAAATTCGAAGATACGTTCTTATACTAGATCGACACTGAAATTTTTAAACACAAGTTAACTGTAGAAAATGGTGTAATTTGTAATGGAGACGTAGTTGTTCCGCCTGCAATGCAAAGGAGAAAAGTTATGAAAAGTATTCATGACAATGTACATTGCGGAATAACGTCTATACAAAGGAGATTAAGGCTAGAAGCATGGTGACCAGGTTATTCTGCAGATATACAAGAATACGTAAAAGACTGTCAAATGTGCAATGACAGAAGAAAATTTAGACAGAGAAAATCACAAACAAGGCATAAAGAGTGCCATCGTTGGGACTGTGTACACATGGATCATGTCCATATTAATGAAGTGAGATTATTACTAATGTTGATAGATTCGTAATCTGGTCGGCCAGAAGTAATACAGGTTTCCAGCAAACGACGTTCGACAGTGAAAAAAGCATTAAGGATCATATTTTCAAGAAATGGAATCCGGAAAATGCTTGTATCTATCAACACCCAAGAATTCTATAACAAGGAACTATGCCAATGATTGAACAAAATCGGATGCAAACCCCCGTAACCCCCCCGTAACGTCCGAAACCAAAGGGATTAGTAGAAAGGATGGCAGAAACTTTAAAAAACGGATGGAAAATATGTGTACAATGGAAAGAAAAGATAGAAATATTTCTTCTTAGATTGTTGCTAAGTTATAGGAAAATACCACATCCTGAAAGATTGAAAAGCCCGTCCACCATCATGGGTAGAACAAGTAAAGCCCCCTTGACCCTGTCCTAAGTCACCAACGAAAAATGATGGTATAAAAATAATAATGAATCTAATCTACAACAGACAAGATTCATAATACAAAATGGACAGAACACTATGATAATAGAAAACATTGGAAATGGGTTATTGGCGGATGCGGACCAAGTTAGATTGGAACACGTTAGCGATGGAGAAATATATAGTGTGCGTGAAATGAGTGAAGACGAAAGTATCATGTTAAGGGAAGACAAACTAAACATTGAAATCGAAAGTGACATAGACTCTGAAGATGAACAAGGATAATCGTTGGAGGAATACTCCTATGAAAAACGTAGGTCGAGATATTCCATATTTAGACAATCTCTTAGGGAGAGGGAGGAAGATAGTGAGGAGACAAAAGCTCTCAGAAATACCAGGGAAAATATAGGGATTTAATTACCTATGAAATCAAAATCTATTAATAGCTACAGCTATTATCCTTGAGATATTTGAGTGCATACTACTTACCTAGTGTCAGTAACACTACACAAACATTTTCTTTTTCCCAGAAAGATTCACTCTGTACAAGACGGGGGTAGGCATTTTTGGTAGAGGGCGAAGTTAGGGGACAGTTTATATAAATATGAGGGGACGATAACGGTTAACTCTAGACTTGAACATATTAAGATTATAGTGATTGGGGAAACATCCTATTGGGAACCTGTTTTCTCAGAGCTGTGGTTCACGGGAAGAAACTGCTCGAGTGGAATTTACTTCTCGCCTATGGAATACAGCGGGAATGTGGGTGGTTTGCTACTTTGTAAGTGGCATGGCGGGCCCTAACCGTGAAGGTTAAACCTGGCGTAATCAAGAAATGTAGTTCGAGCACTTTTCATGGGAGTAGTGATAGACCAGCGAGAGACTCGCCACATCCCGTTTGTGAAAGAGAGGTTGCAAAGTGGGAAATAATCTTCATCAAGGACTCGGAGACGATTTTGAACTCTATAAAGCTTGGAAAGTGAAGACTAGGCAGCTTCCGTCTAAATATGACAACAGTACTTCATTTTCGGTCTGATCTGGCTCTTATAAAGGTGTAAGATAGCGTGAGAAGTCAAGTATTTATTATACAGGGAGCTAATCATTTTATCTGCATCTTTAGCGATGGATCTTATATAAGAGTTTCACTTGGGATCGGGTGTGAATTTCAGTTCCAATATTCTCTCAAGGTACGGTGCCTTCTCGAGGGGACATTCGTTCATCGTCATTAAGTGTCACTCTTGCAAAAAGAAGGTAAGAAAGTAGCCATATCAATCTGGAGTTTTAGCTTGGATTATCACTTGTAAATTGATCGCTAGTATTAAATACTTGCCCACAAACGAGAAACAATTATTATCCCATCAAAGGTAATTATCTATTCGGGATGGCCTTGGATTCTACCTTCCTGGGAGGAGAAAGAAATGATTTGACCAACGTGGTGAGGATTAGAAAGGAATAAGCTATCGGATTACACCGATTTTGCCGGTGACATCGTAATTCATTCTCATTAAGAGGCGATTAGTGTGTGTGTGTGTGTGTGTGTGTGTGTGTGTGTGCGTGTGTGACGCCTACTCCATAACTTTTAAAATTGTCCAAAAAGTGGAGAAAGAAAATGAGAAAGATATCACCGAGAAAAACTAAGAACAATGCCAACATTAGTTATTGATTGATCGATTTGTTTTTACGGTTTATCAACATTTTGCCGGTTATTTAAAGCCAGAAAATATGGTTGGGCCGTAAGAAATTTTGTAGATAATAATTATTTATGGATACAAGTGCTACTGTTTAACCCGTAGCTGGAAGAGTTGGATTCATATCTTTCCCAAAGGCATTTGCACGCGAGGGAATATAAGGAACACGACTGGAATTGGAAATCGGCTCTCCGATTTTCAATTACCAGTCGTTATGTATTACACCATCTCTGCCCATTCAAGCTTATAGCACCTGATATAACCAAGAGAGCACCCATCTGCATACTGACCAGGCTTGACCAACGGAAGTTAAGTGTTAGAGTGTGACGATTATAACCTCAGTATTGAAATTGATGGAGGGTAAGTATTAAATCCACAAGGACTCAAATGAAAAAAGTGACAGTTTTTGAAGAGAAAGAAAGAAAGAACTTGTAATATTTAATAAATTAATAAGAAAAAAAGAGAGAAACAAGAAAAGAAATGAAGTACGTATTTAACTTGGAAAAAAATGGTCCAGTTCATATACCAACAATATTGATTGAAAAAAAAAGGACCCTTTCAGTGACCGGAGAGACTTTAGGCAGCAGTTTCTCTAGAGGTTGCAAGCACTTTTACCGTTAACAATGACGTGCCTTGGGGCGAACGCTTGTGATGAAAGGAAAAGAGAAACGGTTCATTGGAATTAGCACTTATATAGTGAAGATCATGTGACCCTTACAAGGACAGCGATTGGTTCTTTCTTTAGCCGTTCACAGTCCTCCTTGTATTCTGTGAATGATTATTTAAATTTTCCAATAAGAGAGTTACAACATTATTCCTTTGTCTACATATCATCCTAAAGAATAGCAGACTATAGCAAAAGACATTGTAATGACTACACAGACACCCCATTCGTTCTTGATAATGACCGCGATGTTCGAAAGTACTGAAATAAAATATTAACAATATATGAACTTGGGATGGTGTATCCACGACATCGAGTACAAATCAACATCTCATTTGAAAATTGGAAAAAAGATAATAGAATATTAAACAGACATACCTTGTTGGTTCTTTTTAATCAAACTTGTATATATATATATATATATATATATATATATATATATATATATATATATATATATATATATTTATAAGTATAGGATTCATGTATACGGAATAGATTCGAATAACCAATAAATACTATTCTTAAAAGAATGATCAATACAGAGTAGAGCAAATATAAGTATTTATTCGAAAATTATAACATAAATATGTTATAAAATCACTACAAAAATAGCCATTTCGTTTCAACACATCTGGTTTCCTATCAAGTGATGGTGTTAAATATAGAATAAAGGATTTTAAAAGGTTCAAATTGATTTGAACTTTTTAAAACCCTTTATTCTACATTCAACATCATTATATATATATATATATATATATATATATATATATATATATATATATATATATATATATATATATATGGTAAAGGTTAAAGAAATCCGTGGGTATATAGTCCGAGTGGATCCCGGTAATATAAAAACATTATTTTATTTACGCAGAGCAATACGAATGAATAATCTCTTTTTACTTCTTGTGGGGAATAGACTATTTCGGAAGATGATGAAAGTAGTCGTCTGTCTTTTCAACCCCGAAATTCATGGCCGTAGAGGCAAGGCAGAGTTAACTATAAGGAGGTGATATTAGAAGCTACATAGTCAACCTAAAATTTAACTTGCCGAAGATACCTAATATGGTTGACCCTTTAGCTTCTAATATCACCTCCTTACAGTTAAACTTTCTAGATCGGGATTGAAAAGACAGACGATCAATTTCATCATCTGCCGAAATGGTCTATTCCCCACATGAAGTAAAAATTTTGTTGATTATACACACGCGCATATATATATATATATATATATATATATATATATATATAATTATTACTGAACATTGCTGCCCCAAAAAAGTTCTTGCACGTTTTCATCTAAGTTCGTGCTAATTAAATTCCTTAATCATCCACCAATAAACGAAATTAACATTGCTTCAAATTTTGTCCGTAAGAAGTGTAAAAACTCTTGTATTTTCAACTTTTGATCAATAAAACTACCTCATATCTCCTGGATGCTCAAAATTTTCAAAGAAAAATGAAGCTTGAAAATCCACTTTTCTGATTGGCTGACTTTGAGAGACTGCGCTACAGCGTTGACGACGTAAATCAAAAAGGGAATATCTATTTTGGGATAAGGAACTACATAGCTTTCATATTTATCAATAAAAAACCCGATACAATAAAGTCACCAGATGCTATTTTGAAACGTCATCCACCACTGTGCACTGCTTTGACTAACCCAGCTGGAGGTTAACCAATCGCGTCAACTGTTCAAGGTTGCTGTCAGCTCATTGGCACGGTTGCAAGGGTTTAACCTTGGGCCCATCGAATCATACGCGCGAGCAGTTCTCTTTCGCACGCGTGTGCGTGTGCGCACGTACGTCATCTGAGTATGTGCGCTCAATGTCAACCGGCCAACCGCCTCTTTATACCATAACACGCACGCGTGTTCACACTTCTGCGATTACTGTCCTGCAATTGGCTCACTTCATTCGCTTCTTACAGAAACCTCACGTTGTTGATTACGTATCCAAACTGTTTTTTTGTACTTCTTAGTTATAACTACATCCGTTTCCGCGTTTATCGAATTTACCTCCCAAATTACCTACTACTGTTTTAGCTTTAGTTGAATTTTTAAAACTTTTTTGTCTTGGATCCTCTTATGATACAGTTACATACATATTTGGGATCCCTCTAACCTGCCTACGTTTAGACTACACCCATTTTTTTATTCAAAAAACCTACACACCTTTTAATACGTTTGCCTTTTTAAAATTGGTTAAAATGCCGCCTAAGAGAAGAAAAAAAATTTGACGGCACACGGCTGCTGCCCCCGCTGCAAGAGCAGCAAGGGCAAGCGAAACCACAGAGCAAACATCGTTGGGCCTTTCGCAGATGGCCTCATGCTCTACTGACCGAATCTCCACAGAAAGTACCTCTGAACGGACTGAAAGGCTGGCATCAGTGGCATCAGTTATGTCATCACGACGCGCTAGCTTTTCAACTGAAGAGCGTTTAGTACAGAATTCACAGGACGCAATACGCGTTTCTAGGACCAGGGCTTCCGAGTCCCCAACACAGACAATCCTTCGGCGTTTAAGGAATGCCAGCGCTACAGCATGTTCTAGAGCTTTAGAAAGCCCTGAACAAACCACTTCGTTTCGTCATAGGAATGCTAGGGCTACAGCAGTTTCCAGGGTTTCGGAACAACCGCTATTCGTCGTTTAAGAAATGCCAGCGCTATTGCGTCTGCCAGAGCTTTAGAATGTCCTGTGCAGACCGCTAATCCTCTGCATTTAGACGAACAGTGTTTCGTCCATGGACACCCGGGAGGACGGACAACGTTCTCGTTTACTCTCCAACAAACAAAGCCTACGCAGAAGTCCCATTGCCCAAAATGAAGTGGGATAATAAAACAATAGCAACATGCAGACTTATAATATGCATTCTCTGCCGTACACCGTTGGTGTATTTCTCCCCTTACCATAAGGGCTGCTTTAGGTAACGTTACGAGAGCTTCATGCTCGCTTCAACTGGCTATTAAAAAACTACAAAATTCCAATATTTATGTTATGTGGTTCTGTTTGCGGTAGTGGCAGCGCCGCCTTTTGGGAAAAAGACGCGTCTACCATTCACGCTAATGCGTTTTTCTACGTTGCAACTGACACAGGGCGTGATGTAATGTCTTGCACTCAGGGATAATAAAACCATCCCATCGGAATACAAAGCTATCTACCACAACTCACCAAAAACTTCCTAAGGCCCGTGTTCATATTGAACTTGACAACCTTTAATTGGAGGTGTCTTAGTAAAGGCAAACGACTGATGCTACCATGAATGTCCATTGCTTCCTTTTAAGCCTTACAATTTTTCTTCCATTGTACTGATGAATACCGACAACTTGTATACATTATGTTTTTTACGTGGGCGGCCATCAGTTCTACTAGACTTCAGCCTTACATGCGTGTACAAATTGAGTATAGCAGTTATGACCATCCATTCAGAGGAAGTTTACTCCCGGGAAACGTCGGGCTTTACTGCTAGTTATATATATATATATATATTAGGTTGGTGCAAAAATAATGTCGTTTTTTCACATATGTTACTTTTTTATATGATTTCTGAATTAATTCATTGATATATATAGCCATGTTATATATCATTTTGAAGCGCATTTTTCGCTCTATCGAATCGTGTTATTCGTTACAGTTCTCAATCTCTTCATTCATCTTTTTTTGCAGGCTTTTCGAGAGCATGGACAAAATTCAAATCCGCACGATTTTCTTGTTCCAGTTCAAACTAGGCCGAAAAGCTGCCGAGACAGCTCGTGATATCAATGATGCGTTTGGTCCAGGAACCACTAACGAACGGTAGTTCAAGAAATTTCGCAATGGTGACGAGAGCCTCGAAGATGAAGACGGTCGCGGCTGCGGTTGATAACGAACATTTGAAAGCCTTAATTGAAGCCGATCCTCGCAAAACCACACGAGAAGTTGCTGTTGAACTCGAGGTCGACCACTCAACAGTCGTTCGCCATTTAAAGCAAATAGGGAAGTCAAAAAAGTTGGATAAATGGGTGCCGCATGAATTGAACGATAATCAAAAAAATCGTCGTTTTGTGGTGTCTTCTACGCTCCTTCTGCGCAACAAAAACGGCCCATTTCTCGAGCGGATTGTGACGTGTGATGAGAAGTGGATCCTCTACAACAACCGGCGACGTTCAGCACAGTGTCTGGATGCCGGAGAAGCTCGACAACACTCCCCGAAGCCGAAATTACACCAAAAAAAGGTTATGGTGACTGTTTGGTGGTCTGCGGCCGGTCTCATCCATCACAGCTTCTTGAATCCGGGCGAAACGATTACGGCGGAGAAGTACTGCCGACAAATTGACGAAATGCACCAGAAGCTCCAACGTATGAGCCCGAGATTGGTCAATATGAAGGGACCAATTCTCCTCCATGACAACGCTCGCCCGCATGTTGCTCAACTGACCCTGCAGAAGCTGGACCAATTGGGCTACGAAACTCTGCCTCATCCGCCTTATTCACCGGACCTCTCGCCCACCAATTATCATTTTTTCAAGCATCTCGACAACTTCCTGCGGGAAAAATACTTCAAAAGCCGAGATGATGCCGAATCGGCCTTCAATGACTTCATCGCTTCCAGAACTTCGGATTTCTATGCTAATGGGATGAATAAACTTGTTTCTGGTTGGCAAAAATGTGTCGATTCTAATGGTTCTTATTTCGATTAATAAAGTTTATTATGAAAGGAGTTATGATCGTTTGAAGTTGAACGTCAAAAAACGACATTATTTTTGCACTAATATAATATATATATATATATATATATATATATGTGTATAATGTATATATGTATGTATATATTGTATATATATATATATATATATATAGTATAAGCTATATATATATATATATATATATATATACACACACACACTGTATATATATATATATATATATATATAGATAGATAGACACTATTTTTTGTATATATATATAAATAGAAAAAGTTACTTTAATATATATATGTACACACATATATATATATATACTGACCTGAAGTTAGTTTTGCTCTCTCTCTCTCTCTCTCTATATATATATATATATATATATATATATATGTAGCACACACACACACACACAAGTACACACAGACACCCCATATATATATATATATATATATATATATATATATATATATATAATACGCACGCGTATATAGATGTATAGTTACTGTCAGCTTATTTTTATTATTTTATGTGCTCTTAAACATTTCTTCTTTTTTTTTTTGGTGAAAAAGAACAGTGAAAATTGAAAATATGCAAAATTAATATTGAAAGTGTTATCCTTGAAACCAATTTACTCGCCAGCTCGACAATTTTCTCTTTGTAACTTGGCGGGAAGCCATAGGAATCTGTAAATAAGAGAAACACTTTTTGCACTAACATTTGCCAAAACAGGCACTGATGTCCATAAATTATCAGCATTCCATTTGTCTTTTTACATGATCTTCTACGCCTGATTTCATTTACTCTCCTCTTATTACTGCTTTTAGATGCTCCCTTACTAGGAATAAGTTTCGCCATTATTTTATTACTACAACTGCAAGGAATGGAATACACGCAATCTCTCACACCGTGTTAAGCTTGACTTGGCAGTCATTTCTTCGTAGAGTGCAAATGCTTCAGAATATTGTTCTGGTCTTGTACGGACGACAGATCTTCTGAATCTTTTTCCGAAAAGCCTCTGAGAAAAGATAATCTGACTGTATCAATTTTCTAGACATCCCCCTTTACTCGTTCGCATCTAAATCATGTAAATAATGAAAACTTCGCATCGCAGAAATTCAAATCGAAAACGTTAGTAACAAGTTTAAAAAATTCTACCTCCATTTTCAACGTTGCTGTCATTAATGCTGTCCAACAAAACATACCAGATATTTCGTCTATCGAAGCTCATTAGATACAAAATCACGCGGGAAAGAAAGAAAGAATAAAAGAATTTACTAACTTTGAGAAGCAGAAAGACAAACAGATAATTAGAGAAATAAAAAGAAAGACGATTAGAAGCTTTGATAAAAACGGAGTAAATTGCAGCGATAGCATCAAAATGCAGAGAATTGAAAAAATATGAAGTGAAGCCTAAAGTAAAACCAGTAAAAACAAAGATAGAACAATAGTTGGTTGGTTGGTTTCTCTTTATCGGCATATCAAATCTCTGTGGGTTAATGCTGAAATTTAGATATTTTGAATTCAATTTTATGGCATTAGATACATATATGGATCTTTCCTGTCAATTCACCCCAAAATAATGTAAAGTTAAAAGCTACTTATCGCAAATATTAATTAACTTAAAGAAATACATTTTAAATCAAAGTTTGCTTGCTTTTTATTGAATTTTTGGCACTTTTTTGAAATTATAAATTTTGAATTAAATTTTGTTTAGCTTGGTTCGCAAAAATTTCAACCCTCAGAAAAAATTACCAAAAATCAGGGAATTATTCACATAACGTAAGTGTGAATAATTTTCGAGGTATTTACAAGAAATTTTTTACAATTTAAAAAAAAAAAAATAATGGCTTGTTTATCGGTGTGAGTGCAAATGGAAGAATTTAGTGCAAATTTTAGTAAATGTAAATCCCATTTTATTTTGCGGAAAATTAACAGAAAATATTCGAAACTTTTTAAATAAAATTTTATAAAAGTTAATAGGGAGTTCCAGATTGATGTGTAAACTGGTTCCCCTACGAAACAACGAAAGCCAAATTATACATGCACATAACGAAGGGATTTCTTAAAATATAAACAATTACATTTTATGATTGTTCATTGAATGAATTGTTTTTGTATGGATTATCATCACTTATTATTGTAAGATTAATTTTCTTTTTTTTTGTGAGTGAATATTGCTTTAATAATTTTTTGGAGATAACAGGTCTTACTATTTAACCCATAGCTGAGATAAGAATAGACGGATCCATAATTCACAATATTGATTCATATTTTTTAATCCAATCTAAGCTTTCGGCTTACATAAGCCATTATCAAAGATGTCAATTACAACATATTAAGCAATATACGGACAAGACAGTGATGATAGTCTGTCATTGTTTACATAGATGATTTCTAAGCAACGATAAGCACGTGCATATAAGACGCTAGAAGCGAAAATCGCACCGCATCTCATGACGTCACACATGACCACGCGAGAGTGAATTGGAGAAGTATGAAGTATAGGAAGCCGTTGGTATAAACCAATGGCTTATGTTACCAATTATAGACATTTATACACAATATTGTGAATTTCTTTCTTCGTTCAATGATAATGTTATTAAACTTATCAGACGTTATGAAAAGAATTTACAGAAAATAAATAAACAACACTTGTCTATATTATTTAATGAAACGTGTATGAATGAAAAGATGCTGCCTAAATACACACAATATATATATATATATATATATATATATATATATATATATATATATATATAACAAACCGTATGGCTTGGAATTGCTAATCGGAGAGCCGAATTCCAATTCCAGTGTGGTTCGTTATATGCTCAAATAGCCTTGGAAAGGTGTGAATCCAATTATTCTCCAACCAGCTATGGGATAATTTGTAAGACTTGTATCACAAAATCATTATTATTTAAAAAAAATTAAAATCTAAGTGTTATGATCTAAGGTTAGGGCCATGGAAGAACAACACGAAACACAAGAGTAGAAATAAGAAAGAATATATTACACGAGAAATAATACAAGAAGTGGAAGGTGTTAGTATAATTGTCAGACGGGTTTGGCTCGACTCGATTCACTACCGTCCCAATACCAAATCCGTTCGTCTCTCTTGAGAGGCGTAGTATGTATAGCGTTCGGCAGAGTTCATTCTGTCGGTCTAGGTAGGCACCATGACACTAAGAAAAATATATTCTGGCCTTAAATAACCTGTAAAGGATTGATAAACCGTAAAAAAACAATTCAATCAGTTATTTTAAATATTCTAACCTCATCTTTAGATTCTATGTCTGACTATGACTGCTTCAAGGCACTAGGTTAGATTAAACAAATGCCCAGTGAATATTCTCAAGATATGAATGGTTAAAAAATCTCTCTCTTACTCCCTTCCCCCTCTCTCAATGATCATTTTGACGAAGTAGCTATCCTATATACGTCGACTATGGCACGTAAACATTACCTGTACATACGACAAGTGACTAGTTGATGTACATTTAACCATATGGATTTTGAACACGATATATATTAATTTTATCTTTGTCAAGATACAATAAACGATGAAAGCTGCTCGAAGTAATATAATGAAAGAAGTAATAATAATAATAATAATGATGACTTATAACCACCTGATGAGCTGCATTGATACGCATCGAAACACGACTGCAATTGTGTAGTGATTATGACATGTTTTCGGTGTAATATCCTAAAATAAATAATGTTGCTCTACTTTGAATTGAGCTCTCTTTAAAATTAAATCTTACGAACGTTGGAGTTGTTCTCTATTCGTCCTTATTTTACCTTGATATATATATATATATATATATATATATATATATATATATTACGATGAAATCATGATGTAAACAAGATTTCCTATTCGATCAAATATTTTAAGTACGTTAAGCCTGGTCAGTACTTAGATGGGTAACAGCTTGGGAGCACTGGATACTGTAAGCAACCTCTTACAATCTGTAACATGTTTTGGCTTTGTTATGTAGTGGTTTCACAGTGGAGGCTTGTATTTGTACTAAGTCGGCCCTAAAATAGGTTCGACGTACAAAACGTTAGGAACTTGATATCATAGGTAATGACGCAGTAATATAGTTGTAGTGGCTGATACTTTAATATCCGACTAACAGTCGTCCGACATCGACTGACTGACCAACTCACTGCCGACTGATTTGCACAGACCCCTAACGAAAATTTTTTCCCTTTGATTTGAATTAAATTTGCATTTGAATAAGGGAATGACTCCTATCCAAAATATAGAAGGAGAAAGCCAGAAGATGGAGGTCACGTCGGCAAGATCATTGAGTAATATTGAAATACATCATTTTTCTCCACAAATTATAACAAGGATTTAAATTACTACTCGTACTTATTATAGGTGGGAGAGTCTATTAACAATAGAATAGGGGTGTTTCACTATAACAGGCTTTAAGTAAGAAGGGCTGATAAGCTGTAAAAAGAACAAACAAACAAGAAAAGCAATCAGATATGGCTGTCTCAAATTCTATTTCTTTCTTTTATTTCGATTCAATGTCTCCTTTCCTTATCTCTGAATGGATTTCACACTGTTTCTCAATCCCTTGGTCATGTCTTCTCGGCTTTTTCCTGTTGCATTTGATTTGAGCTTAAGATTTTTGATCTTATTATTTTTCCTTTTCTTCATTTCATTTGTTGTCTTTTGCTTCTTTTTTTTTCTTGATCTTTTTTTGTCCTCAACCGGCCAACTCTTCAGACACGTTCACCTTTGTTCCTATATCTAGATCAAGGTGATCTTCAACACTCAGAGTAAAATGAAGACGCTTGACCACGGCTTTCTGTCTTTGACTCAGAGCCAATCAGATTACTGAAAACTGAGAAGGATTTTTATAGTGTTGTAACCCAGGCCCAAGAGCCACTACAAAAAGGATTACTGAACAAGATTGTTGTAAGGTAGTAAGAAGTGAATATTATGAGGATACATCCGACAGATAAATATTGACATTAGAGTCGAATAGGTTAAGAGTCGTGATTGGGGAAGCATGCTGTAAAGGTTTTGTTTCACAAAGAAATAATCCTTGGAAAAAAGATGTCTATGTAGAACTTCCTAACATTAAGTGTGAAATATATATAATAGGAAAACATGGCTGTAAACATAATTCTAAAATATACTTAATATCTAACTCTAGGTTTAACTCTAGATTTGAAATTACCTGAGAGGTAAACCCTAGGTTTATACCAAGATTTGAAATATACCTAATAGATAATCTTTGATTTGAAATATACCAAATAGCTAAACTCCATTTTTTTAAATATATGTAAGATACAGCCGTAAACTTAACTCTAGATTTGAAATATATATTAGTGGGTTCGAAGTATACAGGTTTGCCTGTCGTGCGGTTCACACACATCAGTTTTTGAACAGGAAAAGAAGTTTATCCCTTGTTTCCTGTTTAGGATCTGATTTCCGATTCCTTCTAAAGAATACTTACAAACCAAATCATAAACAGGAAACGAGGGATAAAATTCTAAGGTGACTTATTTATATATGAAGTCACAAAGACTACAGCTATTATCCATGAGGCAGTTGAGTGCATACTACTTCCCGAGAGTGGTTATCGGAGATTGCGGTGTGAATGCCAAGGAGCACTGCATACCGTTTCCAAATTTCTCGCAGAGTTAATTGCCTCAATGTGCTCCTTTTCTCACAGGTGCAACTCAACTGATCCTATTATACTGGACAGTCGGCAAAATCAAAAACAAATAAGGTGCCTGCACAAAATAAAAAAAATAAATGGCGACAATTTATCCATCGCACGCTGCATATTCTATAAGTATTATATATATATATATATATATATATATATATATATATATATATATATATATATATAATGGACTCTCCCGTCGGTTTCGACGTATGAGGATCTGACAGCTTATCTGATTCAGTTATGAAAGTTTATGCGATAATCTTAAGTGGCATTTAAGACCCGCCAGTGATTTACAAAGGAGGCCACATATGGAGCAAGTGTGAGGATTGTGAGATGAGATCACTGTTAGATTGGCTGACCTTTTAGATCTTGCTCTTGCTTCTTGAAGATGATTCAGACAAGCAGATTAAAAACTGCTGAGTCCACTAAAACACGTTGATCTCCATTCTACCCGCTCCAAAGCTAAGCGCTCAAGGGCGTTATGTGGTATATTAACTGCTGACAAGTTGCTTTTCAGCTTCTTTGTATCTTAGCCATGGGTGTCCTACATTCCTGTAGCCCTGATCTAAGTGGCTGTACATTAGGATTTTGGGTATCCTCTCATCAGACATTCTCAAGACATGACCAGTCCAGCGTAACTGAGGCTGTATGATAAAAGTCTCGATTCCTCCAATACTACACCTGTTAAACAGGTCTACATTAGATGTCCTATTTTGAAGCTTAACTCCACAGATTGCACGCAGACAGCTTTTATGAAAAAGGATGGCAAGTACATATATATATATATATATACAAGCATATATATATATATATATATATATATATATATATATATATATATATATATATAACCATGTTTCAAAAATGGAATGTCCGAATTTAATTTTGTAATTAAATTAAAGACATTTTCCATTTCATTCGCAAGCGAATTTTGGAGTAACTTTTAAAATTACTGGGTTTGTGTCTTTAAAACCCCGATTGTGTCTTTAAAACCCAGTAATTTTAAAAGTTACTCCAAAATTCGCTTGAGGATGAAATGGAAAATGTCTTTAATTTAATTACAAAAATAAATTCGGACCTTCCATTTTCGAAACATGGTTAGAACTGTGTAGCGGAAAAACCATATTTTAAATCAGTTAATTTATAATATTAATGCTCTGTAAATTTACATTGAGCACTATTTTGTAAAAATAAAAATATCTATAAGAACACCGGATTATATATCTTACTGTTCTTTCTTTATATATATTCTTTTATTAATATTTACATAAATAATAAGTATAGAACAATTGAGAAAATAAATTTATAGCATTGATGGCTGTAGCCGCAACTTTGTAGCGTGTATTTCCATCATTTTTCATTTGATCACTTCGCTATGTTATTTGGATTATCTTATGTTCATTATTCGTCCAATTATGCGTTTTTTTCTTGTCTAGATTATTCTAATAGATATTTATTGGGGACATTTCAAAGAGGCAACGTTAATTCAGGGATGACAAGTAAGCTGAGTTCCTAGATAGTCATGATCATTTAAGTCATGAAGGGTCCTTTTAAAAATATTTGAAAGAACACCCCATATATATGGCTATATCAGATTGAAAGTTAAACAAAGTCGAGGTTGGTCAGTATTTAGATGGGTGATCGTTTTGGAATATCAGATCCTGTGATATAATGGATAACTTTTCGGAATTGGATATCGGAGTCGGTTTCCTAATATTCACTCAATAAATACACGCAAATACAATTTGAAAAGGTATAAATCTCTCTTCTCTTCCTAGCTATGGGTTAAATATTAGGACTTATATCAGTAAATCATTATTATTTCCAAAAAAATTATACAATCTAAAAATATAACTTTATTTAACCATGCAAAAAGTTGATAGACCGTGAAAAATCAGTTAATCATATAATCACTATATTTAAAAAATAAACACAGGAGACATGTAAAATGTTTATTTGATAAACTGTATCTATATTAAAGATAAATAGAGGCAACTACGATCTTTTTTTAATATCACGTCTCTGTATATTTTCTAGAAAAATAGTTTCATCTATATCTCTTATACAATATCTCGGTATATTTATCGTATAGATTAGCGCTTCACAAACTTTTCTACTTTTCGGCGCACTTGCAGAATAACTAAAATTCTGGAGTGCACTTTTAAATTTGAATAAGAAAAATTAGTCATGAAGTATGATATGTCTCCTGAAGCAAGCATTTATTTTTAAAACATAACATTTAAGTATTCTTGCATGAAACGCTCGCTTAAGGGGATTTGGCAAAAAAGAAAATTAACTTTAATTTTTTGGTTTAGCATCGCCAAAAAAAAAAAGGGATTTATTAGGTTGGTGCAAAAATAATTTCGTTTTTTGACGTTGAACTTTATGTGAGAAAATTTTTTTTGCACCAACCTAATATAAAGAATCAGCTGTTATTTTATAAAGTCCAATAATGACAGAATCAAATCCCCCTGAGGAATGCAAAAAAGAATGGATTACCCACTCGTTAAATATTAAGGGATTCAGCATCGTGTTTAAAATATCAAATGACAAAGACTTCCCTTAAAAAATAGATGCCATGTGCTTGGTGCCTTCAAAATAAAGATTTTTGTTGTAATAAAAATAATTCACAAATTACATTTCTGTTAACTTGAGGCAAATCTGCTCACTTTTCAAGTTCACACAAGTGCGCCTGCGCACACCAGTTGGGAAACACTGGTTTTGATGAATAAATAGAGACACGTGTAATAAAATACGTGTGTCCACTAAATGTTTAAATTTCATAGCAATAATAATGTATTAAAATAATATCCATTATTCTTCTTCGTGCCAGGCACCTTAAGGACGATGGCGGTCATGGCTCTCTACGACGTTCTGTCCTTTGTACCTCTTAGTAAATTTATTCTTTTGACTATTTCTTTTAAACCCTTTTCTGCTTTATATTTACACAAGATCTTAAGATAAGTCATGCGCTGTTGTCTTCTGTTCCGATTGTCTTCAATATAACCCGTGGGTGCCAGATATTACAAGCACTCTTTCTTCATTATGTGGACAAGAAATTTTAACTGTCTCTATCTGGTATTAAATATAAGTGTCCTTTTTGCTTCCATTTTCTCTAAAACTTCCTTGTTCCTCGCATGTTCAGTCCATGGTATTCTCAACATGCTTCTGTAGAATCACATTTCTGTTGCCTGAAGTATTTTCATCTGTGGGATTGTCCAGCCTCTACTGCCATATAGCAGGGCCGACTGTACATAACATTTCAATACGTTTTCTAACAAAATTTTCTTGTTTCTTAATACTTTGCTTACCTTTTGGAAGTCATCATTTATTATGCCAATGTGCCTGAACTAATTTTCTATCTGTATAAGCTCTGGATTATTCTAATATCCTTCCCAAATATCTCGTGGTTACTTAACAGCTCAAAAGACTTTAATTCTATATACCTTTACTCCTACGTTTCTTATATTACAGCCTCATTTGTTCAAGACTTTCATGTGAAGCACTCAGATACATTTGTCTATTAATTGATCGACTTGATCTCAACTTTGTCTTGAAATACAAAGACAGATACTTGTCTTATACCCCCTTCTTTTTTGTATATTTACTGAACTCTTTTCTTACTCGTTTGCAGGTGGTTTGCTGCCAGTATAGGCTCTGGATTATTCTAATATCCTTCTCAAATATGTCAAGGTGACCTAGAAGTTCCAACAGTTCATTGTGATGTAACTTGCCAAACGCTTTCGTATAATGTATAAAATATAGGTATACATACTTTAAAATTACTTTGATTCACGTATGAAAAATGTCAGATGATATAATCTTCAAAAAGTCCCAATAAGAGGACTTTATTTCTTAAATAGGATTATAGACGTGTGATTTAGTTTAACGCCTTCCTTAAGCTTAATGGCTAAGCTTGTTCTTAAGGTGATAACACATTTTCAATTCTTCAATGAGTCATATTTTATTTTACTAAGAATTTTGAATACCTCGGCCAGTATATGTTTCATTATTAAATGAAAGAAACATGGATGTCTACTCAAACACGTTTACCCAGTAAATAGAACGTTTATATTACTAAGAAATCTTCTCCATATGTTTTTCTTATAGATACATTGAAAATATCTATAAAAACTCTTAAAAATATTTCTGTCTAGGTTTCTGCATTTTAAATCAAACCATATAATAATTAGCAATGTATATTTATTTATATATTTCCTGTCCCATCTGTAATGGGAAAAGGATAAAAATCAACTTAAATCAGTAAATTTATGAGTGATTACTTTGTCGCTTTAATAATCGATACAAATAAAATATTTCTCTGCATTTAGACAAAAATTGTTCCCAAGCCAAGTAAAGCGTTTAATTCACCAGTTTTTTTTTTACTTCTACGTTTCTTATATTATAGTCTCATTTGTTCAAGCCTTTCATGTGAAGCACTCAGATGCATTTATCTATTAAGTGATCGTAATGATCTCAACTTTGTCTTGAAATACAAAGACAAAAACTTGTCCTTTACCCCTTTCATTTTTTTGTATATTTAGGGAATTCCTTTTCTAACCGTATACAACGAATTTACTTCCGGTATGGGTTTTGAATTATTCTAATACCCTTCTCAAATATGTGAAAATTACCTTACAGTTCCAACAGTACTTTGTTACTTGTATAAGGTACGCTTTTGTATAATCTATTAGGTTGGTGCAAAAATAATGACGTAATAATGTCGTTTTTTGACGTTAAAAAATACGTCAAAAAACGACATTATTACGTCATTATTTTTGCACCAACCTAATATAAATTATAGGTATGCATTCGCCGTTTTTGTAGTTTCGTTTTTCATCTGAAAGATATTTTCCATTTCAAAGTTATATTAAACATATAAAATATTTAGTATGAAAAGGTATAGATCAAAAGCAACTTACATAATACCAGGAGTAATCATTGAATTATAGATTTGGTTAGTTTGTATCGCCATTGATGATAGTGATAATTACTTTGGCCTTTATCTTTTTAAAACATTCTCATGACAAATACATAGAAAATATATAAAAATAAACCAGTAAACAAAAAATCACCTGAAATTTTCCTTCTTCAATATTCTTGGAATAAGTTCCAATTTCTGTAGTGTACAATCTTTTCTCTTGAAACTTTCACCAGACCACTTGGCACTTTGCGAAACTAATTTAAATTCTTCAGTTGCTACCAGTGAATTCTCTGTTCCTGGATATCTTCCTCTTTGTGGAAAAGACACTAGCAGACATAGGCATGGTCTCGGGAAAATCTTGCAATGGTTACGATAATTGTCTATTGAGTTCCATGATGATTCTTTCATG
The DNA here is from genome assembly GCA_963932145.1 of Acanthosepion lycidas. Classification (NCBI taxonomy): domain Eukaryota; kingdom Metazoa; phylum Mollusca; class Cephalopoda; order Sepiida; family Sepiidae; genus Acanthosepion; species Acanthosepion lycidas. Next base: position 101,861,672 of record OZ010589.1, on the reverse strand, counting down.
TGGTTTTCGACTATTGCACACTGTTAGCTATCGCTTTTCCCTTTATCGCTCTCCTTCTTTTCAGGACCAAAGACAAAATTTCTGATAATATAAATCTCTCTCTCTCTTTCTCTCTCTCTCCATGCATCTGCGAACATTGTTGCATTTAATGATTTTAATGCTCTTCACGTCAAGTGGTCTAAAGATTATAATGTTACTGATGTAGACTTTGAAAGTTTACGTCTCTTAATCATATAGTGGATTTTCTTACTCGTTTTTCTTATAAATCTGATCAACATGACTTTTTACTAGATTTGTTCCTTACCTTACCTCCTAGATCTCATTGGATATCATAACTGTATAGGGGGGGTACTGGGTGTGGAAGAATTAGAAAAGAGAAATACCACGAAGGAGCATGGAGCCAAAAGGGATTTACACAAGCGAGAAGTGCGAGAAAAGAAACCTTTAGCGTAGAACTTACGGTTACATCTAGCCAATTCAAATGTATATCGATGAGACCTTTAGTACTGATCTTATATTTATAAAGTCTGGGTAGCATAGCGAAGAGATTATCCGAACAATTACCATGAATTTTTTTCATAGAAAAGACACAAGGAGGCCACTTTACGGCGGTGGGAAAGTCAGTGAAGCCGAGGTGCAAGATTAGGGCCAATAATATTGCAGATTATTCTTTGTATTTCATCAAGAATCTCTAGATATATCGCAGGTTTTCTTACTGAAACCACGTAGTGTCATCTCCCCTCCTTCCACGCGATCCAAACGGAATAGTCCATTATTTATGAGACATTGGCACGGCGTAACGGCCGTGAAAACTAACGAAAGGAGGCACGAGCACAGTAGCATGTTCGTTTTCATATGCTATAGTTTAACAGTAGGGCAACTGTCAGCGAACGCCATGTTACCTCAGGCAAGGTCAGTATGCACGAGGGTTAACTGAATTTAGTCTGACAAAAGCCTACTGGACCTCGAATTAAAAATAGAACTTATTAACTGTGAAATTGGCATGCAAGAGGAATTTAACAATCATGCAAGCAATAAGTACGCTGGATCTTATTTTCCAAATCTAAACTTGGCCAGGAAGAGGAGCTTCCGTAATATTACACTGAGTGAATTACTAAGCTCTCCACGTTCAGACAGGCGTCAGTAGTTAAATATTACGGTTTGAATAGTTTGGCATAAGGCCAATCGTTTGAGGCATCCAGGGAGGCTGGAATTCATTACATGACTGCTTTGCACTGCGATACTCATTTGCTAACATTTTTCTACAGTAGATGTTCGGAATTAATTGCTGGGTCCCTCACCGTGTCATAGTAATGCGACACTCCCTTATCCATTTTTAAAATTAAGCAATGCCAAAGATCGAAAATTGAATAGTTTCGGTAGAAACAGAAAATATTACTGAACTCTTACGTAATATCAGTCTCTCTTATATAGCTGTAAATGCTTGACAATATCTTCAAAGACGAACAAAGTAACAGAAACTTGGTTCTACAGTAGAAGTATCCAACAACAAAGAAAATGGAAACAAAAAGGGCACTTTTACTTAACATGTAGAGATAATTAAAATTTCTAGAGTACATAATGAGGAAAGAGGGCTTGGAAAATTTGACATTCTCAGGATATATTGAAGACAAGATTGAGAGATTGACTTAGCTTGAGTAAATGGATATCAGTTTTAGGAAAGATAATAAAAAGGTAAATATTATTAAGTGCTACAAAGAACAGAGAATCGTGGAGAGCCATGACTGCCAATGTCCCGAAAGGCCATGGCTAGAAGAATTAGAATAAGTGTGTCAAAGATATATTTAAAATTATCTGTATGAATATTTCGAAAATATATTAACACTTATAGTTATTGATAGTATTTTAAACCATTTGAAAATGTTTTATTTTCGTTAGAAATCACGAAGCATATTTCATTAAACACATTCGGTACATGCGGATATACGTTAAATACTTTCTTTAATACGCAAAATATTTTGATTTTAAAAGCGTTTAAATAATTAGAATCATTCATCTTTAATAATCGAGAATAATTAATGAGTCAGTTATCAAGATCTTGTTCGATTAATCCAGAAATGTTTTTATGGTATAAAACTCTTTCTAGCTATTATAACTGTAATGGCTGTAGTAGCCGTTTCCTTATAAGGAAACATTCAGCATTGATTGACCAAGCAGTCAATTTTAATCGATTTACGCTATTCTTCAAACTAGGGCTTAGGGACAAACTAAAATTTTATCACACAAATTTGTTTCAGAACACAACAAATAAATGATAGATGTCTGATCCCGGGGATTTCAACTCTGCGTCAGTACTTCTCCCGTTGCATCAAAGAGGGTCGGTGGGATATCGATGCCAGCACGAGATTAGCTTTTGGATGCAGACGGTTTTTAACCTTGGTCAATATACACGCGTTTGACCTCTCCATTTTAAACCGGTTTCATACCATTTCTCGTAAAAAGCCAAGGTCTTGAATGCTGATTTTCAAGTTAGATAGTTAGACATACCCTCTATACTTGAAGGATTAACGCAACACACTATTTTTACTTGCCATTCATTTTCTCTTGTACATTGTCGTCCTAGGTATGACGATAAACTACATCCGGCAGCAAGGCCACTGATCGGGAGATTAAATTTTTGGGCAGCGTGTGACTACCTCTTAATTTCTGTTGTTCCCAGGTCTACACTGACCCAGGGTGGTAGACCCTGTTAGGGTCTCAGGTATGGGCAAATAGTGAACCCCTATACAAAAATGAACAGTACATTTTTATAACAAAATGACAAAAAACTCAGAAATTATAAAATTTCGTAACGAAATATCTGTAGTTGAAAGTATATAATTATGTACGAAATATTTAGATTTCGGTATCAAATAACCCACAAAGGTGTTGATATGCCGCCAAAAAAATCTACCACCAAACAACCAACATGAAAAAGCGCTTTCATGGCATTAGTTCATATAATATCCGAGAATTTCTTGAAGAAATTAAACTGTATTTCAAAACTTCAACAAAACGGTAACATAAATCACACATGTCACCGACTTTTGTAATTGTCTACACAAACATGTATATGCACAAAAGCTAAACATCATCTACCAATTGTGAAAGAAGAATAATATATATAATATTTTATTACTTCAAAGCTCCCAAGAAAATTAAATTTCGGCATTCAATGACTCATAAGATTTGATATTAAACAGAGAAATCACTCAATCAATCTCTTGTACTTTGCTAACGAATATGAAAGAAATCGACAAAAACGAATAGTAAGCTTTTTGAAGAAAAACAGACAACAACGTAGCAAAGTCGATAACAGTCTACACATAAAATTAAAACAAAAAAACAAAAACAAATGAAACATTAACAATAAAAAATTTAAAAAAAAATGTAAAAGTTTAAAAATCTTATAAATCAAGGCAAACCGGAAAAGCTAATCAAAAGTCGGCCATTTGCAGGAAATTCGACGTGTCACGTGACATTGTTAGCACACGCAGACTACCAATTCATCTGTTTATTTATTAATTCATTCATTTTATTTTGCGTTGCGTTCATAAAACTATAAACTGTTATTTGCCTTCAAGTCCAACACTGACCACTTTTTGTTTTTTCTTTTGCGGCAGTTTTTTTTTAACTTTAGAATGTTCTATTCTTGCTTCTCTTTCTAGCAAACTTCATATCGTCTCTTGTGAATTTGCACGATTTTGTGCTAATAAATTGTCATGAAACAACCACACACAAACACATACTCACGATTTGTTTCCATGGCAGTTACCGGGCCTACGCTTGCAACTCCGGGGCGGTAATTGCCCAAGCAGGAGCAGTAAATTTCAAAGAAAAATAAACTCAATTCACAAACAAAAGGTTAAGCAGTGAAACGATCAATAAACACACAGACTCGTACGTCGTTATTAAGTGAATGTAGACGCTAATGTTTGGTGTCAGTTTGCTCGAATTAAGTGTAGTGACAAAGATTCTGTTAAAAATTAAATATTTTTTGTATAAATCTGTAACAAATTTTTGTACCAGTAAGACCAAGAAAAAGTATTTATTTTTAATTGCACAATTTACATGCGGACTATTTTCCTCATCTTATCACAACGTTTCAACAGTCTCTTGTCCGTCATCAGCTATATACAGATCCGGATAAGCTATTGGGAATTCCGAACTGAACTGTTTATTAAATTTATTGGGATAAATTCTTCTTGTTCGTCTGACCATATCTAGGGATATCGTGTCTAATTCCTATTTTTAGTACTGACCGGTTATTATTTGCCCTTTTTTCATTCGGCCAAAGGATTGAACTTATACTATCAGTGGAATCAACAAAACAACGCTTTAATCGACTAGGTTATTGTCCCTTATTTTACACACACACACACACACACACACACACACACACACACACACATATATATATGTATATATATATATATATATATATATATATATATATATATATATATATATATATATATATATACAAACACACAAACACACACATATATATATATGTGTGTGTGTGTGTGTGTATGTATGTATGTATTGCATATTTAGGCAGCAATCCTTCATTTATAAATGTTTCATTAAACACGACAGACAAGATGCTATGATTATTAATTTTTTTATTTAATTTTTCTTGTGTTCGAACAAGTGTTTTCTTTTTTGTGTAGAAACTGTCAAATGTTCTATAATTCCGAGAGCTTTTGGCTATACTTTTAGTCATTATCAAGGATGATATCTTTTAAAATTCAATTGGGTGTGTGGGTTGTGCGCATGTTTTAGTGTTTATTTTCCGAACACATTACATGGTGGTCGGGTTATTCCGTGTTGGCGTTTTCCTTTTTTATTATTAAGACTTCCATCATCCGAAACATACAAGTAAAAAATACAAACGTAATAAGCTCATCCATATGTAGAAAAAGATTGAAAATAAAAATGAAATAAATTTCCCTGCATTAATCTGTGAATAAAACAAATTGGTATGAAAATGACAACTGGAAAAAATCTTAATTCTTGCCGACGCATTTCGTCTACCGACTTTATCGAGGCAAACACAGACACACACACACACACACACACACACACACACACACACACACACACACACACACATATATATATATATATATATATATATATATATATATATATATATAAATATATATATACATATAGTTTAAAAAATGTTTCAATAGAAAACGCACTGTGTGCACCGGTCCAAGATATGAAGGTGACTGATGGTATCTAAAAATATGATAAGGCATTAGCAAGATGAAGGCACCATTGCCACTTGTCTAAATTCACTAGCACCCCACAAGGAACAGTTTAAATGTGGGAAATATTTCAGCCTCACCCTGTATAAAGAAAATTATGTCGAATGTGTAATATTTAGTAATAAACTGTAATATTTTGCCTAGAGCCATGTTAATAATAAATACAGCAGTGATATTCTTCTTCTTTATATGGCGTATCCTTTGAGGATGGAGGCCATCATGACTCTCCACAATTTCTTATCCTTTGCAGTTCTAAATAAATTTTGTTTCTTTGTTATTGCTCCTAAACCCTGTTCGACCCTGTTCGACCCTGTTCGCCTCTGTTCGCCAACCATTTACTCAACTGTTCTGCCTTACATTCCTCTGACCCTTTTGCTCTCAATCTGTCTTGTACGTATCAGTTTTTCCAAGCCCTCCTTCCTCATTATGTGACCCAGGAATTTCAACTGTCTCTTACTGATGTTAAGCCTAAGTTTTCCTTTTGTTTCCATTTTCTATAACACATCATTCTTGCTTACATGTTCGGTTCAAGGTATCTTCAGTATCCTTGCGTAGAACCACATTTCACTTGCTTCAAGTCCCTGCTTAATCTTTGAGGAGATTGTCCAACATTTTTTGCCTTATAGGAGGATTGATATCCTGTAAAAGTTCAGTATCATTTTCTATGTTAATAATCATAGAAAGAAATTTTTCTTCAAAAACTGTCCATTTTTTCTTTTCCCTTTTCTCTTTTCTTAATCAGAATTTCATTCGGCAGATCATAAAATTGCTTAAATTGGAAAAATGTCTGAAGACATATTCAAGGGATAATCTTTCAAAAACAGAATAGTAACCACTATCTGTTGGAGCGTGCTGTGAAAAAAATGTGTTTGTGTCTCAAACTTTACTGCAAGCAAAGGCCTTACCAAAAGATTTGTGCGATTATCTTACATTCTGTTCTCGTTCATAAATAAGTCATTGTATCTGGCTTTGATGAATTTTATGGAGTAGTTATTTTGCCTCTCAATGAGTGCTTCTTTTCTGTGGGCTTGGGTCAGTTTAAGGTGAGCTTAGTAAATAATTCAAGATGCCTATTACAACACGGCTAGAAGCAAACGTATCTTGCATATGATTCCGCTATTGTAATCAGTTCTTTTCTCATTTGCTGTTGCTTAGTGTCCAGGTGGCAGATTATGGTGATATTAGCAAATAATCCCAGATGGATACCGCAGCAAATCTGTAAGATCTATTGTTTCGCATACTATTAGGTTGGTGCAAATATAATGACGTAATAATGTCGTTTTTTGACGTTAAAAATAGTCAAAAAACGACATTATTACGTCATTATTTTTGCACCAACCTAATAATTCGGAGGTATAATTGTTTGAGTACTTCATCAGCGTGGCCTTGTGTCAGACCAATGAGAGTTTAATAAATAAGGTACCTAGAGTTCTATGGTTAGAACGTTCCCTTTCTGACCGTGAGATCCAGGTTCTAATCTCACCATGAGATTCAGGTTCGAATCTCACCATGAGATACCAGGTCGAATCTTACCATGAAATCCAGTTTCGAATCTCACCGTGAAATTCATTTTACAATCTCACCATAAGATCCAGGTTCGAATCTCATCATGAGATCCCAGTTCGAATCTCTCCAAGAGATCCTGGTTCGAATATCACCAAGAGATTCAGGTTCGAATCTTACCATGAGATCCAGGTTCGAATCTCACCATGCGATCCAATTCGAATCTCACCATGAGATCCAGTTTCAAATCTTACCATGAGATCGAATTTGGAATTTCACCATGAGATTCAGTTTGGAATCTCACGATGGGATCTAGTTTCGAATCTCAACATGCGATCCAGGTTCGAATCCCACCATGAGATCCAGTTTCAAATCTCAACATGAGATCCAGTTTCGAATCTAACCATGAGATTAATGTTCGAATCTCACCATGAGAGCCAGGTTCGAATCTCACCATGAAATCCAGTTTCAAATCTCACCATGAGATTCATTTTAGAATCTGACCATAAGATCTAGGTTCGAATCTCATCATGAGATCCCAGTTCGAATCTCACCAAGAGATCCTGGTTCGAATATCACCAGGAGATTCAGGTTCAAATCTTACCATGAGATCCAGGTTCGAATCTAACCATGAGATCCAGGTTCGAATCTTACCATGAGATCCAGTTCGAATCTCACCATGAGATCCAATTCGAATCTTACCATGAGATCCAGTTTCGAATCTCACCATGGGATTCAGGTTCGAATGTCACCATGAGATCCAGGTTCGAATGCCACCATGAGATCCAGTTTCGAATCTTACCATGAGATCGAGTTTGGAATCTCACGATGAGATCCAGTTTGGAATCTCACGATGGGATCTAGTTTCGAATATCAACATGAGATCCAGGTTCGAATCCCACCATGAGATCCAGTTTCAAATCCCAACTTTAGAACCAGTTACGAATCTCACCATGAGATCTAGTTTTGAATCTCACCATGAGATCCAGTTTCGAATCTCACCGAGAGATCCAGTTTCGTATCTCACCATGAGATCTAGTTTCGAATCTCAACATGAGATCTAGTTTCGAATCTCAACATGAGATCCAGGTTCGAATCTCTCCACGAGATCCAGTTTCGAATCTCTCCATGCGATCCAGTTTCGAATATCAAAATGAGATACAAGTTCGAATATCAAAATGAGATACAAGTTCGAATCTCACCATGAGATTTAGGTTCGAATCTTACCATGAAATCCATTTTCGAATCTCACCATGAGATTCATTTTAGAATCTCACCATAAGATCCAGGTTCGAATCTCATCATGAGATCCCAGTTCGAATCTCACCAAGAGATCCTGGTTCGAATATCACCAAGAGATTCAGGTTCGAATCTCACCATGAGATCCAATTCGAATCTCACCATGATATCCAGGTCCCAATATCAGAATACGATCCAGGTTTAAATGTCACTATAATCCGGGTTCGAATCTCACCATGAGATCCAGCTTCGAATTTCTCCATGAGATCCAGTTCCGAATATTAGAATGAGATCCAGGTTCGAATCTCACTATAATCCAGTTCTGAATCACACCATGAGATCCAGTTTCGAATCTCACCATGAGATGCTGTTTCGAATCTCACCATGGGATTCAGGTCCGAATGTCACCTTGAGATCCAGTTTCGAATCTTACAATGAGATCGAGTTTGGAATCTCACCATGAGATCCAGTTTGGAATCCGACGATGGGATCTAGTTTCGAATCTCAACATGAGATCCAGGTTCGAATCTCACCATGAGAAACAGGTTGGAATACCACCATGAGATCCAGTTCTGAATATTAGAATGAGATCCAGGTTTGAATCTGTCTATAATCCAGTTTCAAATCTCAACTTGAGATCCGGGTTCCAATCTCTCCAAGAGATCCAGTTTCCAATATCAAAATGAGGTCCAGCTTCGAATCTCACCATGAGATCCAGGTTCGAATCCCACCATGAGATCCAGTTTCGAATCTTAACATTAGAACCAGTTTCGAATCTCACCATGAGATCCAGTATCGAATCTTACCATGAAGTCCAGGTTCGAATCTCACCATGAGATCCAGGTTCGAATCTCACCATGAGATTCAGGTTCGAATATCAGAATGATATACAAGTTCGAGTCTCACCATGATCCAGGTTCGAATCTCACCATGAGATCAAGGTTCGAATCTCACCATGAGATCCAGTTTCGAATCTCACCATGAGATCCAGGTTCGAATCTCACCATGAGATCCATATTCGAATCTCACCATTAGATTCAGTTTCGAATCTCACCATGAGATCCGGCTCCGAAACTCACCATGAGACCCAGGTTCAAATATATGAATGAGATCCAGGTTCGAATCTCACCATATTCGAGGTTCGAATTTCACCATGAGATACAGGTTCGAATCGCATCATGATATCTAGATTCGAATCACACCATGAGATTAAGTTTCGAATCTCACAATGAGATCCAGGGTCAATTATCAGAATAAGATCCAGGTTCGAATTTTACCATGAATCCCTGTTCGATACTCACCATGAGATCCAGATTCGAATATCAGAATGAGATCCAAGTTCGAATCTCACCATGATCCAGGTTCGAATTTTACCAAGAGATCCAGTTTCGAATCTCACCATGAGATCCAGGTTCGAATTTCTCCATGAGATCCAGTTCCGAATATTAGAATGAGATCTAGGTTAGAATCTCACCATGAGATCCACTTTCGAATTCCAGTTTCGAATCTCACTATAATCCAGTTTCAAATCACACCATGAGATCCAGGTTCGAATCTCACCATGAGATCCAGTTTCGAATTTCACCATGAGATCTAGGTTAGAATCTCACCATATTCAATTTGTAAGGAAAGTGATTTCTTGATATTATCGTTCTGGAGGACGCCATCTCAGCGTGCCTGAAAACTATAGCACGGCTTGTCTGAAGCCTTGTGGATGAAACTGGGTAGGCGTAACACTTGGGAGACGTAGGTGGGTGTGATAGCACGAAGTCAAAAGTCATCGTGTCCGAGGGTTTATTCAGACAGCTGATCACGCTAGATAATGCGCTCTCTCCTAGAAACTGTAACTATGGTCTGCTCAGCAGAGTTGCCGTATCAAACTCTAGAAATGCTCTGTGAGTGTTGAACAAACAAACATTTCTCTGAGCAGGCGTCTGCAATGGGGATTACCTAGTGTTATGGGACCTTACCCATAATAACATAATGGACTATTCCATACGTAATAAATACTGAGCCTCAAGAGGAAGCTGAAAGTTCCGTCTGAAGTCTAGAGTTCAGTCTGAAGTCTGGAGTGAAGTCAGTCAGGAGTCCGTCAGTCAGTCAGAGCGAGCGAGTCAGTCAGTCGAGTCAGAGGCAGTCCGAAACAGAATCGCGTTCAGACAATTACTACTAAACCTGATTGTTCGTACTAACACTTTCTACTTCTCTGTATATATTCCTGTTTGTAATATATCTGTGTTATTCCATACCCGCCTTCGAGTTCTTCTTTATTGGTTCTACCTTGGACTATCACCGTGGTACAAGGAAGCGGACCATAACAGTGGCGACGAGCGATTCGAACTCATTCGGTGGAAGAGAAAAAAAAATTGTTCGCCACACCATAACACCTAGCCGCCCTAGTAGACTGGCATCCTCAGATTCGAGTGGCTGCGTCATTTACGTTCTTTATAGTTCTATGAATGCGAGGAATCTCGTCTCGTAGACCAGTTTGATATTGCAGTAATCGCGATCCTAATTGGGTTCGTCTACTATAGTCTTGTGTCATTCAAAACTGAGTTAAGTAAATGTCTTTGTTATTAAAAGCGACTTCTTCTATGTATTTTGTCTGTTCACAAGGTTGGCAATCATGGCTGTCTACAATTTCTTCTCCTTTGTATCTTTTAATAAGATTTGTCTTTTTGTTAATCTCTCTTAATCTCACTTCTGCCATCCATTGACACAACGTTTATTCGTTGCTTTCTCCTGTGCCTATTGTCGTTATTTTCCTCTCTGTGAATGTCGAATTCGACAAACCTACTTTCCTTGTCATGTGCCCAAGAAATTGCGACTATCTTTTTCTGATTCTAAATATAAGTGCCTTTTTTTGTTCCCACTTTACTTAAAATTTGGACCCTACTTACATGTTCGGTCCACGGTATTCTCAGCATCCTTCTGTAGAACCATATTTATATTGTCTCGAGTCTCTTTTTCCTCAGTGCTGAGATTGTCTCGCAATCACTGCCATAGAGGAGATCTGATATTATATCACCGTTCAGAACTTTTTCTCTGATTAACATGTGTGTATGTGTGTGTAAACAGGGTACGATTGGTAAATTGTCGCCATTCATATTTTTAATTTCGCGCATGCGCGTTCTTTTTTATTTTGTCTACTGTACAGTATAGTAGGGTCAGTTGGGCACTGTCTGTGAGAAAAAGAGGAACATGACGCAATTCCCTCCACCTGAAGCTCCAATACGAACATTTCAGAGTGTTTGGGTGTCAATCCGATGACAGTGCAGATGATTCGGAAAAAGTTGGATGTGTTTAATGGTGATTACAAAGGTACGGCAGCTCGGAAAATTCATTCTGATCGTTCTGATAAGAAATGAACTTTCGATTTTGATGGTGAGTGTCTCAGATTCAACACGGAGGCCTACATCAAGTACTTTGAGGCGGTAGTGATGCTCCGGGTCAAGAGATTGACTGCTGGAAGACACTATGTCTGGCAACAGGACTCTGCACCATGCTGCAGATGCAGGAGAATCCAGTCATGGCTATCAGACAATTTCTACGACCACATCACCCCTTACATCTAGCCACCTAACTCCTCAGACTGAAACTCCCTTGATTATGTGTGAGACAGAGTTGAGCGAGAGATCAACAAAATTCTTTGTAACACCAAAGATAAACTGAAGGCAAGAATTATAGCAGAATTCACCAACTTAAACAAGGGGACTATCCAGAGGAGTTGCAAGAGATCCCGAAGTCATTAGGAGGCTGTAGTCGAAGCAAATGGTGATTTTAATGAAAAATTTTAGTCTTTGATATTTTACGATATTTTTGTGTAATTTTGGTAAATATATCTATTAAAATGAGATGACAATGTTATTTAAATTTTTGTGCAATTTAGAAGATAATTTACACATCGCACCCTCTGCGTGTGTGTGTGTCTGTGTGTGTGTAGTTTGACGATATTTTATTGCGATAAACGTTATTTTAGCTTTAATTTGAATTATCCTGTTACTTTCGTTTAGCTTTGGGAAGTCATCTTTCTCTACTCCAATGCGAACATCGCATTTTGGTGTCACAATTTCCATCGTCAGTTAAAACGCTTTCTCGATATTTAAATTGTCGTCTTTTGCTCGTTTTTCGTGCCTCCTATTCGGAGTTTGTATCTTAGTCTGTTCTACTTGCAGACAACCATCGATTCTGTCTTCTTACAATTGATAGTCCTTTCTTCTCACCATTCCTTCATCACCTTCTGTACGAGTTCCTACAGTTTCTTTTCTGTGTCTGCTATCAACACATTTTAAAACGTCTCTTCAGCGCATAGGCTACCCAGAGTTTCTATTATTTATCTCTAAAATTAACGTGACCTCTTCGGATGAATCTATAAACATCTATAAAAAGAAATCTGAACAAGCAAAATCTCTAGTGGACGAATCAGGAACTTTACGAAAAACGAATAACACATCAAAGTGATGACATAAAAAAGGATATACTTGTAAGTTAGAAATTTATTTTCTATATTGTTTTCTCCTTATTTTTCATTAGATATTTGGCGTATTTCTGTTTAGAATGATATTCACCCTATACCCGGCCCAAGAGCCACTCGAGTTAGAGTAAGAAGTACGGTTTTTAGGAATATGTGAAGAATATAATGGCTGATACAAGATTTGAACAGGTTAAGATTGTAAGGATCGGATAAGCATCGTCTTGGGTGTCGGTTCCTCAACGCAGCAGTTCATGAGAAGAAGCTGTCCGAGTGGATTTTGCATATTACCAAGTGATTATGAAAGGAATTAGTGTGCTTCGTTACAATGAACGTAGGAAGACGGGTCTTAGCCGCGAAGACCTGGTGGAATTGAACACTTTCCATAGAAATAGCAATAGAGCACCGATAGACCTGTGACATTTCATCTGTGGGAAAGGAGTTGTAGGGTGGAAGATAATTCGTTACGGAGAACACAGAGACTCTTTTGGACTCTATCGGGACTGGAAGCTCCTGTCCATATATAGCATCAGTATTCCATTTTCGGACTGCTCTGGCTCTTGTAAATGCAGAGAATAGCAGAAGATGGTACAGTGAAACGGCCATGTTTCCAGCATTAATAATGTTGATGTTAGTATTTAAGGAAGAAAAAGGAATCAATTCCTACAAGTAAACTTTAAAACTCCTATTAATATTAAGATTAGCTATTAGATATATTTTCAAACATAGACTTAGGTCTAGGGTTAGCGATTAGGTATAAGTTAGGCTTAGAGTTAGGTTGGCTGTCTTCTTACAATTGATGCTTAGGCCTTCCACCCCGCTTTCCTTTACAGCCTTCTATAAGAACTCTTGTACTTTCCTTTCTGTGCTCAAGTCAACAATGTGGCCTCTGCATAATTGTCTGCTATAATTAAATTATTTGTGTAGTTTGCTAATTTTAACGGTGTACTACTTTTACATTAAATAAAAAGCTTTTTATGTTACGTTAATTTCGTTCTTTTTTTCCTGGTAGGCAATGTTATTTTTTCTGTTTGAATTACGTACTCTAATAATTGCAAGATTTGTTTTTGTTATGTTTATTTTGATAGAATATCTTGTTTTCTGTCTATGTTTCCCCTTCCTTTGTAGATTGTTGATCTTAGAGCGTGTTTGCTTGTTATCACGACCCCATGGAGCTGCCGGTGGTTTTGTCAAAGAAACATTTACAAGTGATTCCTGCTTCTTTTGCAGTATGACTTGGTATTATTATAATACTTATATTAACATTTTGTTCTACTTACTGTCAAGTTGATCAGCTGTGGCAGAAATTGCCTTGGCGTCACTATAGTGATTGTACTCACGGTATTGTTGTCATCGGTTGAAATGATGTTGATTCTGTTTACGTCGGTGAAAACGATGCCGATTAGCAGAAATTTTAATTTTATTTATCACTCGCCTAGAAGCCTAACTTCCGGTGGAATTTAAGCTAGCTCCTGCGGAGGGCTTTTGGTCCTTCGGCCTTTTACCTTCAGCGTCCTACGTACGTAAAAGTTATAAGAATTTAGAAATAATAGCATTATTTTAACTTTAGTCGACACCATAATTCGGCATAATCTTTCTTCGTATAAGCAACCGATCTCTGCAGTTTGTTTATATTTATTTTGTGCGTAATTTTTGTTTTCTTTTAAAATTACTATGTTTATGACTTTTAAAAGACATTAGGGAACCCAAACTATGTAATATTTCGAATACGTCACAGTACGCGTGATAGAAAAAAGAAAAAAAAAGATATATGAGCATCGTACTGTGCCCCGCTTAAGTTTTAATTACGGTTTGATTAGACTATATCAATTGTAATTGCAACGAAAAGCGAAATTAAATTAAACTTTTTTTTAAACAATTCAATCTGTTCAATATTTAAATTTAACTTTAAATGAGTTATATATTTAATTTTTAATCGCGTGTAACTACAGTAATTACTTTGATTCGCCGAGATCGAAAAACGGAGAGATACAAATACACAGCGTTTTATTTATATACATTCTTACGGGATGAATAGGAACCCCTTATCCACGGCGACACAAGCAAAGCACATTGAGATAATAACATTACCAACAAATATAACCTCCACACGCTCTTGTTTCGTTCATTACAGTGCATTGCTCAAATAATCATCAGTCTCATGACCAGGTGTGGTTGTAGGGTGTGGTATAAGGTGTGGTCGTAGAGTTGCTTGAACAGCCGAGCATCCGACCAGTTCGCTCCACGCAGTAGCGTTTCTGTTAGACCGCACGTCAAATAACAGTCGATGTCTTCCAGTTTGAAAACTCGCTATGGTCACTGACACAGGAATCCATCGGGAGAACCTTTCACCCTGGTTACGGAGTTCTGTCCGGGAAGCCTCTTCACCCAGTGATACTGTTTCATCACTTCGCTAGCTGCTTCCATAGCTGTTGAGCCCAGACTTACCTTCTTGTGCGACATGACCGTTGCCCCTACAAGGAGTTTCATCCGCTTTTTCACTGGGCTTGTTTTTAATTCTATTAGTGGGAGAACAATTTAATTGCAGGTGACCTGACCATGGGCAGTTAGTACGAGGATATATGATACCACTATCAATATATAGTGACCTGGTTTGAAATAGAAAGAAAGAAAATTAGTCACGAACCGTCGTTTTCTTACAGAATTTATAATTTGATTTTTTTTCATTTTGACGTTTAACACTTTCTAGACCGCCCGTAAGTATCTATACTATTCCTCCCTTTTTATGTGCCGTGTCCCTTCGTGACGTAGGTGATCCACAACTGTCTACTCTTTGTAGCTTTGGCCATTTACGGCTCCTACCAGGCTATGTTCAGCTGTCAATTTACAAAAGGTTGGTAGGTAGGTTACTCGCTGTTTCCTTTCGCCTCCATGGCTTTCCTTATGTCCTGTTAGTGTTAAAGTTTCCAAACCATCATTCCTCATTATGTGTCTCTTAAATTTCAACTGTCTCTTTCTCTTCCGAAGTACAAGTGTACATTTTGTTGTCGTCTTCTTTAAAACTTCATCGTTGTCCACATGTCCCGTCCATGGTATTCTAAGCAGACTTCTGTAGAACCACGTCTATGATGCGTGAACATCCTGGGTATGACGATAAACTACATCCGGCAGCAAGACCTCTGATAGGGATGTTCTGAAGAGCGTGGAACCTGCTCTTAATTGCTGTTGTTCCCAGGTCCACCCTGATCAAGGGAAATAGCATCTGTTAGGTTTGCAGTCACGAGCAAATAGTTAAACCCCAAACTTGGGTCAAAACAATATGAAAGTATGAAAATAGATTTTTATAGTAAGATTGCCAGCAATACATTTTCGAAGAAAAATATCAGCAATAAATTTATGAAGAAAAAATATTACCAGCAATACAAAAAAAAAAAAAAATTCTTACGAAGAATACATATTCGATTCATACGAACCTATCCTAAAAACCTTGTCAGTATTAAATAACCGATTGAGATTAACATGCTGTTAAACAAAATAAACCAAACCGAACCTGATGCGACAAGTCTCGTCTTTATCTGTGATTAAATTGTCCAGCATTCACTGCCATTTTTATGATATAACAGTCAAGTATTCTTTTCTTTGTTTTAGCGAAATGCAGTAGAAAGACAACCCCCCCCCCCCAAATAAAACGTCAAAATGAATAAACAATACTTGATTAGACTTTCTATTTTATTCCATTTTATTTTTGACTTTGTTATCACATCACCGAGTTCGCTTTTTTTGGTGATCATTAAATAAACAGCGTGATTTGGAAATTATTTGGATATTGTATTAAAAATCAACAAAAATAATAAGTAAAAACATGTTAGTGACAATATTTAATTGGGGGTAATTTGAACAATTTAAGATGTTTCATATTTTATTCAGTTACTTTTTCCAAAATTAAACCGTTTATCATACGTTATATATATATATATATTTTCTTCATTTTTTATACAGAAAGGGGTAATGAAATTTTCTGAGCCCGACCCACTTGTCAACATCTGTATTTCAATAGCAAAGCACCAGGGTAACTGATTGGGCCAAGAATATGTTTATATCTCTGTTTGTATAGGTATATAGGAAAGTAAATATATATAAACAATATATCAATTTTCATATAACAAGAAAAATTTTAGGGGGAAAAGTAGGAAAAAATAAAAAAAGTTTCTCGTTACCCGAAGATTTTAAAATGGTTTTGTAATTTTTAGTGTTTGCTATTTCTACATGTCAACAGTATGGGAAAACGATGTATACATATATATATATATATATATATATATACATATATGAAGAACAATTTTAGGAGAAAAGTATGACAAAACGGAAAAAGTACTAAAGGACGAAACGCGTCACAACCTGTCCGTTTTGTCATATATATATATATATATATATATATATATATATATATATATATATATATATATATATATATATATATGATTTTCCCATACTGTCGACATGGAAATGTATAAAGCAAAAGAAATAATACAAAAATCTTTTTAAGGACGAGACGTTTGAAACGAAAATTTTTTCGATTTGTCATACGTTTCCCCCCAATATATATATATATATATATATATATATATATGACAAAAATATTTTTTCTCACCTGTTTTTATTTTTGCTTAGTTTTGTTCTTAGTGTTTATATATATGTGTGTGTGTGTGAGAGAGAAAGAGAGAGAGTTTAATTCAATTCAGTTTCCTGAATTACCATTCTCTCTTATAAAATTTTTCATATTTTTTCTTGTTCATTTACTTCTCTTATGCAAACCTTATTCTCTTATCTTTTGAAATTGAAATCTAATCTCTGTCTATGATTATTTTTATGTGAAATAGTCCAAAATACATTCTATAAGAGAAGCCAAAAATTTTTATTGCTATCCTAATATGTTCTGTTGACAATTTCTATTAAAGGCCGGCTTCACATCCTCTTCAAAGATAACAAAGAAAGGTGGTATGCAATACATTGTCTCTTGGTGTGTGTCGTGGGTAGATATATTCATATGATATTATTTTAGCTGCGGATGGATTTTGGTAGGTGGTAGTGCTGCTACTCGTTCTCCACGTCCAATCCATTTGAAAAACATGTGACGTCATTCGCAAGCTAAGGGCATTTTCTGAAAAAATAAAAAAAATACATGATCAGAAAACAATGTGTATTAATTATATTTATATATTTCAAAAGTATTAAATTTCTTATTTTGTCTTTTAAGTGCATTATATATATATATATATATATATATATATATATATATATATATATATATATGAAAAAATTTAATATATATTTTTGTTTATACGTTATTTTTACAGATACAAATATTTAAGTAAATGCTCTGTTTATAAAAAAAAACAGTATTAACAACATTTACTGGCCTAAATGTCCGAGAAATCTCGAAGAAAATACGTGCCCTCCGACAGGAATCGAACGAGTATTCTACACAGAGCCGCTATATAGCCTGATGTGCTATACCATTTACCTACAGAGGAAGTGTCTGCTTAGCAATATATAAAGAATCAAATTAATTTTATTTTTTAATCCGTCGTAAAAATAACGTCTGAACATATATATATATATATATATATATATATATATATATATATATATATATATATATATATATATATATATATATATATATATATATATATAAGTAGCACACTAAAAGTGGAGGTGTTACCAAAAAAGTAGTCGATGTTTATTAACAGAGCTAAAATTTATACTAATAATAATTTTTTCAATTAGTTCTTGATTGTAAACATCTGACTTTCATCGACAGAAATCAGTTATAAAATCCGATTTGAAATGCCAACTCTATAATCGCCAGCTTTGGCAAAAAAGGTTTATATGTTGACTTATAGCTTCAATAGAAGCCTTAGCATTTTCTTCGCACTTAAAGTATACTTGTGAATAAACTCGTTGTAGGCGATCGCATATAAGAACGTATCAGAAAATGGCAAACACGAGATAACTCGTTGTTGACATAATAAAACCATTTGTTCAGACCTAATGGATTCACTCGCTTGAAATCATTTTTAATCATTGATCTGAATAAATGTTTGCTTGTTGATGATAGACACCATGTATCGCTCCAAACAGCAAAATATAAATGTTAGCGAGGAGATAAGCTCATAAAAGGAATATTGTTTTCAAGGTCTTTAGTTTATTGTGTAGATTTTCTTTTGAATAACTCATTCATTTATTGCCAAAGTAAAAAGACATAGCTAAGAGAGAATATTTTTCGCGAGATATCTCGTCAGTTTCCCCGAAATGCTTAACACAATGGTTCTCAACCCACGTATTTTTTTTTATACACATAGACCACTTTTAATTCTTTTTAGTGGACCCCAAAAATCATTTGATAAAAAAAAAGCTTATTTTATTCTTTACTAATAGATAAGTTTATGAATTGTATTATAGAAATAGTAAATGTATTTGCTTTATTCTAAAATAAAACGAATTTGATGAAAATAAACCTGTGTTTAATAACTAAATTCTATGGGACATTTATGTAAACTAACTCATAATAAAACATTTTAAAATATCTGTTTATATCCCTGAGATGAGGTATTATGAATATTTGCACTATTTACATTACTCGGTCTGTTATCCTCATCTTTATTGCCATATTCACAACGTTTCGGCTGTTGTACGCTTCGGCCTCCTTCAGGTGATTGGAATTTCGAACCGAACCCTTTATTCCGTCCACCGGGGTGGACTGTTCTAGTTCCACGAGCCATGCCTCTTCCGGATGTCTCAGTTATTTCCCTTTAACTCAACTCTCTAAGATTTTGGTTCATCACTGCTGTGGCTTGGTATTGAACTCTTTCTGTCTAGTCACTGGATCTAACCAATGTCTTTATCCACTGGGACATGTGTTCAATAACAAGCCATAACAATGGTAAACAAAAACTTAGAGAGTTGTGTTAAAGGAAATAACTGAGACATCCAGAAGAGGCGTGGATCGTGGAACTAGAACAATCTACCCCCAGTAGACGAAATAAAAAGTTCGGTTCGAAGTTCCAATCACCTGAAGAAGGTCGGAGCGTACAACGGCCGAAACGTTGTGAATATGGTAATGAAGATGAGGATGATAGTCCGAGTAATGTAAATAATGCAAATAATTAGTCTAAAATATATTAGTAAAAAAAAGTAATACATTAAATTTAAATAATTACGTTATAATAAATTATAATCTTTTCATGATTATATAATTTTGCTTTTTATATATAGTCCTTCCATAATATATGATTCTCAGTTTTTATTCAAATTTTACAATGAAAATATCCCGTAAAGTAAAAGGGACGCTAACTTGCATAGCTTGGACTTATTTTCTGCTCGTTTTAGGTTTGTTTTTCTATTTTAAGTGTTTTAATATGGCGTAGATTAGTGCAGAAATTCCGATTCTTAGTTCTGACTTGAAATTATTCTATGGACCACTAAAATATTGCCATAGTCACCAAATATGTGATTTTTTGTGGGAAATTCCAGTAATGATAGATACCCCCCCCCCACTACTCAGGGTCCATATGGAACCAGGTTAAGAACCACTGGTTTAAAGCAACTAACGATAACAAATGTAGGCCAGTTGATAAACAATTGAAAAAGAAAAAACATTATTTTAAACACAATGTCAATATTAATGATAAAAAAAGTGAAACATTTCTGTTGGACAAAGAATTACAAAACATCGCACAAAAAGTGAATGAAATGTTGTTCATGTGACAATGGATGACATTTTGTGAACACACAAAAAATATATGAAATGTTAATTGTGGCATTCCTTATAAAGAAACAATCGGCATTCTTTGATCGAGTAGCCAGTACTATTGGCGGTTAAAATTTCTAAAATCTTTCTCTTAAATCACTTTTTCAGGAAAATAAATTTCTCAAGTCCAGTAGTACTCTTTCTAGTATTGATCGGAGTTTCCTTTCTAACCTTTTATTTGAAGTCGTGTGGAATGTCAGTATGTTGATCATGTCATTATTTTCTCTTTGAGTTACATGTGATATCTATTTTAGCTGTTGGAATTCCTCAACAGATGTGCTTTCTGTTAATTGGTACAGCTCATTGTTTGTGATTCTGTAGCGCCAGTCCACAGGGTTCGAAGCTTCACTCGCTCAAAGCCATGTTTACCCATTGATCTTAAAAAAAACGTGGGCAGAAATAAACAGAATTTGATAATCTAGAAGCGATTTGAAATTTTGTTTATCCTTTTTGGGAGATATAAATATAAAAATCAATAAGTGAAGGGATTTATTTTAGAAGTAGGAATAAGCAGAATTTTCCACACAGCAATGCACATCAAACCAGGCAGGAAAAGAAGTTAAAAAAAAGAAAAAAAGGAAAAAAAACCTATAACTCATTTACCCTAGGCAATAGAACACAGCAAACGAAAGTGGAAGAAGGGTAGGCAACTCAGATTTTCTACGGGCAATTAACACTGCAAATGCGCATGCGTGTTGCCACAGCTTGCTGTTCATAGGAATTTTTTTCTGCCATAAAGCCGCTTTAGGGGAAATCTATCAAATTGGTTACATAAAACTAGTTTAATGAACAATTATTCTTGGAAAGTGGCGAATGATTAAGGAAGAAAGATTTTAAAACTGTTGAATGCTTAGTAATTGGAAATCATCAGCCTTTTTGTGATACTTATATGATAGATTATTATATGTTTATACATTTTAGTAATAATTTGCCCACAAAAAATATATATTTGTGGATGACCATCCATTGGGGACAGCGCGAGCGACTACATTTTGCCCGTACATAACTGTGGAATGTTTACAGAGGCTAGAATATGTAATAGAGAATGAAATAAATAATATTTAATGGGGTTTTCAGATTCAAACATGTCACCAAATTCAGGCCTGAAGATAAGAATTGGTGTTAGTTAGCAAGGTTTTCGCTGTTCCAACAGACAAAAGAGTAGATCTAAAAGAAAGAGAAAAGACTGATAAGTAAGTTGATCTTGCTAGAGAGATGAGAAAGTAATGGATCATGAAGATGACTGTCATACCAGTCATTATCGGAACACAGGAAATACCACCCCAAAACTATGAGAAAAACTGATAGAACCGAAAATTTGACTGAGGGCTGGATGCACCTCCATGACAGCATTGGTGAAAACAGCTAGAATATTGAAAGTGCTGGGGGATTAGGCTTTGAAAATGAATAATAATAATAATAATAATAATAATAATAATAATAATAATAATAATAATAATAATAATAAATAAATAAATAACCCGCTGGGATTTTGAGATTGAAACGGATTACTCAAAGTCAGGCGAGAAAATCGGATGTATTAGTCGTAAACAAGATGCCGGATTAAGGATTTCACTTTTCCAGCAGATGACAGAGGAGATATGAAAGAAAATGAAGAAAATAAAGTACATCAAGCTTATCAATTGTTTCCCCAATAGAAGGCCTAAGAGCCCCTCAAGATAGAGGGTTACTGAATGAGGCTCTTGTGCGAATATAAGACGAGAAGGTAAGACAATCAGATCATGAGGCTATGTAGAAAAGATAGATTTGTAGATGTGTAATTTTGTAGCGATTGGGGAAGTATCATCTTGGGAGCGTACTCCACAAAGCAGTGGCTTTCAGTAAGAAACTGCCCGAATAAGGAATACAAAGGGACAATGACGGAAGCAAAAGGAATCTGTGGAGTGTCATGACTGCTTACGTCATTAAGGGGCATGGTGTTTTATATCTATATATATATATATATATATATATATATATATATATATATATATATATATATGTTTATATTCCACCCTATTTTCCTGAGTTCTTTCTGCTTTCTGTAGAGGGCCCAGTATAAAGTCATGGCGAGCAAAAGGTATAGCCAAGAAAAATATGCTATTTTTTATTTTCCGCTTCTCTCGCGTCATTGAACAAAAGTAAGGTAGCTCTCTACCCTGAAGCAATCATTTTTAGATTGATGCGAAGACAATACATAACAGTTACAAGAAGAAAACAAGGACAGTTATTGAATGGAAAACACTGACGACAAAAATAACGATCTGTTCAAAGGGGAAGAGGTCAACTCGTCTGATTCTGCTTATTATGATTAAATAAGTTTCCAGCCTTTTCTCTTGTTTCATCTTTCAGCTGCGTAATAAAATAAATTAAACTCTAAACCTGATGACACAATCTTTTTGCAGAAGAATAACTAAAAGAAAAAAAAAAGAAACTTCTTAACAAGTTCAATTCATTGTCCATGTTTTAATATGCGATTTATTTTCGCTTCAACCTAATTTATCGTTGAAATATTTTTATTCCATATAAAGCAAAAAAAAAAAAAAAAAAATTGTCTGATATTAAACGTTTTTATCGATCACAATTATAACAAAATATTTATTTACATCAATCAATATAATTACAAAAACGAACATTACATTTTATAGCTTAATGACCAACAAACATTTTATACGTAGTTGAAGGTATGCAGTTGCGTTCAAAATATTTAGATTTCGGTATTAAATAACCCATAGAGATGTTGATATGCCGGTATACAAAATCAACCAGTTATATATTTGTATACATAAATAGGTTTCGTTTAAGAAAGTTTATATATGGATAATGATGTTCTTAGGAAATGAATGAAATGTTTTTGATACATGATCACTTGAACATAATGTATACATATATATAAACTCGCCATAACGCATTAACATCATTTTGCACTTTGAAATAAACAAGAAACATACAATTTTCACTCTTTCTTTTTTCATTCCAGTTACAAATACTTACCGAGTCAACGTATAATTTTCTCCAACGCTGGAGTTTTCGGTCGAAGTTTCTCCAAATTATTTCCGAGAATGTTTTTCCTTATAAAATTCAGAAAAAAATTCCTCTGGTATTCAACTATTTTTTCTTTTTTTTTTTTTTTTTTTAAAAAAAACTCATATTTTCGTCTGTTTCAAAAAAGCATACGCGGTTCTCCTAAAGACAACGTCAGTTTTTTTTTTTTTTTACTTAGTAATATGCAAAGAAGAAAGTAAAGTTTCTTTTTTTTTTCGCGATTAAAATCTTTGGGATCTGATGATGCTGATTTTGAAGAAGTTACTAACAACGCCGAAATTCCTGGTTTTATTGAGGATTACAGATGTAGAAAGCATTTTTGAACATTTTGATTTTGAGATCAGGAGCTTGCCGTCGTATTTCGTTGTCTGTATTTAATAAACTTGACCATTATGGAAGGAATATGAATTCTGAACCAAATTATTATATTTTTATTCTTAATCTTACTATTACTTCTCAGAATCCTTTTTTTCCTTTTCGGTGTTCTTTTTTGACCAGTGAATATCCTTTATTTTTAAAGGATTTTCATTCATTGGAGGAGACTTTATTATCCGCTGTAAATAATTTGGGATCATTTCAGTTAAATTACCACAAATAATGTAAAATTACTTATGCAAATATTATTTCACCCAAGAAACTATAAATTTTAAATCACATTTTTTTCTGATTAAATTTTCGTACTCTTTTGAAATTATATCAAAATTTATTTAGTTTGCTTCGCAACAACTCCAACCCTCAGAATGGAAAATTACCAAAAATCAAGGAGTTCTTCACATTTCGTAAGTGCGGATGATATTCAAGGTACTTACATGGAATGTTTTACAATTTAAAAAAAAAAGGGCAAAAATCAGTTTTTGGCTTGTTTAACTGAGTTGAGCCCGAACATTGACCCAACACTTAGAACTAGCACATCCTTGTCGCCTGCATTTGGAGCGTTCCCAAATGTTAACCCTAACCGGAATGCAATGGAAAATCCTCGCTCTCGGAGAATTTGGCCTGAATTTTAGTAAATTTATAAATTCTTTTTATTTTGGGGTGTGTTAATATTTTGGGCTAGAACACATCCATACTTTTGAATAAATTTCTTGATTGAATAAAGCGCTATTATTGGCTATAAACATTTTTTTAATGAATTTCATTCATTGGACGAGAAGCCGTAAACAATGATTGATAAATTTCTTGGATGAGAAGCCTTTATCCGCTGTAAACACTTTAATGAGTTTCGTTTATTGGACGAAACGCTGTTATACGATGTCTAGAATTTTTAGAGTTTCATTTATTGGGTTTATGCTATTATTTGCTCTAAACAAATTTAATGAATTTAATTTATTAGACTAAAATCTTTACTTCTTTGTAACAAAAAATCTTAATGATTTTCTTTTTTACTGGAAGAAACAATATTATCTGCTGTAAACAATTCATAATGTTTCCTATTAATTGAGCGAGACTCTATTATCGACTCGAAACAATTTCTGATGAATTTTATTTACGGATGAACATTTATTATACACTGTATAGTATTTTGAATGAATTTCGTTTATAAAGCAATAAATTATTATTATTATTTTTATTTTCTTTGATTTCTGGCGTTTACACATTTCTTTACAGGCCCGCTCAGGGACCTAAGATTAGAAATGCCTCATGACAATTTCCACTAACAAAAGCTCTTTGTAAAGTGTGGGCTGTATTTGTTAGAACAATTTTTTGTATCTCTTTGAGACATGAATTTTTTTTTGTATTTCTTTGAGAACTTATAATAATTATGCTTGTCACTCAATTCGTTAGTTCGCACGACCGTTACAAATGCCAATGCCTACTAAATAATGAACAATTCCGTTTCGATCACGTGGAAAGACAAGACGTATTGGAGACGCCAATTGGTTACAGTAATAAAAAAGAAGAAAGAAAGTTAGAAGTGTTTAATGTTTCCAGCTTATATTTGATAAATAATGGACTATTCTATTTTGATAGCGTGCGAAGTGAAAAGACATCAAACACGCTACTTGGTTTCAGTGACAAAATGAAAGAAAGGAGGGAAGATGAAACTGTATGTTTTACTGAAATGGAAAAAGTTGTCAATTTAAATTTTATTTCATTTGTACTCCCTTACTTCTTAAAATAATTCATATTTATGATTGCTATTGCATTATTTTGTTAAAGGTGTTGAGTTCAAATATTTAACGATTTCATTGGGAAATTTCTACGGATATTTTATTGTCTTAGAACTCGACACGATCTCAATCAATCATTAACTGTAGAATTAGGATTCATTAGAAATTTCACATTAGAAATGCGTGAAATATTCACCGGTTAAAAGAAGTTGCTGTTATTATTATTATTATTATTCGAAAATCCTAAATTTGAGTAAATTTTACATCGAGTTGAAAAGATCCCACGTGAATTTCTATTGTATATTTCTCACCAATTTTTATAGTCTTTAAAATTTTAATACAAACACAAATCCCATTTATAAGATCACATCAAATGTTTAATCTTTCTTGAACTTATCAATCGTCATTGCGTTCCAAGTATAATTAACTTTGAAATGATTGAGTCGGCTACAGAATCGGGTTGTACTACAGTGTTAGTCAAAGTGAGCTACGCGAAGCAATGCCGTCACTTCAAACAGAATGATGCTGATGCGCGTCTGCCACCGAAAGATAAAAGATGATTATTGAATCTGCAACCAGCCTTTATTTCATTTTGCCTTTTGAAAAACAGATTTTACTGATGTCATGGAAATGGCTTTGAAAGCCGTTCTACTATTCGTCTAAGCATACTTCTGCGAGACTGGCTTAGTTCTGCAAGAATTTGAAAACATACTTTTCGGTAGGGAGACAAGAAAAATAATTTGAAAATGCAACTGGAGTCTTTAATAATATTTATTTACAGTAAGTTAAGCGTCTGTCTATATTTCTGAGGTGAGGTACTATGTACACTATTTACATTGTTACCATATTTATCACAACGTTTCGGTCGTTGTACGCTCCGCCCTTATCACGTGTCATAAGAATTGGAATGTCAAACTGAACCCTTTATTTCGCTCACTTGGGTTGACTGTTCTAGTTCCATGTGCCGTGTTTAATGAATGTCAGTTAAGTTAAGCAGGTATTGAACTCACACTTTAAGGGCCCTGTCACTGGATCTAACCAACGCCTTTATCCACTGTGCCATGTGTCCTTGAGAACATCTGGGTATGAATTTCTGGGTATTATAAACCTAATGTCTTCAATAACTATTTATACCGGTGATCATATTGCAATTTTTGCTGTTACCATTGCATGTTTTTTTACCAGAGCTCATACTGCAATTTTCGTTGTTATTGCTTTTTCTCTGGCACTCCTTAATACCGGTTCCCATATTGTATTCATTTCCATGCTTGGTCGGCTCAGGAGATTTTTGTGGCCTAGCATATGCGCTGATTCCTTAAGTTTACAAATTTTCCAATGATGTTATTTGTCTATGATTTCAGCCTGATCCCACATAGGGCGTTGATCTCCATTTTCTCTCGCCTGATTTTTCCACTTCCCTCGTGTTACAGATTTTTGGTGTTCTTGAAGCTTTACCATAAGGAGGCGACCTGTCGCTGCACGAGATGGCATGCACACAGTCTTTAGTAAGGTTTTCCTCTATTGGCGGGGGGGGGGGTCTTACACGGGAGAGGTATCTGCGAAGTGTCGCCCAGATTTTGAAGGTTGTCCTGATGTTATATGGAGTACAGGCCCTTTGCATTTTCTCCGATAACCCCTCCACATAAGGCAGACTGTTTTCTGAGTGTTGCTGTCCTTCTCTTGTACCCGCGTATCACGGCCTGCTGCCATGTACCCAGGGTAGTTGTTACGTTGTAGGGTACTGCTTATACTGACCAATTCTTTATTTAATGTCTCTGGTTCGCCACTTATGACTTTTGCTCGTTGTTGTAAGCAGGAAACAATCTCTTTCTTTACGCTGTATGGATGGTGGGAGTTGAAATTGAGGTACTGTCCGGTGAAAGTCGGTTTGCGGTATACGGATGTCTTGAACCCAAGCTCTGTTCGAGATATTAGAACATCCAGGAATGGGAGGGTGTTGTTACTACCTTTCTCCATCGTGAATTGTATCAAAAGTCTTATTGAGTTCACGTGGTGCAGTTGAACCTGGACATCTTTCTGATGTGGCCAGAGTATGAAGGTGTCATCTACGTACCTTAACCATATAGATTTAGAGATATAGATTCTAATGCCATTTCCTCAAAGTATTCCATGTATATATTCGCCATTGATATATGTTGATATATGTGTGATCCCATTCTGAAGTGTGTTGTTTGTGTACAGAAAGTCAACATCTCCATCAGATTATCTATTGGAATGCCGGTCCGTTCACCTAGGGATGAGTCAGAGGCTAATCTGTCTCTGACTACTGAGAGTGCCTCCTTCGTGGGTACCTTGGTGAACAAACTCACCACGTCCAAGTTCATCATATGGTTGGATAGGATGGGAGCATCTTTGATTATTTACACGAAGTGGGCGAAGTTTCGGACATATGAAGGTGACTTTTCGATCAATGGGTCAATTATATCTACAAAGAAGCGACTCAGAGGATGGCACACAGAGTCTTGGCAACTAACAATCAGCCTGAGCAGAATACTGTCTTTGCGAATCTTAGGGAGACTGCATATGTGAGTTCAATACCTGGTTAATGTGGTGGAGAACTTGGAGAGGTGAATTAACAGGAGATAACTGATAACTGACATGCATTAGACAGGGAATAATCTACCCTAGTGAGCGAAATAAAGGGTTCAGTTCGACATGAAGAAGTCCGGAGCGTACAACGGCCGAAACGTTTTGATAAATATGGCAACAAAGATGAGGACGATAGTCCGAACAATGTAAATAGAATAACTTAAGCGGTGTCACAGTTCTATGATTTTCGAAAGTAAAATTGAAATGAAGAGACGTATGTTATGTCATTAGGCGCCTCGCATCTAACTGGAGTTCAAGAATTCTTTCCGTTTTATACAAAAGAAAAGTGGTTCAGGTGGCTATCTGTTTAAAATGCAATAATATTGGTTGATTATGATCACGTGATCAGATATAGTCATTTTTGTGCTCGAAATTGATAATGATAAAATCTTGTAAAAAACATTGGGAGTGTCATGGTTCAGTGAGCGTGGTTAATGACAAATTTTAAGTAGTTCAAGTGTCAGGGATTTTATGGGACATTAGTGGCATCCCAACACGTTCAATTTACAAGAATATTATTTTATTTGTGTGTGTGTGTTTGTGTGTGCGCGCGCGCGCACTTATGTGTGTGCGTGTAGGTGTGTGCGTGCAGAAATAGTTTTATGGTTTCCTACTATGTCGGAATATGGAGGATAATGTGAGAACATTATTACTATATGTATCTGCTCGGTACTTAGTGAAAAGTGCTCAATACCTGTGACAGAGCTGACATATTCAGTTGTAAGTATATTAGTTTGTAACCCTTGATTTCACACTTTTGTGATCATCAGACAAGCTGGTTTATTTTTTATTTTTTATTCAAGAGAGAAACAAAATATTCTAAAATTATTGAATGATTGGGAAAAAATTAGAAATTGCGAAAAACTGTAACAGAAATATCAAAAGAACCAAAAACGAAAATTCTACGAAAATCGATTAGTTAATATCAATTTTAGTAGAACATTGGGTAGCATGAAATCTGAATACAAGCAGATATAACCTTAAAGAATGCTTCTTTCTTTTTAAATTTGAAGTATTTATATGGTTACCTTAATAAAAAAAAAAGGTCTGCCTAGGTTTACCAAATTTTGTTGATGAATTTCATTTCGAATAATATTACGTGATACTACATAGGTTTACATAGAATTCCGCGTCTTTTGACTGAGATTTTAAGTAAAAATTTTTGGATGCAAAAAAAGAAAAATAGTTTTCTAGACATATCGTATTAAATTAAAAAAAAAAAATGACAAAAAAACATAACTTCCAGATTTTCCTATAGGAAGTCAAGGAAAAATAACGCTTGACATCCTAGAAAGCATCCGGTCTCTTTTTTACTTTTTAACAGAGTTTATGTATTTGCCTTAAGAAAACGAAACAAATATTTGCGTTCGTGTAATCTTCAAATAACAACAGTGTTTTTTTAACGTCTCAGGGAATAGCTACATATTTCTTCTGCCAAGAGTTGATGGAAACATTAATGAATATATATATATATATATATATATATATATATATATATATATAATGGAAAGGTGTTATTATATATATATATATATATATATATATATATATATATATATATATGTGTGTGTGTGTGTGTGTGTGTGTGTGTGAAAATATATAGAAAATAGGAAAGAACTGGTTAGGTAAATAATCCAAAGTTCTTTAGTATTTTTGTTATTATTTAAAAAAAATAGTGCTCGATACAAAAGTAGAGCATAAATATAATTATTTATTTAAAAATATGATTCCAACACGCTACATAAGAGGTCTCATGTTTCAAAACAAGAGCCGAAAACTTCAATATAATTATTTGAATTAAATTGAATTAAAGTAAGCTCTGTTCCATGTTCAAGCCAAATTTTTGGGAATTCCAATTATATATATATATATATATATATATATATATATATGTATATATATATATGTATATATATATATATATATATATGTATATATATATATATATGTATATATATATGTATATATATATATATATATGTATATATATATATATATATATGTATGTATATATATATATATATATATATATGTATATATATATATATATATATATATGTATATATATATATATATATATATATATATATATATATATATATATATATATATATATATATATATATAATAACACCTTCCATTATTTTAAACACTTTTTGCAGTTAGAGGTATCACACTTGTCTTTTTGACAAGTATATCGTTTTACAATGTTGGTGCAGTTCCATACGAGTTTAAATGTACCCGTATGGAGCTATGGTCAGAGAAATGAATGGTCACCAGTCTTGTTAGAACAGTGGTTGCATGTCCAGCATAATCATTCAGGAATTTGTTTTTTTCTCGGGAACGCAGTTACATTTAGAGCAATCATTTTGCATTAAGAAAATGATACAAATATTTGCGTTCGTGTAATCTACGAATAACAGGAGTTTTTTTAAACGTCTCAAGGAATAGGTACATATTTCTTGTGCCAAGACTAGATGGAAACATTAATGAATGAATATATATATATATATATATATATATATATATATATATATATGTGTGTGTGTGTGTGTGTGTGTGTGTATGTGTGTGTGTAATGATTTAACCCTTCGAACATGTACATTGTGTATTATTTTGCGGCGTGCGTGAAAGAAGACATTGCTGGCTGCTAAAAATTTGGAACTGAGAATCCATATTAATTTTCATTTTAATTGAATTATTAATCTCGAAAAAGAAGATGAAAGAGAATTAAAAGAGGCAAAAAGTAGAGAAGAGAGCATAAATATGAAAGACAATAGGAATAAATACGAAGAAAAAAGAAATTGTGAAGAAGAAAATATAAAGAAGGAATATATAAAACACAAAAAAAAAGAACGCAAAAAGGAATATGAAGAAAAAGATGAAGAAGAAAATGTCGAAGATGACGAAGACCGGAAACGAAGAAAAAGTAAAGGTGAATAAGCAGAAAAAGAGAAAGAGACCAAAAAGAAATAAAGATAAAAAGAAAGAAGAAAACTAAAAAAGAAAAAGAAGAAAGAAATAGAAGCAAACAGAATGAAAAAAAAAACAAAGTAACGAGTAAAAAGAAAGAAGCAGAAGTGAGTCAAGAAAAGAATGAAGAAAAAGAAACCGCAACTTGTTTACGTCACACCACATTTTGCCTACGTCAAAACACACATTAGTCCAAATTTCTGACAGAAATTCCTCTTGGTCTGAGACGGATTATTCGTAATTTGGAAAAGACGATCAGTAAAATTAATCGACTCAAAATGTCTGTTGTTTTCAATATCTATCTATCTATCTATCTATCTATCTATCTATCTATCTATCTATCTATCTATCTATCTCTTTACATATATAATAATGTTAATGGTCAGAGTTGAATTAGACCAGGAAATATTTAAAATTTAAAACAATGAAAAAATTTATCATGTATAGATTTTAAATATAGAATATTAGGAGATGTGCCAATTCCAATATCTTCAGGTGATTTCAGTCAATTGATTTTCTAACTGTTTATTTGAAAAGAAAAAATATATGAAAGCTATATTAAAAACAAATAAATAAGAGGACACGACGTGAAATCGAGGAAGTGGTCGGGGAAAAGCAAGTGTTTGCAAATCTATTGGTGGGGGATTAAATGAAAAAAATACATACTTTCCAACCTTATATGAGCTCAAAAGGAACTTTTTAGTATGTATTATTTATAATTCTACTAGACTAACCAACCATGTGTGAAAATTAAAGGAAAAAAATAAAGCCGATCCGATTGTAAAGTGAAAAATTTAAAAAAAAACAAAACAACCAAACCATACAGCAATCATAGCAATATCTGCAAACTTTGTCCACAAGAAAAGTTAAGCTATAATAACATTTCCAAAGAAAAAAAAAACACCTTTTGAATAAGAGATAGGAAATTATTAACAGTTGTATATATAATAAAAAGTTCCTTTTGAGTTTATACGAAGTGGGATTAAAAATAAATTATGTATATTTTATTTAACTCCCGCCGCCACCACCACCGATATATTTCCAATACACTTGCTTTTCTCTTCCTGCTCCTTGTCTTCGTCCTCCTCACTTTCTAACACAAATAACGTGGTGTGCTTATTTATTTATTTTGTTAAAAATATAACGTTCATAATTGTTTTAAAAAAATCTAAAGTATTAGGAAATCAATTAACCGAAATCTCCTGAAGATACTGAAAAGTTGAAACCGATGTAGCAGAATCGGATGATTTCCTAATTATATATATATATATATATATATATATATATATATATATATATATATATATATAATATGCATGTTTCATTAAATAATATAGACAAGATTTGTCTATTTATTTATAAAATCATCATGTTCATACATGTTTTTATTGTTAATCCTGTCTAAGCTTTCGGCTCATATAAGCCATCATCAGAGATTACAAGTACATTACAATAAATTAAATAATAAATTATATAACAAAGATGGTAATTTTTGTTTTAGAATTGTTATGCAGACATTGAAACAAGGATAGTTTGTTTTGTTTGCATGGAAGATTGCTATGCAACGATAAATTCGTGCATATGAAATGCAGGAAGCAAATATCGCATGTATGATGTCATGAACCGCAATGTGATGATATTTGCTTTGCTGCGTTTAAAGTTCTTTTATTCATTCTCTTCTTTCCTTATTTCTTCCACTCTCTTTTATTTTTTCAATTTCTTCCTCTTTTAATTTTTTTCTCTTACATTGTCATCTTTATCTTCCTCTTCTTTCCTAATTCTTTAAAGTTTAAAAAAATTTTCAAGCTAAATCTTTATTTTATTTTATCTTCAAACCCCTTGGTGTTGACAAACCTTGCAAGGTTAATTCTTGAAATGGCTATTCATACGGAGTATCTTTGAATTTCTCTTATATGTAGTTCATTTATGTATGCTCTGTAATAAATACATTGAACTCTTTGTGGATCTGTTTAAATATTTCGTATTATTAGGATTCACTTGGATTATTTACCCACAGATTTTTACTTTATATATATATATATATATATATATATATATATATATATATATATGTGTGTGTGTGTGTGTGTGTCAGTAGGCATAGAGTAAGTTCACCGATCTCACCAGCATGGGCTTATTTTTCTGGGAATGTGTAAATGATATATTGTTTTTCACTAATGTATAACTACTTTTGCACCACCTGTATATATATATATATATATATATATATATGTAGGACTATGCAGTGTACCTGTATTTTCTTTATTGGATAGTCTCCAAGTGTGTGGCTAACCTCACGAAACCAAGAGAAAACAATACAAAATAAGACGAAAATAAAGGAAAATGAAAAAGGTGTGAAAAGAAAAGGCAATGAGTACCGAGCGGGTGTAAAGGCAGACATAAGCGACCCTGATGATGGGAAACACGTTAAAAACTGAACGCAAGATAATTATCACAGGTTGATTTTCAGCATATCACCATTTTTTGTATTTCTGCTTACATTTCTTATGACGCCATTTTAACACACACGTGCGCGCGCACACGCACACACACACACACACACACACACACACACACACAGAAACTGTATTTATATAGAAATAGTGTGGATGTCATACGTGTGTTCCCCTATGTGTATATAGCTCTGTCAATATTGTATTTATTCACATGCAGAAATTTGTTTTCAGAGGTTTTGTTTAGTCTATCTTTCAAATCATCAGACACAATCTTTAGCCGCCATATGTCAACTGAAATTGATGTAGGCTGTTCCTGGAGCAAACGTTTTTGCAATTTGAAAAGTATCTATCTATCTATCTATCTATCTATCTATCTATCTCACTCTAATTCTCATCTATCTACCTATCTATAGGGACCCAAAATTTAGTTTTTCCTATTACTATAAAAAATGTTTGAATAAAAAATAGAACAATAACAAATTTAGTTAAAATACACATTTAAAATATGTAACAATTCAGATTGAAAACTGAAAAATAAATGCGATTTTATTTCTGCATTGATGATGGTAACACGATTTTGCTCCCAGTATTTATATATATATATATATATATATATATATATATATATATATAGAGAGAGAGAGAGAGAGAGAGAGAGAGAGAGAGAGATGAGAGAGCGAGAAAAGAGAGAGAGTGAGAGACTTGGAAATGCTTGAAGTCAGATGTTTACATACGCTTTAGAATTACTCATTTATTCTTAGAATCTGAAATATTATCAGAATAATATTACAGGTAATTAAATATTTTCCTTTTATTTCTATCAACACATTCCCTGTAGCTCAGATGTTTATATACATTAAGATGAATGACTCGTTAAAAATGCTGGAATATTCCAGAGAATGATGTCATTATTGTAGAAACTTCTAAACGGCAAATAGACATCATGTGAATCAAGTACAAATCTACCCGTGGATGTATTTGAAGGGCTTGCTTCAAATCCAAAATCAAGTTAAATCTCTGACGACTCCACAAAAAAAGATTATGAACCTCGATAATCTGAATCCTTCTTTCGAAATAACCGAAGGTACCTCATTCCACTATCCGGACTTATGATGTTTAAACTGGTACACGATTGTTTGTATTATTATCGTTTTATCGATTATATCCTATATATTTTAGGGGAAAGAACTATGTCAAAATGGCAAAAGGTTTATTGTGTGACGCGTTTCGTTCTTGATGACTTCACCGGACGAAGTTTATGCTTACATTGATGTGGTAACGCAGGCGCCTGAACGAAATAGAGAATTGAAAATTAAAAATAAAAAATAAATATTTCACATTGTTATAACAGAGAATCGTCCAAGATGAAAATATTATTATTATGATGAAGATATTAACAAAAGTGGTTGAAACTTGTACAAAAAGAAAAAAATGAAATCGGCTAAGATTATCTCAAACCATATATTTAACAAAAATATTTTCAGCATATCCTTTTTGATCGTGCGCATGTGTACTTGCATCAACGGAAACATAAACTGAGTTGGATGAAGTCCTGAAAGACGAAAACTATCACAGAAAATTGTCCAATATCTCATATATTATTATAATCTATCTATCTATCTATCTATCTATCTATCTATCTATCTATCTCTATATATATAGGGAGAAAGAGAGAGGGAGAGAGACATGTATAGTGAAGAAATAAACGACAGAACGGAGGAAAAGGTTTGTTATGGCGCTTCGTTCATTTTTTGACTGAAGGCATTATCCGTTTGGAATATATATATATATATATATATATATATATATATATATATATATATATATATATATATATATATATATATATATATATATATATACACACACACTGCAAAGTGGAACGCAGGTTCGAAACCTGATGGATTCTTAAGCTTTCTTTCTCGCGAAAGTAGGACAACAGACAAAATAAATACTGTTTAAAGTAATCGGAGAGTTTACTTAAAAACGGCCGCCGACTAGACAATAACGTTATAATATATATATATATATATATATATATATAGAGAGAGAGAGAGAGAGAGAGAGGGAGAGAGAGAGGGAGAGAGAGAGAGAGAAATTTTTGTGAAGGTAAGAAGATTTGGAAATCAGGCACCAGTTAAAATAACATTGACCTCTATTTTAAAATATTAGGTTGGTGCAAAAATAATGTCGTTTTCTAATATAGTAACATATGTGAGAAAACGACATTATTTTTGCACCAACCTAATATATTGCAATACGGAAAAATTTCCGAAGGAAATTCAAACCTTAAAAATCAGAGAAGGTTTTTCATTATTTTACGTAAAACCGTTTAATACAGACCCCGAATGTCAAAACTGTTTTATTTCCTAGGAATCCCTCAGCAGGATATTCGACAATAACGGTTTCCGTGATGACTGAATGAAGCTATTTTATTTAAAATATATTTATTCGGCGATTAAAGTAGTAATTCAGATCGATTCCTGATGAGTCATTCAAATATGATAAAAAACCGTCTCGACATTCGATAACTATTCGACATTTTTACTAAATGCACTTAGGCATTTTTGTCGTGTTTAAGAACATTTACTTTGCTATAGCAAATTTCTTGTCATGCAAAAGAATCGAAGAAATGGCTGAAGCAAAAAAATCCAATAAAAATTTGTTGCCAATGGTTTATTTGCTATTATGAGCGGGGAAGTTATGTAAAAGCTTTAGTGTTCAATTGATCCGTTCTTGGTGGAATTAAGACAGATGTTTGTGGTTACTAATTTAAAGAAATATTTATCAATTACGAATTCTAACAGAAAGAATAATCTATATTATTCATTGAATTCTTTTTTCCAATCAGTGTTTCATTATATTTCTCAGTTTGATTGGTTTTTATTTTAATTTTCTTAAGTATTTAATTCAATAAAGGATTTTTCTTTCATACTCACTGATCTTCCATTTCTTTCTATCATTTCTTTCTTTTTTCACTTTTTCCTTTGCCTTTCCTTTATATTTTGTCATCATTGTTTGATTTTTCTTACTTTCTTATCATTTCTTTCTTTTTTTCTTTCTTTCTTTGTTTCTTTTTGTCTTCACATTTATCATTTTTCTTTTTCTTTTTTAACATATATCAGTCATTGGTACATGTTCTTTCTTTCTTTCTTTCTTACTTTCTTTCTTTCTGTTATGGGTTTCACGCCTTTTTCATACAAGTGGACTCGACCAGTGAGTACTTGGACTGCTGTCGTTAAATACCCAGAGTCAGAGTATGTCAGGATGGACAGAGAGAGTAGTGATTGTGATTGAGTTGGGGGTAGAGTAATAGTGTGAGGTAACCGCTTTTAGAAGCCACAGTTAAAAGCAAGTAGACTCTAAGGAAGTCCTACTTCGAGACTGGATTTACCAGACTATATCTATATATTATTATTGCTACTAACCGCGTTTCTGGATTTACACAGTATTACCATTAACAGTATTACCCATTGTATTATTGTGTAAATACATTTATTTGTTATATTTTATTCCTGCGTTTGTCATTCATTGGTGACCGGATTTCATCTCGGAATCCACAACACTTTCTTTCTTTCTTTCTTTCTTTCTTTCTTTCTTTCTTTCTTTCTTCATATTTATCACCAGTTTTCCTTCCTTCTCTCTTCACTTTTCTTTCTTTACATTAAATCATCGTTTTTC
>OZ010589.1:101777033-101819533 GCA_963932145.1 Acanthosepion lycidas | reverse complement strand
TATCGGCTACTCCAATAGCTTCATGTCTCGCTTCTAAAACTCCCTCCCTATTTCTTGTTTTCCTGACAACTATAATCTCCAACTATTCAAATGTAATGTCAATCGACGTCTCCATATGCCCTGATCTATCCCCTAACCTTTTCTTCCTCCTTTCCTCTATCATTCCTCTTTGCTTTCGCTACAACTCTCTGTAACCCCCTGCTTGCTCGTGGCTTCCCGCCTTGCTTGGGGTTGAATGATTAAAAATATGTAGGTAGGTGTGTGTGTGTGTGTGTTTCTTTATATTTGTATGCATATGTATGAGTATAAATATGTATATGTATATGGATGATTGTATAGACTTAGAATTTTATTTTGTAGTGAGAGCATTTTTCTTTTTGAGGCATTAAAATTAACCAGCCAATGCCTGTCCCAGTCCACAACCGATTGGAGGTCCATTTCAAGACAAACGGCCAGGTTAGTTTTGTCGGCGACACTAGATCTGTTTTTGAGACAGGAGTAAAAAGTAGTGTCGTCCGCATAGATGCCGACTTGGGAACCTATGACATCAGGAAGATCGTTAATGAAGATAAGGAACAGAGTAGGGCCTAGGATAGAGCCTTGGGGAACACCTGCGTTCGTGGGATAGGAGCTGAATGAGAATCCTTTCAGAACGACCTTCAGTGCACGGTTTGACAGGAATGATTGTATTAAGTCCAGAACTAAGGGGGAAGTCGTGTGTGGGTACACCGGAAGTGTCGAGCGTTGAGAATTTCCGAGCAAAGCATTCAGCCTTGTCGGAAGAAGAGGTCAGAACCTCAAACTGGTTGAACAAAAGAGGTATAGAGGGTTTGCTACTGTTAAGTACGCTCTTGCAGAGACGCCCGTAATCATCGGAGCCGAATTTGCAAGATGCAATACGTTCTTTTATTCGGGCAGCAAGTAGTGACTTTGCTTCATTGAGGACACGTTTGCACTCGTTACGGGCAGAGACACAGAGTCGTCTATTGCAATAACACATGTCGCTACGATATAAGTGATTCCTATGGCAGCTGAGCAAGCAGCGGAAAACAATGGGGAGGAGCGCGATTTGACCTTAAATTTTCTTGACGGTAGGAAAGCCTCGATAGCAGAGTGGTAGGAGGTTATATATACTAAATACACCTAAATACACAAATATATACATATATATATACACACACACACACACACACACACACATATATATATATATATATATATATATGTATATATGCACACATATATATATATATACACACACATCTATGTATATATATATAGATATATGCACACACACACACACAGAGACTCACACACACACACACACACACATATATATATATATATATATATATATATATATATATATATATATATATGTATATATAAATATGAAAGTGAACATTGAAGTCAACAATCAGAGGTGACAGGCTAGACGTCAAGCCGATTGCGTCTAGCATGAAACAGCCTGTCACCTCTGAGTGCTGACTTCAATGTTCACTTTTATATTTACATACGCTCTATCTCTGATATATATATATATATATATATATATATATATGCTCGATTATTGCGGTAAAATATTATTGAATTTAACCACAGTAATTGAAAATTGATTTTTATAGTCACCGATCTATAAATTCACCGCATTAATCATATATATATATATATATATATATATATATATATATATATATATATATATATATATATATATATATCATATAATATCATATATATATATATATCATATAATAATCATATATATATATATATATATATATATATATATATATATATATATATATATATATATATATGTGTGTGTGTGTGTGTGTGTATAAAGAGAGAGGGAGGCAGACAGACATACAGACAGAGACACAGACAAAGATATAGAAATGTAGAAGTGTTATGATTTTTGTTTGTTTCTTCAGCGTATCTCCTGTTCAGGCTGGAATTCTGCCAAAGCTGAGTGACGGAGACGCCATTGTTTAATGGATAGGAAACAGCATCAGTTCATTTCGTCATTTCTATCGCCTTGTTAACAAAACTTTTGCTCATTAAGCTATATTGGGATGTGCCTGGTACTCTTGGCTGGCACGGTGACAACGTCAGTAAACAAACAAGTAACAGTTAAACTTGTCGTAGCATATTTAAGTAGATGCTTTTTGAAAGACAGCACAAGGAGAAATAAAATTATTGAAAAAAGTTTGATGGCATTTAACCAAATCTATTTTAGCTTAAAATAATTAATTCTTTCTACCGTAATTACACAAATATAGTGCGCGTTTTCCATGGTCATTTTTTCGCAAAGAATAGGGTTGCACTATACACAGGTAGTTTTTGCCTGTAAAAATAAAGCAAAAAACAACATATGTGTATAGGGTACTTTTTATTTGAATAAATTGAATTCGAAGTAGGTACCTCAACTCGGGGGATACCCTGCATTATGTCCCGGTTATCCTGACAAAAATGATGTTATTGGAAAGGCAATATTTTAGCAATGTGAACACTTACGAAACTAAGATGAATGAGAAACGAAAAATTGATTAATTATTCATTTATATAAGGTATTTGTTGATTTTAAGTGGCATACATTGTGAATGATGTTTTGATCTTCATGTAGTGACAAAAAGGAAGAAACTTAGTCTATGTAGGATGCAGACCCAGAGTAAAGGAGCTACCGTAGTTAGGCGTGAAGTACTGTATCTAAATATTTCTATTAGATATTTTACGGTAAATGGTTTTTCCAACATTTTGTGATGGCTTTGAAAAAAAAAAAAAGAATGAAGGCCATTTATTTTCTATAAAACATTTCCAGGATTATGTCCAGTGCTGCAATATTTGACTACTATAGGCCTGATAGTCAGACAAATATCGTTAGAAACAAAGCAACGAAAGCTGAACTGTTATATCATATCAGTCCTATATAGCAGTGGGTGCTGGGCATCCTCCACACAGATGGTGACATGAAGTAACAGACATATGGTTTTAGAAAAAGATTCTGCGAATATAATGGACCAAGCATGTGAGCAACAATAAAGTTCTAGAGACACTGGCAACAAAAGAACACTCTTACTTAACATCAGAAAGCGACAGATGAAATTTCTAGGGCACATAGTGAGGAAAGAGGGCTTGGAAAATTTGATACTTACAGGAGAGATTGAAGACAAGAGAGACATTGGAAAACATTGCATTATCCACCTGGCGGGGCTGAGCAGGTTTTAAGAGAGATGGCGAAAATATTAACGATATTAAGAGCTACAAAGGACACGAAGTTACCGAGAGCCATGATTGGCAACGTCCTGAAGAAGCACGAAGTAAAGAAAAAGAAGAAGAAGAAGAAGAAGAGGAGGAGGAAGAGGAGTTGAAGAAGAGAAATAGAAGGAGAGAAGAAACAGAAGAATGAGAGGAGGTCAATAAGAGTGAGAAGAAGAAGAAGAAGAAGAAGAAGAAGAAGAAGGAGAAGAAGAAGAAGAAGAAGAAGAATGAGGAGGACTACTCGTATTGCTCAGAAGCGGGGGTCGTATTATACTCGAATACAGGAAAAAATCAGATTCTTCACAAAAAATCAGGGGTCGCATTATGCATGAATTAGACTTATACACGAGTTAATCAGTTTATTCTGTTCAGGGAGAAAGCGTAATCGCCAATTCCTGCTCTTTGCATAAATAAATATATATACAGTATTCTTCATGGTAATAGTATACAAATTGCTTTGTACTTCTGTAACAGAATTATTATTCTATGGCACTCATGCTTGTAATTGGAAGACTTGTGGAACAAAGTGGCATTGATAAAATGCTATTTTCTTTGTAATTAGCCGTTCTGCGGAACAATCTCTCTAATCCATGAGGAAAGACGTTAGTTTTAACTTTAGATACCAAAAACATCGTTATCAAACAAGCTCTCTCTCTCTCTCTCTCTCTCTCTCTATATATATATATATATATATATATATATATATATATATATATATATAGTTCTCAGTTCAAACCATACAACTGTTCATCGTCATCTTCAACAACTTAGAAAAGTTCCTAAACTTGGAAAATGGGTGCCTCATGAATTGTTTGAAAACAACCTCAAATCCCGAGTTGACATCTGCTCTTCTCTGTATTCTCGCCAACTTGTTTCAGATTTTTGGGATAGACTTGTGACT
Organism: Acanthosepion lycidas; assembly: GCA_963932145.1. Lineage (NCBI taxonomy): Eukaryota > Metazoa > Mollusca > Cephalopoda > Sepiida > Sepiidae > Acanthosepion > Acanthosepion lycidas. The sequence continues at coordinate 101,815,371 of OZ010589.1, read as the reverse complement.
GGCGACGAAACTGAATCTTTTATCGAAATGTTAAGTTTCGTAGACAGTGGCTTGGTAAAGGGGAAGGACCCAAGCCACAGCCGAGAAGGGAACTTCATGGGAAAAAGGTTCTTTCAGTCTGGTGGGATCGCCAAGGAATAATCCACTTTGAATTCTTACCACCTAATGCAACAATTAATGCTCAAATATACTGTCAGCAATTAGAGCGTTTGAACCAAACTTTGAGTAAAAAAAAAGACCTGCTCTAGTGAATCGAAAAGGGGTGTTGTTTCATCAGGACAATGCGCGACCCCACACAGCAAGAATCACGTCACAAAAGATCGAAGAAACTGGTTGGGAGAAAATTCCTCATCCACCTTATTCTCCCCGATCTTGCTCCTTCAGACTACCATTTGTTTCGTAGCTTACAGAATCATTTGGAAGAAACAGCTTTTGTAATACAGGAAGAGGTTAAAACTGACATTTGTGAGTTCTTCGAATCAAAGCCAAAAGAATTTTACAGTATTGGAATTAGTAAGCTTGTTAATAAATGGAATGCAGTCATAGATAATCAGGGAAAATACATTGTTGATTGAATCTGTAATTAAATGTAACATTTTGGTCACTTGTTTTCTTTATTCAAAATTCGGACAGAACTTATGGGATGACCTTATATTTATGTATATATTTATAAAGGTTTAAATACTACTAAGTATCTTAATATCGAAAAAAAGCATCTAAGGAACCTTTCGGTCATCCCTTCTTTAGAGATATATCGTTGGCGAAAACATTTTTTCTTAATACTAAAAGAACCCCGAAAACATTTACGGGACAAATAGGATAGGAGAACACTCTGGAGCAAAATTGTCTTGTAAGTTATTTAGAAACCAATTAAATTTGTAGAAGAAAAAATGATCATTAACTTGAAGAAGCACTAGAAATTGAAAGAGGAATGTGTGTGTGTGTGTGTTGATACTTAACAACATTTCGTAACGTTTTAAGTTAATATTTAGACAATTGTACATAACTTTTTTCAAATACATATGTATAGGCCATTTCGCTTCACTATTTTTCGCCATCATTGAAGCAGCTTTATGATTCCGTCTTGTTGAATTTGGGAAGTTTCTGGGAAATTATCTCGCCCAAGTGTTTCTTTTAACAAGCTCCTTTAGAATTGTAGACCTCCTCATTATTTTGTACGGTGCAAAATCAAATTAATTGAGTGATTTGTTTTCTACGGTTTATCAACCCTTTGCTGGTTATTTAAAACCTGAAAATATTTTTAGAGTATAAGAATTCTTTTTTTGGAGATAATTATTTGATGATACAAGTTTTACTAATTAATCAATAGCTGGGGAGAGCACGGTGTGTATACGAAAATCAGCCGTGTCTGGAAACATACATTAAGTCTGATGTTGTCCAGATGCAAGTCGACTCTCTTCCGATTGGCCAATCACAGACCTTTTTCATCGATTGCTGCCTTTAATCGGCCCAAATGGGAGAAAGTCATGTCTGAATTCCACGTCTGATTTTGTGAAAGGAGTTCCTAATACCCAGCTTCCTTCCAATCCCAGCAGATAAACAGCATCACTTTCTTTGAATGGTTCTTTTGGTTCTACGCTGCTGTAGGACATCTTAGACAAGTTGTACCAATTTCTTCCAGGCTTACAAAGAGAGCATTGACATGATAGACTATGACACTCTACCGAATGGCCAATTCCTGAGGCTTTTCATCGATTGCTGCACTTAATCGGTCCTAACGGGAAACAGTCCTTGTCGGAATTCAACGTCTGATTTTGTGAAAGGAGTTCCTAATACACAACCTCCTCCTAATTTCACCATCGTCACTTTCTTCGAATGCAGACTGGCTGATGGAGCGATAAATGGTGATGCATTTTGTTTTGCTTCACATTGTTGTAAACAATACATTGTTCATTGCCCGTGATTTTTCTTTTGCCTCATGTGCGCGGAGATTATTCTGCTGAAACAGCACACCGTCTTCTTGTCGCAAAAATGGCAAGAGAATTGATTGATGATGTTCTGGACGTAAATTGCGCTGTTCAACAATCCTCGAAAAACTGTAATTTATGGTAAATCTCATTGAGTTGCTTCCTGTGGAGGAATACACTCTGGGTTATGTGGCTTCCAAAGTGGACGTCGCATATGCACAAAAACATTACTTCAGAACTTGCTCTAGTCATTAAACGATGCAAAGCACCATTCGCTCCCATCACTTTACACCAAGGATGCAGCAAGATGTTTCGTCGTATGTGGAAGTTTGGCTAGAGACACATGCGTTCGTAGTCCAGCTTCGAACAAAACGATTTCCCATTGACTATATGGATACCCCTTGGGTCACGTTTCCTTTGATCGTTAGGTGGGGTAAGGTATGTGTACTATGATATTCTAGCCCAACTACACCAATTTCTGCCAGGTTTGCAAAGAGACCTGAAGTCTTGCATTGACTTGTTGAACGATCACATTCTACCGACTGGCTAATTCCTGAGGCTTTTCATCGATTGTTGCCTTTAATCGGTCTAGTTCGAAAACAGTACTTGTCTGAGTTCAACATCTAATTTTGCGGAAGGAGCTCTTAATATACAATATCCCCCCCAAGATACATAGCCTCACTTCCTCGAATGTAGACTGGCTTTTGAACCGGTTAATGGTGGCTTATTTAATTTTCTCCAGGACCTTTCTCACTTCACACATTTATTGCAAACATTCTATTTCCATCACTTGTGATTGATTAAAAAAAAAAAAGCGATCAGTTTTTGTTGCCTTTGATCAGAGAATCGCAGACGGAAAACGCAGCCTGTTATACTTTTCCCATGAAATCGCGAGAAATTTAAACATCGCAATGATTCATGCCTCCAAATATTTTCAAATGCCTTACAGCAGTCATATAAGATATGTAGAGTACCTCTCCAATGTTCTGTCTTCTGACTTGAATTATTTTTCAATAGTGTTTTGATTTGGTCAATATCAATGACTGAAAGATTGCTGGAACGTTCTCAGTCTCTCAGATGAAAATATCCTCTTCTGAACCTAGCGAAAACCCTTACGAAAATACTCTCAGCTATGGCACCATCTCCATAAACGACACTTATATTTTTTGCACTTTGCATAGCGTCTTTTATCTTTCTAGCAATTAGTTATGTTACTAATAATAATGTTACAGCTACGAAACAATAAGTTTACTTCCTAGATTCTTTCTTTCTTTCTTTCTTCACGTTTATCCTCAATGGGATTTCTCATTGATCTTTCTTCATATGTCCAACACTTATTCTTACTTTTAGTGAAGATGTATGTGCATTATTCTTTTTTCTTTCTTTCTTTTTTTTTTATTATTTCTTTCTTTTAGTGAACACATATTTATTATTCTTTCTTTCTTTCTTTCTTTCTTTCTTTCTTTCTTTCTTTCTTTCTTTTCCTACTCTTTCTTTTGTTTATTTATTTCTTGTACTGAAAACATATATACATTATCTCTTTCTCTTTTCTTTCGTTCTTTCTATTTTCCTTTATGTCTTCTCTCTCTCTCTCTCTCTCTTCTCATTTCTTATCATTGTTTCTTTCGTTCTTTTTTGTTTGTTACTTTCTTAATTTTTTCACGTATATCATCAATGTATTTTCTTACTTTTCTTTCTTCACATATGTCCATTATTCTTCTTTTCTTTCTTTCTTTCTTTTTCTTTCTTTTTTCTTTCTTTCTTTCTTTCTTTCTTTTTTTCTTTCTTACCATCCATTTATGTTTCTAATAACTATCAAAACAACCATTTTATATGTCATTGTACTTCTCTACCTATGTCTATTTTTCTCTTCATTTCTTTTTGTAGCGTTCTAATAAATCTTCTGTTTCCGTCTCTTTTCTTCTCTCCATCCATATTCTCTACCTTTTAATTATTTTCTCCTCTCAAAAGAAAGAAAGAAAGAAAGAAAGAAAGAAAGAAAGAAAGAAAAAAAAACATTATTATTCAATTTCCTCTCAAGGCCATAGCCTATTCACGCTCGCATTTTCCTTCTTCACTTATTATCTAATTAGATATCTCTCCGTCTACAAACCCGTTTATAGCAGATGCCAACATTCAGTAGTTATGGCCAAACATCTGTTGGCCAATGCACCCAAGGAATCATTTTAGTGCTTTCAAGAAGCGCAAAACAACGCCAGAATGCGGTTATCAGGTGTAAAAAAAAATAAAATAAAGAAGAATGTAGACCACCACCCGGTAAATAGTGGGCATCTCATCTATAGATAGGTAGTTTATCGTCGCAGTACATAATCACGTCTTATTCTTACAGGCATCTTTTCGAATTTGGATATGATAGCTTCAATTGAATAAAGTAAATAAAATATTTAGATGAAGCGCAGAAAATCAATAAAGAAATGAATATTTTTTACGTACTTACGATTAATTTATTGATTGGCTGATTTTTTACGGCTTATTATTAGGTTGGTGCAAAAATAATGACGTAACAATGTCGTTTTCTGACGTATTTTTTAACGTCAAAAAACGACATTATTACGTCATTATTTTTGCACCAACCTAATATTTAAAATTTTTTTTTTTTTTAAATTAGTATCACCCCAAGCAAGGAAGTAATGACATTAAAACACTAATGCCGTGGAAGAATTTGGAACAGAAACAATAATGAATAGAAAGCGAAAAGGGTAATCAGGAGAACAGTAGAGAGCGATTGGATTGCATTTCATTTTTGCAAATGAATGCTGGCTGAAAAGCATGGAACCGGTGGGGGGGTTCTACAAGCGAGAAGTGCGAGAGAAGAAACTATTAGCATAGAACTTACGACTATATCTAGCCAGCTTAGCTCTAAATTGATGAGATCACGATACCAGTCTTGTACTGAGCTTAAAATCAAAGACTCTAGGTACTATAGCGAATAGGTCATCCAAACAATTACCATGAAAGTATTTATAAAATTACACAGAAGGCAACCTTTCGGCGGTGGGAAAAACGACTGAAGCCGAAACGCCAGATCATGGCCGATAATATTGCAGATCCTTCTTTGGATCTTAACAAGAAATTAAAAGTAAATTGAAGCGGCAGCGGACCATATATGGCAGCAATAGAGATATGGAAGAGAGATTCTGGAAAGAAAAATTGTCTCACCTGACACAGTAAACAGATTTTCTTTGTAGCTGACATTTTGGCATTTTAAGAATTCTTTTTGAGAACATAATGATTTTCTGGTACAAGACCTACTATTTAACCCATAGCTGAAAGTATCCCAAGAATATTTGCACGTAAATAAGTATAACAAATCCATTGGCTTATGATTCTATCACAGCAAGCACTTAAAATAAAACATCGATTTTGTTAAAAATTAATTTATTAAAAATGTTGCTTCAGGGGCCCCTCTGGGACCAGCACCCCACACACAACTTGAATTAGGGGACCTGAAGTTTAAGCGCTATTAGTTTCATAGTATATCCACCATTACATAGGTGATAATACATGGCTGTGTGTTTTAACCTTTATTTGAATGAATCTAATAATAACTTTTTATATTTTGGTTTGTCGATTTTCCTCATAACGTATGCGACAAGCACAAATGTCGTTGTTGCTAAATTAGCCATATTTCGTTTGTAGGTTCAGCTGTAATTGTTATTGATTCAGCAAATCTTGAACGATTATTTGCTGCTTGCGTGATTTTATTTTCGATTTAACTATCCAATAAATATGCACCCCCCACTCACCAACCTCGCCGAAAAACAACAACAGCAGAAACTGCATCATGGCTTTAAATGGAGACGAATATAACGGCTATTTAAATTCTCATGTAGCAGGGAAACATTATTGAAAAAAATCAATATATTAATGACTAGAGAAAGTTATTGGTTTTGTTATCTTTTTTAGTGAGGCCAGTCTGCTATTTTATGATGTTTCTATTTTGATCAATTATGTTGAAACGGGACCTGGAGAAAATCATCTTTTAATAGACTGCAGTTGGTACCACTTCGGTGTGTTATCTACATGAATGCTTCATTTTAAGCGTGTGATCTACATTTATGAATATGATCTACATGCGCAAATCTACTGTAGTGTGTGATCTAAACATTTAAAAGTAATAACAAAAACGACGTAAAAAAATGAAACATACATATGACCGGAAGTGATTTACGACTAGATGGTATAAAAATGTTATGATGGATTTGCGATAAATATGACCTGATCTCATTTACGACGAGTGGTGGGATTAAGATAAAAATTTTGGGGGAAAAAGGGGGGGGGAATCAGCCATTTTTTCGCTGCATGAAGAGGGGGATGCCAAACTATTAGGTCTGAGCGTCTGTTAAACATTTTTCTATGACACTGAACTGAACAACAAACTAAACTGCAATCTATCCCTCTATGAGATTTTGGAGATGGCTTTATTTTATTTCGTTAGAGATCAGTTATTTGTAATAACACAGGAAATGACTGTAAGAGTACAAGTTACTATTTATTTTCTTATTATAAATGTTAATGTAGTGCACTTTCTCAGATCGCATTCGGCATGCAGGTAACACTCTTCCCTAGATGTGTTGTTGTAGATCATTTTCTGCATGTAGATCACACGATTCATTGATTTGCGTTGTTACAGATCACATTCTGCATTTAGATTCTACGCTTTAGTAGATCTGTATTGTTGTAGATCATATTCGACATATAAACCTGTTTTTTTGTTGTTGTTGGGAAACCTGTTTTTAATTTTAGCTGGGCTTGAAAAGCTATCAGAGGAAATGCCTATGAATTCCATCAACCAATATCAGACATTGGCTTACTTGAAAGTAAGCCTACAAGAGTGAAGAAGTAAGTGAAGTCGAACACCGAACTCTGGCGCTGATCAACAGCGCATAGCTACCTGAGGGACGTGCGCGTATGTATGTAATGAAGCTTTGCAAGCGAATCGGTTAAGAAATTGAACCACTGATGATATCTGATCCTGCGATCAAACCACTAAGCTATCACCAAAAAGAAGAAGTGCTCTCTTTTCCTGCTGAACGAAAGTGCTTTACCGTCCGCTCCATTTATGCTAATGTATGCAGCTTCTTGTATTTGCCTCCGGGTGTCGCCCAGACGAGTTCTTTACTTCGTGAGTGAACGATGAAGAAGACAAAGAAAAGATGGCGTCTGACATGAACTTGATTTAGCTGTCTGAAAAAGTTATCCTTTCTAAGCCCATTTCTTGAGTCTGTTATCTTTCTTTGCGCTCACAAACTTTCATTTCTGTCATTCATTCAGTCACTCAACAGTTACGCTTTTAGAACCTTGACATGAAGATATTTTTTTTTTATTCAATCTTCTACGCAACAAGCTTTACGTCTTACAACGATACTCTATCTTCTGAACTTTTTTCTTTTAGATTTACTTTTCTTTTCTTACTGCATTCTTTTCCCCTTTATTCTCCGTCCTCTTCTCTTTCTTTTACCTTTTCGTTATCACATTTTTTATTCTATTTATATTTTTTTTCTTTATTGTTTTCTTTTTGTATTCTTTCTTTCTTCTAGTTCCTCATTCATTTTCTTTCTTGTTAATATTTTCTTGCATCTGTACCTACTTATCTATCTCTCCATTCTATCTATCTATCACTTATTTTTTTCTTTTTACCAGCAGCTTTCTTACTTTTTTTATTGCTAATTGTTTTACCTTCTTTTTTTTTTTTCGTTATCGCTTTCTACTCGGTATTCTTCGGTTTTTCTTTTCTTTTCTTGCTTTTTCTTTTCTTTTCTTATTTCTTTAACACTTTCTTTTTTTTCTTTTAATTCTCGACTTTTCCTTCCTTTTCACTTTCTTTTCCTAATCTTCCTTTTATTAATTTTCTCTATTTTCCTTATTTTCTATTTCGTTTTTCTCCTTTCCCATTCTTTTCTTTATTAATTTTCTATCTTTTCTTTTCTTTTTCTCTTTCTTTTCCAATTCTTTTTTTTAATTATTTCCTCTCTTTTCCTTTCTTTTTCTATTTCGTTATCACTTTCATCCCCCATTCTTTCCTTTATTAACTTTCTCTCTTTTCTTTTCTTTTCATTTCTTTTTCTCTTTCTTTCCCAATTCTTTTCTTTATTAATTTTCTCTCTGTTCTTTTCTTTTTCTCTTTCTTTTTCAATTCTTTTTTTTTATTAATTTTATCTCTTTTCATTTCTTTTTCTATTTCGTTATCACTCTCCTTTCCCATTTTTCCTTTATTAATTTTCTCTATTTTCATTTTTTCTCTTTCTTTATCACTTTCTTTTCCAATTCATTTTTTTGTTAACTTTCTCTCTTTTACTTTCTTTTACTCTTTCTTTATCACTTTCTTTTCTTTATTAATTTTCTCTCTTTTACTTTCTTTTACTCTTTCTTTATCACTTTTCTTTCCCATTCTTCCATTATTAATTTTCTTTCTTTTCATTTCTTTTTCTCTTCTTTTTCTCATTCTTTTCTAAATTAATTTTCTCTCTTTTCTTTTCGTTTTCTCTTTCTTTATCACTTTCTTTTCTTTACTAATTTTCTCACTTTTACTTTCTTTTACACTTTCTTTTCCCATTCATTTCTTTATTAATTTTCTCTCTTTTCCTTTCTTTTACTCTTTCTTTTCCTTTTCTTTTCTGTATTAATCTTTTCTCTTTTCATTTCTTTATCTCTTTCGTTATTACTTTCTTTTCCCATTTTTCTTGTTTGTCAAATCTCACCCTTTTCCTTTATTTTTCTCTTTCTTTATCACTTTCTTTTCTTATTGTTTTTTCTTTTTTAAAACTTGGCTTCTCGGGTACTTATTCACTTTTTCTTTTTTTGTTTCTTGAGGTCATTCTTACTCCCTTTTTATTACTCTTTTTTCTTTTTCTTTTCTTTTTCCCTTTCTTTATAACTTTCTTTTTTCTCTTTACTTTTTGACATTTTCTTTTCTATTCCTTTTGCCTGCAATTTACGAAGCGTATTTAGCTTAATATAAGGCCAAATTTTGATTAATCAAATCCGACAGATCGTGTAGCTGAAATCCAACCACTAGAATTTTTTTTTTTTGAAAGCATTAAAATCTTTATACCTGGCGCCCATAGAAAATAGTTAATCAGCGTAGAAATAAGACTGATTGTTCTTCATCGTCTTTAAGTGATAATCTTTTCTCAGTTGTCTTCTTTATCTGTATCTTAACTCAGTCTGGCACAAGGCAACAATTTTAATGCATACAATGTGAATTGAACTTTCTACACTCCAGTCATGGTTTACTTCATCAGATAGGGTTGGCATAATCCGCTTTCGCGTTTAATCACCAATCAAGATGAATTGATGTTCCCTTAGAGAGGACCCGTGACTTGAGCGCTTTTTGGGCTTTAAACTAAGCGTCAAGTGGAGTTCGTACATACGGTCCGTAGCTAAAGATGCTGAAAAAATAGTCGCTTCCCTGTACAGCACCAGTAAGTATCTGACTTCTCCTGCTATCTACCTTTACAAGAGCTACCTTAGGCCTAAAATAGAGTACTGCTGCCCTATATGGCCAGGAGGTGTCTAGTCTTCACTATCCAGGCTCGACAGAGCCCAAAAGGGTCTCTGCGTCTTTGTGGGTGAGAAATTATTTGACACCGCACAACTCCTTTCTTACTGACGAAACGTCGCAGGACTCTCACTTCATTATCGCTATTTCCAAAGAAAGTGCTCAGTTCCACCAGTTCTAACCTTCACAGCTAAGATCGGCCATGCGATTATAGGGAACCACCCTCATCCCCTTCGTGTTCCACTAGTGAGATGTTCCACTCGAACAGCTTCTTCCTGCAAATCGATACAATGTGGATCCTACTTTCAAGAGAATTTTTTCCCGGTCATTATAATCAAGTCTAGGATTAACCGTTACCTTCCTCACATATCAGCATAAACAGGGCCTTTTGATCTGTAAACATCTCGAGTGGCTCCTGGGCCTTGTACAACGTGAACGTCACTGATATATATAAGCTTTTTTCACTTAACTCATATTCACTTCGGAGTTTCGTGGATGTATGCATCTAACCACTCGTCGGAACAGAGTTAATCTGACGAAGTTTCTCGGTTCTCTTGTGCTTTTATTTGTGTCAATATATTATCTATTCCTTTTTTCTCCATATTGATTGAATGTTGATCACTCTTCCTTTATTCTTCATTTATTTTTCTCTTTGTAATTTTTCTCTTTTATTTCATTCCTCTTTTTCTCGTCTTCGATACTAAACACTCTAACTGTGTGCCTTAAATGCCACCTTATCAGCAATATATATATATATATATATATATATATATATATATATATATATATATATATATATATATATATATATGTGTGTGTGTGTGTGTGTGTGTGTGTGTGTGTGTGTACGGAGGAGGATTTCGGTCTGAAGAATTGAACATCTCTGTGTTCACGAAGTAAATTATAATCGAAATGGATAATTAAAGTCTCCGTCTTCTTCTTCTTCTTACAATATATACATACATACACACACACACACACACACACACACACACACACACATATATATATATATATATATATATATATATATATATTAAATTTAGGAATGTTTGTGTAATGTTTGAACTGCCTTCACTTCAGACAAATATCAAACATCATTTCGTAAGATTTACAAAACTTTCAGAAATTAGAAAATGATTTCCACATAAATGTCCGGGTACTTCCTGCTATATTTCTGTATATAAGTAAAGCTTTTCATTCATATCTTAAGAAGTTATATTTAGTGTCTGTGTGTGACATATATTTGTGTATGTTTGTGCATTTGTATGCGTGATTGTGAGTTTGTGTGTAGCAGAATAAAGAATATATAACAGCTTGTACTCCTAACAGGAATACTAAAGAGAAGAGGAGGAGAGATTCAAGACAGGGAGGGAGAAAGGAAAACAACGCGTAACCCGTCTGGTAATGCCTGATTAACTGAACAGGTTTTAAAAGAGATAACAAAAGCAAAAAACTTATTAAGAGCTACAAATATAGGAAATTGTGGAGAGCCATGATCGCCTGTGCTCTTAATGGAAAAACTACATAAAGAAGAAGATCTTTTAGAACAGATTGAAGACAAGATGGATAGAGGAAAACAACGCATAACCTTCTTATTGAGCTTGAGTAAATGGATGTCGAAACAAGGTTTAGGAGAGATAACAAAAAGAGAATATTTATTAAGAGCTACAAAGGAGAGGAAATTGTGGAGAGCCATGATCGCCTATGCCCTTAATAGACACGGTACATAATGAAGAAGATCTGTTAGGAGAGATTGAAGGCAAGAAGGATAGAGGAAAACACCGCATAACCTACTTAGTGAGCTTGAGTAAATGGATATCGGAACAGGGTTTAGGAGAGATAACAAAAAGAGAATATTTATTAAGAGCTACAAAGGAGAGGAAATTGTGGAGAGTCATGATCGCCTATGCCCTGAATGGAAACGGTATACAAAGAAGAAGATCTGTTAGGACAGATTGAAGGCAAAAGGAATAGAGGAAAACAACGCACTTGGCGTACTTGAGTAAATGGATGTCAGAACAAGGTTTAGGAGAGATAACAAAAAGTAAAAAATGTATTAAGAGCTACAAAGGAGAGGAAATTGTGGAGAGCCATGATCGTCAACGCCCTAAAGGATCACGGCACAGATAAAGAGGAAGAGGAGGAGGAGGAGGAGGCAGAGCTTTAATGAATGTATGACAGAACAACATTTAGATGAGATAACGAAGAACTGGCCAAAATATAGGCTTTGAATAGATTTTGACGAGCAGAACGAGCCCAATCATTCATTTGGAGGCTCAGGCGCTGTAAGCCCCTAAGAAAATTTTGAAATTTGACCAATTACAGGGGTATTTTGCGACCTTATGGAATGGGTATTAGAAGATATTCTGAGGCCAACATTAGCTACTTCATCCCATTGGCTAATGATTCTACTATTAAAATGGCCTCATTTTAATGACAAACACTTTTAAAAGAAACCATCGATTTTGTTGAAAAATTTACTCATTAAAATTTACTTCCTGAGACCCTCTTGGATGAGGGGCCCTGAAACTTAAGCTTTATTAGTTTCATAGTAGACCCGCTACTGCTTATATATATATATATATATATATATATATATATATATATATATATATATATATATATATATATATATATATATGTATCCTTGTGCAGGTATGCAGAAAATAGAAAAGAACACGTTGGGTGCATAATCCGGGGTTCCTTAGTATTTTTGTTTTTATTTTTAAAAAACAGTGCTCCATACAGACGTAGAGCTTATATTATAATAATATTTTTTGTTTAAAAATATGATTCCTTCGCCAAGGAATCATATTTTTAAACAAAAAATATTATTATATTATATATATATATATATATATGGTGTATCAAAAATACTTTTACAAAGGTTGGGGACAGGTTCCTCACACCAAAACAAGGACAGAAGTCCATATAAACATAAATCCTACGTTTTTGAGTTAGTAAAATGAATTGGGTTATTAGAATGTCTTCTTCCTCTTCTTCTTCTTCTTCTTCTTCTTCTTCTTCTTCTTCTTCTTCTTCCGGCGTACCAGTGGATCTTATTCTTTCTCAATCGATAGTTTGTGATGGAACGGATCCTGTCTCAGCAACGATAAACAGCAGCAAAGTTTGGACGACTCGGCTGTTTTCAGTCTGGAAACGCAATCTGATAGAGTCGTACAGCCTCGCGTCCAGTACCATTTGCACGGCCGTATGTAAAAATCCTATCTACCTGTTCATGATATGAATATCCTGCCATTGTTAAACGGAACACTTCTCAGTTAATTCACTAGTACATACGTTAAACGTTGAAGACTGAATAGCAACAAATGTACACGAATAACAAATGTAACGTAGCCCAACTTGCAATACATCGCGATCTACAGTAAACTTTCTTTAAAATTAATAACTCAAAATGAAACGATTTGCGGACATATGTTTATATGGACTTTTTTTTATTGTGAGGAATCCGCCCCAAAATTTGCAAAAGTGTTTTTTATACACCCTACACACATACAACCACACACATATATATATATATATAAAGTGTGTGTGTGTATGTGTGTTAATTAATATATGTGTGTATGTTTGTTTAAAAACACGAATTACCGATATACATATATGACATAAATTCAAAAATATTTAGCAAGAAAGTTCATTACTGAAACGTGTAAACTTAATGAAAATATATATAATAAAATATAGATTAAATATTAAAACTGAAATCACGTAGTAAGATATCTATCTATCTATCTATCTATCTCTCTCTCTCTCTCTCTCTATATATATATATATATATATATATATATATATATATATATATATATATATATATTTATATATATATATATTGGGTTCGCCATTTTCTGGAAAGTCTTTATCAATCGAATGATGATGATTATGATGATGAATGAGAATGATGTTTAAGTAGCCGATACGTTCCATATGCAATAAACCTCCAGATTTCGTTTTTTTTTTCTTTTTAGTGAGGATGCGCACATGAAAGATCTTGTTTAGGGTGAAAAGTCTCGTGACATTTAGCAATTGAGGTCTCAACTCACTGCAAAGTTCATCCAAATTAATATCGATCTCAGCTTATTTTTGTCCCTCTATGTGCCCAGACAAATGCAATTTCGCATATATATATATATATATATATATATATATATATATATATATATGTGTGTGTGTGTGTGTGTGTGTGTGTGTGTGTGTGTGTGTGTGTATCTGTGTGTATCTGTGTGTTTGTGGATGTGATTACTTCAAACTTTATTCTTCATGGATACCATGAATTTGAAAGAGACGTCCTATATTTTTAAAGAGTATTACGTGTAACGACATGCGCAGCAAAGAAACTTTAATAAAGGAGACATGCTCCGCAGCAGAGATCGAACACGCGTCCCTCATTGTAGTAGAAGAATCGGTTCGATCAGGCGTGCCTTAGATCGCTCGGTCACAGAGAACGGCTCACTACTGCGGAGAGGACATTTTTAAAAACTGCTTTCACAGGTTAACAATAATGTTTGGCATAATAAAAATCATGTATTAAAAATAAATATATATATATATATATATATATATATATATATATATATATTAATAAATACACTATTCAAATAATTAATTTACCATTTGTACCTGATGAATTGAGTAACCATGAAACTCTGAGTTGCACTACAAACGTAGCTATATGTTTATTTATTAATGTATATTTATAGCTCTATTTTACCTAAATTGAGCACTCTTTTGTTTACAGATTTAAGTAATAAAATATTGATTTGCTTATCTGTATATATACGTTATCACAGGCTTATATAGTTGCTAATATCTCGTTATTTAGTTGATATTCACAATTGGCAGTAATTATTTGTTATGCAACAATGTTATAACGAGTCAAAAGGTTGCTCTTGCAATAGCATTGTGTTCACGTGTACATGCTAAAACTACACAAGGTAAAACCCAAGTCCAAACCACATCAATCGTACTATTCTAGAATAGAAAGCATCAGACAAAAGCGAACTCACAAAGCATGCATCTGTTCAAGTCCACATAATTCATGTTCACTTCTGTAAATATTACTCCAAACTATATTATTCACAAAACACATCAATTATCCAACTCGTCTAACGTAAATAACGGGCCATGAAAGTTTCCAATTCATCTATTTACTTTATGCTTTTCTCATCAAAAGATGAAAAAGAAAAACCATTGACTTGCAATTATCTGTAGTTTCGAAGACACTTTATAAATATTAAGAATGAGGAATTAGATTTCCTGACAAAGAGGCAAATAATTCAATGTTGATGTTATCTCAGCTTAGCTTAGTTTAACACAAGGCTAATTGATTAAGAAACATTATATTGCATCAGTCTTACAAAATAGATGCGGTTACCATGAAACACAGCGTGCACAGTCCAAGCTTTTACCTGGACTGGAACAATGCGCAAAAGCGTTAATAGAAAATATTCTATTAGACATCTCCCTTCAGGCTGTGGGTGGACATGGTTCTCTACAAAATCTCAGAATTTCCCGTTAAAGGTAAACATGCTGGGCTGTGAGAGGTCTGTTCCATTATTAAGCGATGTTAAGAATAACCTTTTAGAAATTGATTTACTTAATTTGTAAGTCCAGGCAAATTTGATATTTTGAGATGCTGGGGTTAAAGAAAATTCCGTTTTTTTTTTATTTCCGGTGTGTTAAGATTTAACTTATTTAGAAATCTCATGTATCTAATGTATTGTAGCTATCAAGTCGGTCAAGTCAGGGTGGGGTATCTGTCTATTGAGACAAACTTCCTTTTTTTTTAAGTAGAAACTTGTGGTAGTATCTATATCCCTAAACATCGTCTGATTTTCAATAGCAATACATTTGGAATTTTTTATTTTTTATTTAATTTTTTAAAGGGGCATTCAAATATTTAGTCACATTTTTAATATTTATATTTTTATTCGTACCGACTTAAGTTATTACATTTAATTTATTTAATATTTGAGTACATATATGTTAATGTTAAAATTAATTATGTATTCAAAATCTATTTTATTTATGATCAAACATAAATCTGTTAGTTTCATTTTTTAAAACAGAAATACTTAAGAAAAAAAATTGCCAATGTCTACAAAAACTCGCTATTTCATTTCTTTGAATTAATATTTTTTTTTAAGAATCTTGATAATATTTAACTTTTCATGTATACACAAAGGACATGGATCATTTAAAAACCTACAATTTCTTGTTTTTTTTTTTTATTAACTTCCATTTTACTGTTGGTGTTTTAATGGTTGATATTAACTTCTGATTATTAACAGTGTTGGTAATGGACACAGAGTCCTCCTCCTTACAGGTGGAGCGGTAAGGAATCCTGTTTACATGTCTCTTGTAAAGAATGTGGGAGGGCCTCATTGAAAAAGTTTTTGGGCAAAATCAAGCCATAAAAATATATTAATCTCTCTCTGTCTCTCTGTCTGTGTCTCCCCCCTCTCTCTCTCTCTCTATATATATATATATATATATATATATATATATATATATATATATATACATATATATATATATATACATACATACATACATACATACATATATATATTTCACCTTTCTTAACAAAATTAATGCTCTTACAAACAAATATACACAACAGATTCATAAAATCAAAAGAAAATGGTTGAATACATCAACACAGATATAATGACAATATTCTCCACACGTGACAATTACTGACGTTATTTTTCAGTTAAAAATATGAAAATAGCGTTTCTCTACATTCCAGTTGCTAGGTACATTCTGTTTTTGTTTTTATTAGTTACTTTGTTCATTTAATTTCATTTTCGTATTTTGCTTTGATAAAGTCCACATTGGACGAAACGCGTCAGCAATTACCAGTTTTCCTATTGTCATTTTTATTCATATATATATATATATATATATATATATATATATATATATATATATATATATATATATATATATATATATATATATATAGTCTGTTTGTCTGTCCATATGTCTGTCTGTCTGTATATCTATCTATCTATATTAAATTCTCCTGTGATCACGAAGATCGCCAGCGTATTATTCTGACTCTTTCGGGTTAATAAGAATCAGTTGGCATTATTTATCTCCATTGCAATTAAGATAAAACAGCACTGGTCAACCTCGTGCCAGTTGCAGGGGCTAATCCCTGCTGTAATCTTTTGGGAGTATCAGATATCAACGGCATTGACGACTGAACTCAGTACACCGTCTGCATTTCTTGTATTGTTACGCGTTCAGTCAACTTTACTACATTACTATGCGCAGTCATATAAAATGACAAACGTTATTTTAGAAAGAAGTGGGAACTTTTGCTGAAAAAGAGTGCTTCAGGGAAAAAAATAGGAATACATATGCGAGGAATTGACATTTTTAAAAAAAAACAGATTTTTTTTCTTCGATTCTTGAAAAGATTGTACTGTTGATTTGTGGCAGTGAGTTAAACATGCATTTTACATCCAATTTACAGTGACAACTATGCGCATGCGTCATTTTATTTGTAAAGGTGGGAGACGAAAATTGTGCACCAATCTACAGAGTTCTTTACAATTTAATAGTAATGGCGAACTTGAAATGTAAATGTATTATTATGTAAATTATAGAATGTATTTCTGTCAATATATATGTTTTTGTAGTGAGTCTGTGTGTGTTTATGTGCGTTCTTATTTAGATGTTTCTATATATAATCAGTGCCATTGTTTCCAGCATCAAGACACGAGCAGACCAACGTACATAAATATTGTAAAAGGAAAAAAGTAGATAAACAGGTACATATTTGTGGAGTATGATGAACACACACACAGGTAGATAGGTAGATAGATAAGAACAGACTGAGATAGATAGATAGGGGACGGACGGAGATAGATTACTGCTATATAGGAATAAATTGTTGCTGCCGACACTTGTGTTTGAACACAGATCTACATTGAACAAACAGAGCCGACCCCATTATTAAATTACGTAGACTACGTGGCCATATAGGAAACGCATATGTCGGAGGTAGCGTGTGTCTAAATGATTACTATATATATATATATATATATATATATATATATATATGTATATATATATATGTATATGTATATATGTATATATATATATATATATATATATATATAGTATTTTACAACTTTTGTTTTTTATTAATTATGCTTAGTATATTTTAGCACATAGTCAAATATGACAAGATATATTGTATTGCGCCATTCCTAAAATTGGAAAAACCTGATAGATCTCGTAAACCCTTATTCGCAATCCTAGATCCTGAGCACGGACAACGGCCGTAAAAACGGGCTACCAATTATTGTCGTTTTCAATCAAATTATTTTAGTCACTCTTTTACTACTGGGTAACTAAAAATATTGTGAAATTCTCTTTAAAAGTAATTGCTGACTGAAATAGTTTGTGACGGACGTTTTTCGCTTCCAGAAAATCTAATATTAAATATTGAATTTATATGTGAACTGGAGCAGTTATCCGTAAGTCGTTCAGTTGCAAGGCAAGTCTGTGTTATTATTTAGAAGAAATGATCTTTGTACATTTTGTATTAATAAATATATCGGTTTTTATATATATATATCAAGTAGATATACTTTTTAATTTCGGTTTCATGAATAGAATAGGAAATTGCTAATCGTAGATCGGCTGAAAATACTTTTGGATTCTCAATTCTGAATAGAGAAATCTATTGAAGGCAATAAAGTTTTTACAATACGAATTCCGAGAAGATGAATTTAACCTTAACATGATTCTGGGTGGTCACGTATGTTGATGTTCATATTTGTTTGCGAATTTCACAAAAGTATAATTGAATTAAACACTAAACATTCTAAGAAGATCTTATAAACAAATAAAGGAGAAATGTCTAAACTGTCAGCTGGATATAGCCGCTTTCTCAGATCAATAGTTAAGAAACGTTTGACCTTTAGAGTACAAGTTCTATGGTTATTTTGATCCAAGCTATATGAATCCTATTGACAAAGTGAGACAGTAAAGGTTTCGGCCTGAAATTGAACTTTGCCTTAGAGCAATGAGAGGAATCTTTGAATAAACAACTGGGCCACTGTATGCAGGGGAACCACTTGAAAGGAGGACGTGGTAATTAGGTACACAATGTTCATCACGGGTCTGTCGGATATCCAATTCGACAGGTAAAGACAACATCAGTTGCACGATAGAAGAGAACAGATCGCGTCGTGGCTGGTCGCAGCACAGCAGGAACAGGTTACGGCTGGTGGGGTAGTATACACAACTTATCCTTCCATCGAAGCCAGTCATGCAGTCATTGAGGCTCGTCCTGTTGTTGGTTTATTTAAGTTTAACGTTATCATTATTTTCAGTTAAACACGCAAATCCTACTGAGTTGTTAGACTACAACCCTGTCAACGCAACAGTAGTGATGATGTAATATTATCCTTGTAGAGACTAAGATGAACAAAAGACTAAATTTCCCAAATGTAAAATTATTGTTTATTGACCCGATTAATATTAACGTGAGTTTGTGTAGAAAGTCATAATGATAACTCGACTTGAACTTCCAGCCGCGCCCGTTGCGTTAATTTTCGCACTAATGCTCTGGAGAAAGATAAATCCATTTCTTCCAAGACCCATTTATGGGTTAAACAGCAGGGTAGACTAAGCTCTCTAGCCTTGAGTAGTAATGAGTCTAGGAGAAAGCATATTTTGTATTCAACAACGCGGAGGAGGCTCATTACTGCTGATCATAAAATCAACCTAAATTTAGACGTACTGAAAAGAGAAGAAAAATTATAAGAAGAGGCGGAGGAGGAGAAGGAAGAAGAGAAATAGAAGAAGAGAAGAAGAAATAGGAGAATGAAAAAAGGGAGGTAAGAGGAAGAAGAAGAAGAGGAGGAGGAGAAGAAATAGAAGAATAATGAGAGTAGGGGAATAAGAGTAAGAAGAAGAAGAAGATCACAAAGTGGGATACATTTTCTTATCTTTTCTTTTTGCTTGTAAGGATGCATAAATATGTAAATACAAAAATAAAATGGATGAAAAAATAATAGATTCTCTATGTTACAAAAAATACTAGTTGAGAGATTTCCGCATGAGAAGTTGGAATTTTTCGACGTCAAGGTCGGCCATTTTGCATTGAAAAGAAAGAAAGAAAACAACCACTCACGAACGAGTATGATTTACTTTTTGGTGGTTTGTTTTATGACCAAATCAAGAGACTCCTTAAAAACGATTTATGGGATCAATCGATCAACGAGATGGTGTCCAGATTGGATATCGCACTCCAATGATAAGAACGAAATCCTAAAATCTCCCTATTTTAGTTTTCTACGAACCAAGAAATTAGAAAGGAAAAAAGGATCTTCTTTAGCGGCAAATAATGCAAGACATATTCTTTTTTCCTTTTTTTTTTTTCAAGTTCACCCCAAACAAGACATTAAAGCCACAGAGACACACAGGGTGACTGGCTATAGAAGAATCAGAAAATAGAAACACCACTAAAGAGCAAGCAAAGAAGGAGAGTAATCAGGAGGACAGTGGATAACGATTGACATTGCATTTCAATTTTTGAAGATTAAAGAGCGTAGGGATTGTTTTTTTATTTGTATACACCCAAGGAGTATTTAAATTTTGACAATAGCAGACCTTTGTGGAAGATAATCAAGCACCTTGGCATAGGGTGTTGGGTAGCGTGGCTTGTCTGCTTAACCGATTAGTAGTGTGTTCAATTCTTGCCGAGAGCTCCACGCCTATAAATTCAACATTAAATAACCTATGACGAATGCAATGCAGTCAACTTCTGACAAGAATTGATTTAAGACATTTTTGCATTATCATATTCACTCCTTAATTCTAATATATATATTTTTAAATATTATATATTTCAATGTTTCTTATATGTTCTTTTCTAAAATACTCAGTGTGTCCATTACAAGTTGTTGAATAATAATATGAAAAATGTGAGAACAAGAAGCTTAAGCGATAGGAAAGTGTCCGAAGGAAAAAAAATTAAATCATAGAAACAAAATAAACAATTAAAATACCTCTATTTCTATCTCTCTTTATATATATATATATATATATATATATATATATATATATATATATATATATATATATATATATATATATTAGGTTGTCCCAAAAGTTCTGAAACACTTGCGAAAAATTGAATTTTTATGCAATTTTTAATTGTTTTTTTTACTTAAAATTAAGTTAATTTTGAAAAAATTTTATTTCATTAAAATTTTTATTTCATTGTCTTTTTGCGTTTATATTGTTATAGTGATCTTCATCTTTGTATTCCAGATGGCAATTGATAAAATTGAGCTGCGAGTTTTGATTCATTACTGCTGGAAGCGAGGTCTTTCGACCAGAAAAGCTGCAGAAGAGATTTGTGCTGCCGAAGGTGAAGGAACAATTGCATATGAGGCGATCTCAAAGTGGTATAAGCGTTTTGATTCTGGCGGCAAGAGTCTTGAAGATAAGCCTCGTTCGGGACGGCTGTTAATGTTGGATGATAGAGACTTGCAAACCGGGTTGGACATTGCGCCTTCATCGGGCACTCGAGAATTGGCTGATGAGCTTGGAGTTGGCAAATCGACAATTCACCGACACTTGAAGCAACTTGATTTTGTTAACAAAAAGCCGCGCCAAGATCCGAAGCACAAGCCAACAGACGAGTTGAAATTTGCAGTCAATTGCTCAGTAATCCATTGGACGAGCGATTTTTGGAAGCGCAGTGTGACATCGGACGAGAAATTGGTCTATCTGGTCCAATCGAGACAAGCGATGGGTTCAGAAAGGGCAAGAGACACCGTCGGTTCCAAAACAAGATCGATTCGGCAAGAAAGTCATGTTGTGCGTTTGGTGGAACTTTGAAGGAATCGTGCATTTTGAGTTGGTTCCGAATGGTCGTGCCATCAGTGCCGAACTTTACTGTCAGCAACTGGAGCGGGTCTACGAAAAGTTGAAGCAAAAGTACCCGGCTCTGATCAACCGAAAGCGCGCTTTGAAGCAGCAGGACAATGCCAAGCCATACACCGCCAGGAAGACCAAAGACAAGTTTGAAGACCTGGACGGCGTTGAGGTTCTGTCGCATCCAGCATACAGTCCCGACTGTGATCCATCAGATTACGGCTTTTTCCGCTCAATGCAACACTTTCTGAGGGACCGTCGATTCGACTCGTTTCATGAAGTCAAGGAAGCGTGTCAAGAATTCTTTGATTCGAAGCCGGCTGAATGTTACTTTCACCAGATCCGAAAGCTTGCAGATCGATGGCAGAAAGTCTTGGAAAATGATGGTCTTTATTTTGAGGAATAATTTTTGTTGTTTTTGTTATTACTTGGCGAGTAAAATTTCAATTTTTTGCAAGTGTTTACGAACTTTTGGGACAACCTATATATATATATATATATATATATATGTATATATATATATTTATATATATATAAACACACACACACACACACACACACACATATATATATATATATATATATATATATATATATATATATATATATATATATACCGGGTATAACAGCAAAATTGTACAAATCGTGTAACAGCATAATTGTCCATTCCGCAAAATGTTTAATATCTAAAAAAAAAAATGACTAAAGTGATTGTTGCATTTTTCCAGGATGTTTAGTCATCTTGACACTTGTCTTTCGTAGTTTTATCAATCTGTGATAACACTGGTTACTATGGGGCAACCTAAAAGATGTGTATGGGCAAAAAAAAAAAAAAATAAAAAATAAACAAAAAGAAAAAAAAAACGATTACATTGACGCCCCTTAGACGAGAAACTGAAAATGCATATGTAGCAATCCCACTGGATACTTTGGCCAACTTTGCCTTAGCAGTATTTTGGCGTGCTAATAAATGTCTGGAAATTAGAGGCCGCCATTTTGAACATTTCTTGTGATTATAGAGTACAAATGTAACTTGTATTAATCTCGTGATGTCTCAATAAATTTAGTATTACAATATCTTTACAATTTTTTGTTTTCCTGAAGTGTATATAGATTTTCGGCAGACTCAGCATACATACATACCTATATATATATATATATATATATATATATATATATATATATATATATATATATGCGTGTGTGTGTGAGTGTGAGTGAGCGAGACAGAGACATTTGTTTATCAGAGGACGAAATGTGTTAGGTAAGAATATTTTCCTCGTCTTTTTATTCACACACACACATACACACACACACATACATTATATATATATGTATATATATATATATAAAGAAATATAGTCTTAAGATGTGCTATATTTATGGAATAAAGTGCTCAATATCAGAGATACAGTATGTGTAAATATAAAAGTGAACGAGTGGCTTGACGATTGCGTCTAGCATGAAACAGACTGCCTCTAAGTGTTGACTTCTATGTTCATATATATATATATATATATATATATATATATATATATATATATATATATATATATATATATATACTCCTACCTTATGATTTATTATAGGTGCAAGTGGCAGATCAGAAATTCAAGAAGAGAAAGGACAAAAATGAACCAAAATAAACACATTCACACGATCTTGTGAGACCATTAAAATCCTTATATGATCAGTAACTCACCCAGACATCTGTTTGTCCAACAAATGTAAAAAGTAAAAAGAAAAGACAGATATATTATTAATCAAAAAACATATTTTATGAAGACTTAATTAAAATTACGATCATTAAGACTGATGATAATTATAGTCTTCGAAAATGATTATCATGATTTCTTATTAATTGATATCTTATTAATTTTCACAATAGAAAGTCGTAGCAGATGTTTTCAATAGAAACATCAATGAGAATGTACATAAATGTATTAACGTTTTTGTTTTTATAATTTATATTAGAAAAGCAATTACTCGAAAGAAAACTGAATAATAAGGAAGGACTTAATAACTAAAAATAACGTTATGACAGAAATTAATGCTTTGATCGGAATAATTAAAACTGTTTAGGATAATATCGATAAGAACCTGTTACTTTAATAAATATCGATTACATTTTGCACCATAGCTCATAAAGATTTCTAATCTTTTGAAAAGAACAACATAAAAAACGAACAACAGAAAATTGACGTGATTATTCTTAAAGAACATATTTTAAAACAAGAAAACATTTACAACACTCTTATTTGGAAATAATAATAATAATAATAATAATAATAATAATAATAATACTTGTTGGTATTCTGAACAGCATAAGCGATCAATCGAATATTTTAGATTCGAAATTAATTTTAA
This sequence comes from Acanthosepion lycidas, assembly GCA_963932145.1. NCBI lineage: Eukaryota > Metazoa > Mollusca > Cephalopoda > Sepiida > Sepiidae > Acanthosepion > Acanthosepion lycidas. Next base: position 101,791,626 of record OZ010589.1, on the reverse strand, counting down.
TAATGATTCTAAAATTTAATATCCATTTGAATCGGTGATAAGTAATGCATCAAATAAGGAATTGATAAAGAAGCAATAAAGATCCGATGCAGAGAAAACGAGTTAACAAATATGGAAAGAAAGAATGAAAACACGAATCACACAAATAATAGATATAAAAAAGAAAAGACATTATGATGGGAATGAAACGATAAGGAAAATAAATAACAAAAATAAGATATATAGATGAAAGAAATACGAAACATTGTAGAATGAATAAAAACAAACAATGAGTAAACAACATCAAAAGATAAAATATTGTGAGAAATTTGATAGACACATAAGTTATGTGAAAAACACAATATCAGAAAGGGTACTGAATGAAAAAAATAGATAGCGAAAGAAAGGATTATAGAAGGAAAAAGTATGAAAAATGTTCCAATAAACTTATTTTTAAAAAGCGATGGAAGCTTTATGATTGAATAATGTATAAATTAAAATAAAATTGAATGAAATAGAATAGAAAAAATTTCCTTTTGTATCATAGAAGCACCATACTTGCTGCAGCTGTGGCAGCAATAGTGTGTCTAAGACAAGACATTCTTATCTTAAATCAAACTCAGTTACTGACATGTTTCATATTTAGTGAGTGTCTTGTCTACTCATTTCATTCTATATATTAGGTTGGTGCAAAAATAATGATGTAATAATGTCGTTTTTTGAGGTATTTTTAATGTCAAAAAACGACATTATTACGTCATTATTTTTGCACCAACCTAATAAATCGTGTGCTAATAAATGCGTCCCAGTTACAAGAAACTTAGCGTCGTAGATAAGACATTTGCTTAAGTATATCTAGTTTGGAGGTGGCAGTTGTGAGTTCGCATCTTTGTTCAGATAATGGAAAAAAAATCATGTTATCTGTTGAAGAAACAAACGATATGACAAGAACGAATTTATTACAAAAATTTGAATGATATCACGAGTAATGAAAAACGAAAAAGAAAAAAAAGTAAGAATGATGGAATAAGTGGTTGAAATTGAATTCAAAATAATGTACAAATTGAAATAGGGTCACTAACTGATGAAAAAGAAAGTACAAATAAGGAATGAAATACGAAAGGAAGGAGGGAATGACAGAAACGAAAGATGAAGGTAAGGAATGAAAAAGAGATACAAAAGATGGAAGGAATGAAATAAAAAGAAATACGAAAGATGATGGGAATGAATGAAAAAGAAATACGAAAGATGGACGGAATGAATGAAAAATAAATACGAAAGATGAAGGGAATGAATGAAAAAGAAATACGAATGATGGACGGAATAAATGAAAAAGAAAAACGAAAGATGGAGGATTAAAGAAAAAGAAATACGAAAGATGAAGGGAATGAATGAAAATGAAATACGAAAGATGGAGGGAATGAATGAAAATGAAATACGAAAGATGAAGGGAATGAATGAAAATGAAATACGAAAGATGGAGGGAATGAATGAAAAAGAAAAACGAAAGATGGAGGATTAAAGAAAAAGAAATACGAAAGATGAAGGGAATGAATGAAAAATAAATACGAAAGATGGACGGAATGAATGAAAAAGAAAAACGAAAGATGAAGGGAATGAATGAAAAAGAAATACGAAAGATGAAGGGATTGAAAGAAAAATAAATACGAAAGATGAAGGGAATGAATGAAAAATAAATACGAAAGATGAAGGGAATGAATGAAAAAGAAATACGAAAGATGGAGGGAATGAATGAAAATGAAATACGAAAGATGGAGGGAATGAATGAAAATGAAATACGAAAGATGAAGGGAATGAATGAAAAAGAAATACGAAAGATGGAGGGAATGAATGAAAAAGAAATACGAAAGATGGAGGGAATGAATGAAAAAGAAATACGAAAGATGGAGGGAATGAATGAAAATGAAATACGAAAGATGAAGGGAATGAATGAAAAAGAAATACGAAAGATGAAGGGAATGAATGAAAAAGAAATACGAATGATGGAGGGAATGAATGAAAAAGAAATACGAATGATGGAGGGAATGAATGAAAATGAAATACGAAAGATGAAGGGAATGAATGAAAAAGAAATACGAAAGATGAAGGGAATGAATGAAAAAGAAATACGAAAGATGAAGGGAATGAATGAAAAAGAAATACGAAAGATGGAGGGAATGAATGAAAATGAAATACGAAAGATGAAGGGAATGAATGAAAAAGAAATACGAAAGATGAAGGGAATGAATGAAAAAGAAATACGAAAGATGGAGGGAATGAATGAAAAAGAAATACGAAAGATGGAGGGAATGAATGAAAATGAAATACGAAAGATGAAGGGAATGAATGAAAAAGAAATACGAAAGATGAAGGGAATGAATGAAAAAGAAATACGAAAGATGAAGGGAATGAATGAAAAAGAAATACGAAAGATGGAGGGAATGAATGAAAATGAAATACGAAAGTTGAAGGGAATGAATGAAAAAGAAATACGAAAGATGAAGGGAATGAATGAAAAAGAAATACGAATGATGGAGGGAATGAATGAAAAAGAAATACGAAAGATGGAGGGAATGAATGAAAATGAAATACGAAAGATGAAGGGAATGAATGAAAAATAAATACGAAAGATGAAGGGAATGAATGAAAAATAAATACGAAAGATGAAGGGAATGAATGAAAAAGAAATACGTAAGATGGAGGGAATGAATGAAAATGAAATACGAAAGATGAAGGGAATGAATGAAAAAGAAATACGAAAGATGAAGGGAATGAATGAAAAAGAAATACGAAAGATGAAGGGAATGAATGAAAAAGAAATACGAAAGATGGAGGGAATGAATGAAAATGAAATACGAAAGATGAAGGGAATGAATGAAAAAGAAATACGAAAGATGAAGGGAATGAATGAAAAAGAAATACGAAAGATGGAGGGAATGAATGAAAAAGAAATACGAAAGATGAAGGGAATGAATGAAAAAGAAATACGAAAGATGAAGGGAATGAATGAAAAAGAAATACGAATGATGGAGGGAATGAATGAAAAAGAAATACGAAAGATGAAGGGAATGAATGAAAAAGAAATACGAAAGATGAAGGGAATGAATGAAAAAGAAATACGAAAGATGAAGGGAATGAAAGAAAAAGAAATACGAATGATGGAGGGAATGAAAGAAAAAGAAATACGAATGATGGAGGGAATGAAAGAAAAAGAAATACGAAAGATGGACGGAATGAATGAAAAAGAAAAACGAAAGATGGAGGAATGAAAGAAAAAGAAATACGAAAGATGAAGGGAATGAATGAAAAAGAAATACGAAAGATGAAGGGAAAGAATAAAAAATAAATACGAAAGATGGAGGGAATGAATGAAAAATAAATACGAAAGATGAAGGGAATGAATGAAAAATAAATACGAAAGATGAAGGGAATGAATGAAAAAGAAATACGAAAGATGAAGGGAATGAAAGAAAAAGAAATACGAAAGATGAAGGGAATGAAAGAAAAAGAAATACGAATGATGGAGGGAATGAATGAAAAAGAAATACGAATGATGGAGGGAATGAAAGAAAAAGAAATACGAATGATGGAGGGAATGAAAGAAAAAGAAATACGAAAGATGAAGGGATTGAAAGAAAAATAAATACGAAAGATGAAGGGAATGAATGAAAAATAAATACGAAAGATGAAGGGAATGAATGAAAAAGAAATACGAAAGATGGAGGGAATGAATGAAAATGAAATACGAAAGATGAAGGGAATGAATGAAAAAGAAATACGAAAGATGAAGGGAATGAATGAAAAAGAAATACGAAAGATGAAGGGAATGAATGAAAAAGAAATACGAAAGATGAAGGGAATGAAAGAAAAAGAAATACGAATGATGGAGGGAATGAAAGAAAAAGAAATACGAAAGATGAAGGGAATGAATGAAAAATAAATACGAAAGATGAAGGGAATGAATGAAAAATAAATACGAAAGATGAAGGGAATGAATGAAAAAGAAATACGAAAGATGAAGGGAATGAATGAAAAAGAAATACGAAAGATGAAGGGAATGAATGAAAAATAAATACGAAAGATGAAGGGAATGAATGAAAAAGAAATACGAAAGATGGAGGGAATGAATGAAAAAGAAATACGAAAGATGAAGGGAATGAATGAAAAAGAAATACGAAAGATGAAGGGAATGAATGAAAAAGAAATACGAAAGATGAAGGGAATGAAAGAAAAAGAAATACGAATGATGGAGGGAATGAAAGAAAAAGAAATACGAATGATGGAGGGAATGAAAGAAAAAGAAATACGAAAGATGAAGGGAATGAATGAAAAATAAATACGAAAGATGAAGGGAATGAATGAAAAATAAATACGAAAGATGAAGGGAATGAATGAAAAAGAAATACGAAAGATGAAGGGAATGAATGAAAAAGAAATACGAAAGATGAAGGGAATGAATGAAAAATAAATACGAAAGATGAAGGGAATGAATGAAAAAGAAATACGAAAGATGGAGGGAATGAATGAAAAAGAAATACGAAAGATGAAGGGAATGAATGAAAAAGAAATACGAAAGATGAAGGGAATGAATGAAAAAGAAATACGAAAGATGAAGGGAATGAAAGAAAAAGAAATACGAATGATGGAGGGAATGAAAGAAAAAGAAATACGAATGATGGAGGGAATGAAAGAAAAAGAAATACGAAAGATGGACGGAATGAATGAAAAAGAAAAACGAAAGATGGAGGAATGAAAGAAAAAGAAATACGAAAGATGGACGGAATGAATGAAAAAGAAATACGAAAGATGAAGGGAAAGAATAAAAAATAAATACGAAAGATGAAGGGAATGAATGAAAAATAAATACGAAAGATGAAGGGAATGAATGAAAAATAAATACGAAAGATGGAGGGAATGAATGAAAATGAAATACGAAAGATGGAGGGAATGAATGAAAATGAAATACGAAAGATGGAGGGAATGAATGAAAAAGAAATACGAATGATGGAGGGAATGAATGAAAAAGAAATACGAAAGATGGAGGGAATGAATGAAAATGAAATACGAAAGATGAAGGGAATGAATGAAAAATAAATACGAAAGATGAAGGGAATGAATGAAAAATAAATACGAAAGATGAAGGGAATGAATGAAAAAGAAATACGAAAGATGGAGGGAATGAATGAAAATGAAATACGAAAGATGAAGGGAATGAATGAAAAAGAAATACGAAAGATGAAGGGAATGAATGAAAAAGAAATACGAAAGATGAAGGGAATGAATGAAAAAGAAATACGAAAGATGGAGGGAATGAATGAAAATGAAATACGAAAGATGAAGGGAATGAATGAAAAAGAAATACGAAAGATGAAGGGAATGAATGAAAAAGAAATACGAAAGATGGAGGGAATGAATGAAAAAGAAATACGAAAGATGAAGGGAATGAATGAAAAAGAAATACGAAAGATGAAGGGAATGAATGAAAAAGAAATACGAATGATGGATGGAATGAATGAAAAAGAAATACGAAAGATGAAGGGAATGAAAGAAAAAGAAATACGAATGATGGAGGGAATGAAAGAAAAAGAAATACGAATGATGGAGGGAATGAAAGAAAAAGAAATACGAAAGATGGACGGAATGAATGAAAAAGAAAAACGAAAGATGGAGGAATGAAAGAAAAAGAAATACGAAAGATGAAGGGAATGAATGAAAAAGAAATACGAAAGATGAAGGGAAAGAATAAAAAATAAATACGAAAGATGGAGGGAATGAATGAAAAATAAATACGAAAGATGAAGGGAATGAATGAAAAATAAATACGAAAGATGGAGGGAATGAATGAAAAAGAAATACGAAAGATGAAGGGAATGAAAGAAAAAGAAATACGAAAGATGAAGGGAATGAAAGAAAAAGAAATACGAATGATGGAGGGAATGAATGAAAAAGAAATACGAATGATGGAGGGAATGAAAGAAAAAGAAATACGAATGATGGAGGGAATGAAAGAAAAAGAAATACGAAAGATGAAGGGATTGAAAGAAAAATAAATACGAAAGATGAAGGGAATGAATGAAAAATAAATACGAAAGATGAAGGGAATGAATGAAAAAGAAATACGAAAGATGGAGGGAATGAATGAAAATGAAATACGAAAGATGAAGGGAATGAATGAAAAAGAAATACGAAAGATGAAGGGAATGAATGAAAAAGAAATACGAAAGATGAAGGGAATGAATGAAAAAGAAATACGAAAGATGAAGGGAATGAAAGAAAAAGAAATACGAATGATGGAGGGAATGAAAGAAAAAGAAATACGAAAGATGAAGGGAATGAATGAAAAATAAATACGAAAGATGAAGGGAATGAATGAAAAATAAATACGAAAGATGAAGGGAATGAATGAAAAAGAAATACGAAAGATGAAGGGAATGAATGAAAAAGAAATACGAAAGATGAAGGGAATGAATGAAAAATAAATACGAAAGATGAAGGGAATGAATGAAAAAGAAATACGAAAGATGGAGGGAATGAATGAAAATGAAATACGAAAGATGAAGGGAATGAATGAAAAAGAAATACGAAAGATGAAGGGAATGAATGAAAAAGAAATACGAAAGATGAAGGGAATGAATGAAAAAGAAATACGAAAGATGAAGGGAATGAATGAAAAAGAAATACGAAAGATGAAGGGAATGAATGAAAAAGAAATACGAAAGATGAAGGGAATGAATGAAAAAGAAATACGAAAGATGAAGGGAATGAAAGAAAAAGAAATACGAATGATGGAGGGAATGAAAGAAAAAGAAATACGAATGATGGAGGGAATGAAAGAAAAAGAAATACGAAAGATGGACGGAATGAATGAAAAAGAAAAACGAAAGATGGAGGAATGAAAGAAAAAGAAATACGAAAGATGGACGGAATGAATGAAAAAGAAATACGAAAGATGAAGAGAAAGAATAAAAAATAAATACGAAAGATGAAGGGAATGAATGAAAAATAAATACGAAAGATGAAGGGAATGAATGAAAAATAAATACGAAAGATGGAGGGAATGAATGAAAAAGAAATACGAAAGATGAAGGGAATGAAAGAAAAAGAAATACGAATGATGGAGGGAATGAAAGAAAAAGAAATACGAAAGATGGACGGAATGAATGAAAAAGAAAAACGAAAGATGGAGGAATGAAAGAAAAAGAAATACGAAAGATGGACGGAATGAATGAAAAAGAAATACGAAAGATGAAGGGAAAGAATAAAAAATAAATACGAAAGATGGAGGGAATGAATGAAAAATAAATACGAAAGATGGAGGGAATGAATGAAAAATAAATACGAAAGATGGAGGGAATGAATGAAAAAGAAATACGAAAGATGGAGGGGATGAATGAAAAAGAAATACGAAAGATGGAGGGAATGAATGAAAAATAAATACGAAAGATGGAGGGAATGAATGAAAAAGACGAAAATGGCATGTGAAAGGAACAGAGTGTAAAAATGAAATCATAAAACAGAATAACTTTTTAAACAAAGGAACACAGGCAGTGAAAGAAAGAAAAAAATTCTATATTGCGCAGGATTTGGTAAAAAGAAGTAACAAGTTAGAAAAACGATAAAACAATGGAACGAAGAAATGAAAAAATGAATAAGCTATTGTCTGAAACAAAGGAACACAGAGAGTGAGTAAGAAAGAAAGAGAGTGAGTAAGAAAGAAAAAGAGTGTGAGTAAGAAAGAAAGAGAGTGAGTAAAAAAAAAAGAAAGCAAAATTATATTGAGCAGATTTGGCACAAGAATGAGTAACAAAATGCAACAAGGGTGAAAAAAGTCGCAAGAAGGAATAAAATTACAGAGAAAAAGAAAAGAATGAATTAACCATTTAACTTCTTTGAATGACGTCATTCGTTAATTCTTTTATTTGCTTCAGATACTTGGATTTGTAACTGCATTCATCTATTCTGGGGTCGGATGGTGTCGATTCTGCACAGCATTGGCGACTAGGAGGATGACACTACATATCCCGTGAAACTGAGAGAAGAAGAAGATGTAGATGACAATGATGAGAGGAATAAAGAAAGAAAGGAAGAATATGAAAGAAAGATAGATATAACGAAAGAAAGAAAGAATATCAAAGAAAGAAAGACAGAAAGAAAGATATAACGAAAGAAAGAACGAAAAAAGAAAGAAAGAAAAAAGAAAGAATGAAGGAATATGAAAGAAAAAGAAACAGGTAACGAGAGGGGAGGAAAATGATTAAAAAAGAAAAAGGAAAAGAAAACAGAGAAAACACAGAAAATAAGAAAAAACGTAAAGAGGAATATATAAAGGGAGGTGATTAAAATGTAGAAATAAGAAAAAGAGGAAAAAACCAAAAACAAAGGGGAAACAAGTTGAGAAAGAAGAAGAAGTAAAAGTTTAAAAAAAAGGACGAAAAAGAGAAAGAAGAAAAATGATTAAAACGCGGAAGGAAGAAAACAAAGAATCTCCACCCGTCTCGCCCCCCCCCGCCCCCGATAAAAAAGAAAGGAAAGCAAAGTGAATGAAGAGGAAATTGAATAAAACATAAAAATAAGAAGAAAGAAAGAATAGGGAAAGAGAAAAAAATAAACGAAAGAAAAACGTAAAGAGAGAAAAATGCAGAAAAAATAAAAAAAGAATAATAGAGAGATGAGGAAAAGGCAGAAGAAAATACAAAGAGGAAAATAAAGAAAAAGAAAGAGAAACAAAGAAAAAAGTGAATGAAAAGATGGTAACCTAAAGTGCGAATGAAAAGAAAATAGAAAAAAAAATACAGAATGTGACCCTTGCTTCCTATACACCCTGACAATAATCTCATTTAGAGACCCTCTAGCTTGAGTGGCACTTAGGTCTTGTATTGTAACAAAAAATAGGTTGGTGCCGTGTTCTTATTCTTATTTAAAATCTTAAATTCGTTTGCCACCGCTGCAACGTAGCTTCTCTTTCCAATAAATAATTACATGGTAATTCTTCTGAGAAGGAACGGAAATGTGGTTCTACAGAAAGATGCCAAGGATACCATGGACCAAACATGTGAGCAACGACGAAGTTTTCGAGAAAATCGAAACAAAAGTGAAACTTATACTTAAAATCATGAGAAGACAGTTGAAGTTTCTACGGCACATTATAAGGAAAGGGGGCTTGGAAAATCTGATACTCTCAAGGACAAATTGAAGGCAAGAGAGACAGAAGAAAACAACGCATGACATGAGCTTGAGTTAATGAATGGGGGAATAGCGTTTAGGAGAATACCAGAAAGACAAAATTTATTTACAATTGAGAGGGACAGGAAGTTGTACAAAACCATGATCGCGTACGTCCTGAGGGTATACGGCACTTTGTCTCATCATCTTACTGTTGAAATGGTTAGATGTAACTGTAAGTTCTATGCTAAGAGTTTCTTCTCTTGTACTTCTCGCCTGTGGAACTCTCTTTAAATGCCATGTCAATCGTTATTTTCTGTCAATCTTAATTCTTGTTCTTTTATTGTTCTCGGTCCTTAATAGTAGTTTTTTTTCTTCAGATTCTTTAACACTCGGTGACTTCCTGTGTCTTAGTAGCTTTATTGCCTTGATTTGGGTGAAATGACTAAAAGAAAGTGTTAAATGTCTCCACGACTTCATAGGATACGAATTAAATATGTTAAAAACAATTTAACAAATACTTAAGTAAGTTAATCCTCCTGTTGTTCGTATTCAGATTCTGAATTCTTTGATAGACGGGTTTGTTTAAGGGTGATTTAAAGTTAATCTTGGTTAGTCAGCATTTCTGGATCGCAGCATTATATTATTTCGCCTTTTACTTAGTCTCTTAGTGTTTTAGCACGTACGTTACGCTCTGTCATTAAATCAGATAAAACAATGGGCCATGCTTGTTTGGCTAGGGGGATAGATGAAGGAAATATATATAAGAGGAGCTGATTGATTTTAGAAGGTAAAAGAAAGAAAAAAAGGAAAGTAAGATAAAAGAGGCGATAACATTTCCATATATTTAACATCTGCTTCAGCGAAATGGAAAATTATGTCAATTTTGAATCTTTTCATTTGTAACCACTTACTTCTTTAAATAATGACCTGCATTCTTACTTGTGATTGTAATTTTTTGTTAAGCTCAAATATTTAACGAGGCAATAGGCGAATTTCCATCGTTATTTTATTTTATATATTGTCGTAGAACTTGTAAGGGGATTATTTAATCATTAGGGATTAAATTAGGATTCATCAAAATATTAAAACAGAAACCCTGAGATTTTCATGGGTGTTTCAAGTAAAGAATATCTCTCCAATAAACAAATAAATAAATATAAGTAAAGCAAAGTGCACGTTTCATTTTGCAGGGTATATTTCTCTTTGTGTTTATCTGAATAAAAATATTTCTTTTTTTCCAGGGGATAAGGCTCCTTGAGACCCAGAGGAAAAATATTTGGATTGATAAAAAGTACAAAATACCACAAATCGACAATTAAGGTAATTTTCTAAGCTTAGCTGCGGCACAAGGCCGAAAATATGGGAAATCCAGCGATAATCGAACACACAATTGTTCTAACTTTATAAACTTTTTTTTTAAGCGTTTCACCTTGCTAACTTTACACTACGTCGAGGTGTACTCAGTAACTTTCTAAACGTAGCATACATGTGGCACAAGGCCGAAAGTTTGGGGAACACAGTCAAGATCGATATCACTACTTGGTCGTAAATGATCCTGCGAGACAAGCTTGCTAACCATTACGCCACGTCAAAAGTACCCTAAGTAGTTGACATTTATGATTGAACCATGTGTGCGCTTCCTCAAGCTTGTCTTGTTATATCAATTACGACTGAATATTGAGTTCTATCCCCACTAATTGTTTCTTGCGCCACACTTAAGTCACTCTTAGTAAATCGCTATGACTAAGCCATGTTGATACGATTGAATATTTTGGGGATATTTTTGAACCGTGAAATAAAGAAGATATTCCGAAAAGCGAAAGATCTTCATGTTTGTTTTCATGCAGCTTTTGATAAGCGACAACACAAAACGATATAGAAAGTTAAAATAAACTTGAGGATTAAAGACAAAAACGATAAAATTTATTAATGGTAAGTTTACATTTTAATTTATCAAATCTTATATTAGTGTTTCTTGTTCGCATCAAACAGTCGATATTGCCAACAAAACACTGCATTCTGATTGGTTGTAATTTCTGTTATAGAAAAAACAAACTGGCATGAAATTAATAGCATATATTTAGTTTCCAATTATTATTAGGTTGGTGCAAAAATAATGACGTAATAATGTCGTTTTTTGACGTATTTCTTAACGTCAAGAAACGACATTATTACGTCATTATTTTTGCACCAACCTAATATATGGGAGTGCGACAGATGTTCCGATTCTATCTTGTTTTCAAACGACGAGGAACTGTCCTTGTTTTGAAACGTCAACAAATAAATCCATTTTTAAGGTGGCAAAACAAAACCCCAAAAATGTAAAAAAAAAAAAAAAGATTTGAATTGTCACCTTTTAACTAGTTTTCACCATGTTTTACTTCTAAACAAACTATGTCAAATATTCAATATTATATTTTCCTCTTCCTTAATGAGAAGAATAGGGCCACCGACTCACTATACTAGTTAATTCTACTGGGGTTTCTGCAGAAAATAAATTTGTTTTAACGGAATAAAGTTACCAGTTCTGTTTTTAATTCAGAGTTTTCCATCTACTAGACTGGTTACCAACTAAGGCTAATGTACAGAGTCTCCCCTACTATTTAGCCCATAGCTTTTAAAATGTCTTTTATTCCTCTTAAGGATGCTATTTATCCTATCCCCCCAACAGCTGGACGGAATGCTATCAAAATTATGATTTTTAGGTTAGATTTTCTATGGGAAATTCTCTTCAGCTATTCAAGTAGAAATACAGATTTGGTGTAAGAAGGTAGTATTTTGAATATTTAGGCACCAACTCGCTTCAGTTTTTCGTGGACGGATTAATTATTGAAGATAAGCACACAGGGTATGAGAGGCGATATCGATGGAAGTCACGTCTTTGTTCCAAGGTCGTGCTATTAACTTTAATGGTTGGAGATTATTCGATACAAAAAACAAGACAAGAAATCATGGTGAAGAACAAAAATACAATAAGATATAGACAAATAAAAATTACAAAAATATATTCCTTGTCGGCAGATCGTTAAAACATTTTTCAGAAGAGGAAGACTGGTAATTCAGTCCAGTAAAATTCCGTGTCTGTTTAATGGCAGCAGTAATTGGATGTGCGTAAGAGACGCCAAGGGAAACGCTTTTTCGAAGTTGGAAATGACGTGAGAAAGAAACAACAAAACTATACTTTTTTCAGATCTATCTATCTATCTATCTATCTATCTATCTATCTATCTATCTATCTATCTATCTATCTATCTATCTCTCCTTCTCTCTCTCTCTCTCTCTCTCTCTCTCTCTCTATATATATATATATATATATATATATATATATATATATATCACAGTGTGTTTATATCTATTTATGATGTTCTATCTATCTATCTATCTATCTATCTATCTATCTATCTATCTATCTATCTATCACAGTGTATTTATATGTATCTATGATGTTCTATCTATCTATCTATCTATTAGGTTGGTGCAAAAATAATGACGTAATAATGTCGTTTTTTGACGTTAAAAATACGTCAAAAAACGACATTATTACGTCATTATTTTTACACCAACCTAATATCTATCTATCTATCTATCTATCTATGTCTATTGATTATCTGTTTGTCTATCTATCTCTCAAAGGAATGGATTTTTACAAAGTGAATGTTATTTTTAGTGGATACTTGTGTTTGAGTAGACGCTCTGTTTATTTATTAAAGAGTATATTTATTTATTTTTGTCTGCCGGCCTGAATATTCGATGAAAAATATGCGCTCTACAGCAGAATTCGAACACGAGTTCCTCTAGAGAAAACCGTCATAAATCTGACGTGTTTTAACCTCTCGGCTACGGAATGCATCCATGGCCAAGTAGACTCTTAAAAGTGCTTTTAAAAACAAGTTTTTCTCCGACTCTCGAAATAAATATATTTGCCCAGTTTCGTCTCCTAACAGCTTCTAAATACAGGAACGGTTATTTTGAATAATGCCTTAGAAAATTAATGTCTTTAATAAGTTTTATCTAAAATTCAGGTCAGTAGATGGAAATAAATAAATATACTGTTTAATAAATAAACAGAGCATCTTCTCAAATATGGTTATCAATAAAAAAAAATAACGTTTAAGTGGAAAAATATTATTATATTGAAAATTGTTTTGTCTCAATAGTGGCTTTTTTTCAACGTTGGGCTCCAGGTTAACTGACTGAGCAATACTAATACGTATATCTATATAGTTTAGTTAATGCTCTTCGAGAAAGCAATTGGTGTCCAACTATGAGTAAACCAAGGCAGACCTGGGTGATTTTCTTTGGTTGACACCCAGTCTAGTAGAAGGAAATTCTAAATTCTAATTATTATTATCCTTTCCAATCCTATTGTTACAACCAAATGCCTACTTGCTAAAATATAATCATCGACGCTGAGAGACCGATCGAATACAGAATACATGAGTCTGACACAAGACCACAACAGTGGGGATCAAATTAGTAACATCACAGTAACCATCTAGCTAACTCGCTAGCCTTTACGACGTGGTAAGGAGCTTTACAAGTGGATTTGCGCGCACAGGTCACATATTGCACACACACACACACGCAGACATATATATATATATATATATATATATATATATATATATATATATATATATATATATATATATTTTATGCAAATGGATAATTTGTCGCCTGTAACACTTTTCTACATCACCAGAAATTTTTACTACACAGAGATGAGTAAATTCATCATCTAGTGAGCTTCTCTGATGACGTAATAGAAACATAGCAACGGAATTGTTTTATTTTAAACGTGATCATTAATCACCATATATTATCTTAAATTATTTTTATCCTTGAGATTGCTTTAGCTCGTAGACGAATAGTTAATTTGTAATTATAATTGTACACACACACACACACACACATATATATATATATATATATATATATATATATATATATATACTTGTTGAGAAGATAAATGTAATACCTCTAACTGCAAAAAATATTTAAAACAATGGAAGGTGTTATATATATATATATATATATATATATATATATATATATATATATATATAATAATAATAATAATAATAACTTCCATTATTTTAAACATTTTTTGCAGTTAGAAGTATTACATTTATCTTCCCGACAAGTATATAGTTTTAAAATGTTAGTGCAGTTCCATACGAGTTTAAATGTACCCGAATAGAGCATTGGTCAGAGAAATGTATGGTCACCAGTCTTGATAGAACAGTGGTTGTATGTCCAGCACACTCATTCAGGAATTTGTTTTCACGAGGACACAGTTACCTCTCGGTCAGTCAAATTCATAATATTGGTCTGGCGCAGTTTTGATTTCGCCAGCGAGCTGTTTTTGTTGAAGATGAGGCCTGATTTTTTAAACATTTCTAGCAGATAATTAAGTTGATATTTTTCTCTGTTCAACTGGAATGATACA
>OZ010589.1:101694533-101774533 GCA_963932145.1 Acanthosepion lycidas | reverse complement strand
CAAAATATTTTTTATTATTTTATTAAATTTTTCAATCATTTCTAACACGTTCGAAATTCGGGTTGAAAATATTTTTTTGCGTCAGCGTGTGAGTCAAAAATTACTATGTCTTTTTTTTTCTGTAAAAATACATGGTTTTGGAAATTCTTGCAAAAATCAAATAATTGTTGGATTTTAATGGAATTTTCAGGACTTATTCACAAATGAATGAAATTACTCTAGAAAGTTTTTTTTTATATTTGTTGTCCCCACTTATTTAATTTTATGAAATTTCGAGAAATTAAAATATCAGTCTCTTCATATTTATATTAGTTAAAAACAGGACTGCTTGGAGAATTTTTATCATCAATACGTTTTTGTTAAACAGAATCACCATTTACCAGAAATCTTCTCGGAATCATAAAATAAAAAAAGCAATAAAACTATGACATTATTCAATTATAAAATCTTTTAATTGCTTTTATAAATAAGATATATTAAGGACACAACAGTCTCAAGAAAAATAAGATTCGATAAACAATTTTTACAAGAATTGTTTTCATTTTATTTAAATATTAATTCTGTATTAATTTTAGTCATTTAGATTATATTATTATCAAGTAAAAACTATATTTACTAATTTTAAATGGTACAGCTTAATGCCAGTCTGCAAACACCAAGGTTTTAAAATGAATTTTGAATTTTTTTTATGTATATAAACGTGCCCATTTTTGAAAGTATGGGCGACCATACACTACATTATTAGAAAAATAAGAGCGTTAAAACGACAATTAATCAAGACGTAAACATGGCTACTGTCGTTTAAAAACACTGATACTGTTTGCTTAAAAATAATTTTTACGCTATTTAAACTTAAAATAAATAATATTTCTTTCAATTTCGATTAATATTTTAAAAGCTAATATTCCTCAAATAATATTTCGGAAAAGTGTATTTTATTTATGGAAAATTTTTCAATAAAGAAAATTACATTGGGAAGAAAGATGACTAAAAAAGGACTCTAATCAGCCATTTTGGAGAAAAAATTTCCAATCAATATAATTTCTTTTTCAAATATACCAGAGTATCATGCTTAATGGAAATAGGAAATTTAATCCTTTTTCTTTCAATTAAAGATAAATTAAATCCTCCCAAGAAAAAAATTTCATTTATAAAAATTAATTTTAAACTTTAGTTATGGCGATTTTTGTGGAGGTCCCTATTTTCTAGCATCAAAGAAATTGTAGAAATTTAATCAGTTCAATGGTGTTGCATTTCCTTTCATTTCTGTCTTTAAATCTTCAGACATACACCACAGACTGCATCAGCGGCAGACATCATTCTTTATTTTATTTCGCTTTAATTCATGAGGATTAGTAATTGTAACGTCCTTTCATAGGGAGATGATCACGAAAAACCTGTCGATTTTATAGCTAGATTTTCCTCGCCACGTACTGAATGGTCCCACAAAAGAATTCGCATGAGTGTGCCAAGCTGACCAATTCTTGCAACCCTCTCAGAGTCTTCGCGCCTTTTTGGTTTTATATCAAAAACTTAAACAAAGGCATCATATCATTGCCAGATTTATACGCGCATATGGTCTTCCGATCACTAGTTTGCTATTCTGGGCAAACCTACATATTTTGTCAGAATAGTTTTAAATATTTCGTTATTATTTATTTCATAAAGTTCATGTTATATTGTTACAATTTATAACATTTCATAAGTTTTCCAAATGCGCCATTAAAAATGTTTACATTTCTTATTTCCCTATATACTTTACCTACAACGACTGGCGCCCAAACTCTGATCTAAAGGTCGTACAACCTTTAGGAAATAAAATGGCTTTATTTGAATAAACAATTTATTTAGAAAAATCTACAATAAAACAACAGCTTATTTATAAAGTTTCTAAAAGAAATAAATCACAAAGAAGGGAAACAAGACCTTCTGACACGATGTGAAGTATAGGGCTACAGAACAACTAAGCTAATATTGATGCGGTGCTTTTTACGGGATGGCGTTGCTAGCACTACGCCCTGTTGCAGTTTTTTGTGTATATGTGTGTACTAGTGAGCCAGTTCAAAAGACTTGACTCATTTTATAGTCCACCAATAGAAGGTTAACCAATCAGAAGACGTAAAATATTCAATCCGTCGTGTATAAAGGCGGCCATTTTGTTTACTCTCTCTGAATGTCCAGTGCCAGCTTGTCAGGTGAAAGAACAGAAGGAAGAACTACTGAACTACACTCTGCTACTTTTACCGGGATATCCACTGCTAACCTGAACTACGCTTCCCTACTGTCTTCGAAATATTCACTGCTAACCTCTGGATTCTATACTCAAAGACGACCGTCGTCATGAACAAACGCCCAACCGATTTTTAATTCAGAATTATCCTTCTCTTAGACTGGTCGACTACCAAATGTTAGAGAGCCCAGTTTTTGGCGCGTTTTAACCTATAGCCGGTGTGTGGAGGAGAAGAATTAGTTTCATATTTTTCTTCAGGGTATTTGTGTGTGAGTGAATGCAACGGACTCGGATTACTAATTCCATTTTCCGCGGTAGTAATTACTGCACTATGAGCACCTTCCAGATAACAAAACAATTACTTTTAACATGTGATTTTCAAAATTAAATATACAAATTAGTTATTGTTAAGCAAGAACCTGCTAAGTTGGATGAGATATAGGACATGACGCACACATAAATAATAAAAAGTGCATTTTCGTGAGTTTTTCTAATTATTGTGCGCACCTTGTTAAGTGGCACCTTGTTAAGGGGTACCATTCCAGGTCCTACCTCTACTCAACAGTTAATTCCTGATAACTGCGGCGTCTCAGAAGGTAAGAGTAGACAGGTTCACTTAACACCCGGTTTACACTCCTCCTCGATCTTTTGAATAGATATACAGGTTTTTCCCGTTTGCTGATTAGGATTGAATTTCCGGTTTTTTTCATTCATTTTCAGTTCCAGTAGTCGTCCCCTTGCATCTTACTGGCTTTATCGCCTTCTTTGCGGTGAATTGATTAAAAAATGTACCAAGGGAAAGAGAATAATTTTATCTCTTACTTCTATTCGCATGGAGAGCGCGGGGTTGCTTATTAAATCGACCCTGTGTCAAAGTTGCCTGCGTGCGAAGGTGGATAAGTCGAAAAACTGTATTTATTTGATGTCAAAGATTTACGCAATACTCTTAGACACGGAGAAACAAGCAAACGAAAAAATGTTTTTATTTATATTTAATAAATTTGTTGAGCGAACATACATACAAACTTTGAGCTTTATATATACTTTTGAACAGATATAATTTGATAATACTGCAGATGTGTATTTTTCATCCAAATGAAACCAACATCCTTTTAGCGAAAGCTGAACTTTTGACCTACACCCAGGAAGTGGTAACAATATATATCTGAACTAAGTTTAGCCCGTTGTAAATCCAACTGGGGTTAGATGAAGATGTGTGCAAAAGTGAAGCAACTGTTTATGGTGGGATTTGAACTCGGATCGCAGATTCCAACGTAGATAACACAGGCTGAACAGCGAAAAATTTAGATGAAAATTAAACTTCACTTAATAAACATGTTGCCAGGTTGCGAACATACTGATCGACACGCATAACTGTTGATCTGAACATCGCATTGAAGTATGAAACTGACGGTCACCAGACAGTGTTGATTCTTATGTCCACATTATAGATATCTACAATCGTTCTATCGTAAGTTCTCTTTCCTGACAAATACAAAAAATAGTATATGACGCAGGGGACAACACCGAGTAGCGACAGTCTGTTTCATGCTTAAACGCAATCTCTAGGTTTTAAAATTGCCTTCAAGTATGAAACAGACTGTCGTCACTCGGTGTTGACCTTAGTGTTTACTTTTATGTCTTCACGCGTTCTATCCTCACTGATATGTTGTATCGAAACGGTCCGGGTTCGATTCTCGAATAGCTTAAAACTATTTCTATCATTATATATATATATATATATATATATATATATATATATATATATATTGAGGAATTAGATATAATTCATCGAGTCTAGAAGAATACTTAACAGAATTCAGAAAGTAATGGACAGCTGCATTTCCACGACCGAGAATCGAACACGTACCGTTTCGATACAACGCACCAAAAATTCTATAAGTATATAGTATTTTTACTGTTTATACTCGTAAAAAATTGCGTTGTGTCGAAACGGTCCAGTTTCGATTCTCGGTAGTGGATACGCACTGATGATGAGGCCCAAGTAGGATTCTTCTAGACTCCATCATGAATTACTATACTGAATATATATATATATATATATATATATATATATATATATATATATATATATATATATATATATCATAAAATTGATTAATTCCGACAATAATTTAATATATATTTTGTTTATACGTTATTTTTATAGATATAATTTATTTAAGTAAATCCTTTGCTTTTAACTAAACAGTATTAATTACATTTACCGGTTTGAATGTTCGAGAAATTTCGTAGAAAATATGCGTTCTGCTACAGGAATCGAACCTGATGGGAACCGTCATTTGATCTGACGTGCTGCTACTATTCAGCTACAGAGAAGCGTCTGGTTAGCAAAGTCCGAATTACTGCTTATAAACCCACAATCTTCGACGATTTTTTTCTCGATCGATCACATCTACTCACGAAACATATCCTAACGTAAACAATGACAACATATTATACAATGGATGAAGTCCGACAATTATTTAATATATTTTCTGTTTCATGCTTGAACGCAATTTTCAAGACTTGCGATTGTGTTTAAGCATGAAACAGACTGTTGCCATTCGCTGTTGACAGTCTGTTCCATGCAATGTGCAGGCCTATATATATATATATATATATATATATATATATATATATGCATAGATATAAAAGTGGACGCTGAGGACAACACCGAGCGGTGACAAACTGTTTCATCATTCATCCATATATATATATATATATATATATATATATATATATATATATACACGTTTCTTTTTTGTGTGGTTAACTTTGTGTTTTTTGTTATATTATTAGATCCACAAGAAACAATGAAAATAATGAATTGTTTATATTTTTACAAACTGAAGAAAATTTCTTTTATACAAAGAGTGTTAAAATAATCGTTGATAAGGTGCAAAACATCGTCAGTGGAAATAAACTAGGAAGAAACTATTATTGCTATAAGTGGATTTTATCATCGAACAACATTGTTAAAATATAAAATATAAAAGAATTAAAAACAAAACTATCGCGCCAAATAAGTATTTCCCGACTTATAAAATACTTCTATAGACTTCAAGAATATTTCGTGCTAAGGAATTGCTCCAAAATGTTTTTTATAATTAGTCGTCAGCTGTTTATAACTCGTTTAAAATTGCTTATAAATTGCTGTAAATAGCGTATAAATGGTCCTAAATTGCTTATAAAATCTACAAAATATCCATCATTGCACCAAAATTCTATGAATAATTCTAAACTGCTTATAACTCGTTCAGAATTGCTTATAAATTGCTCTAAATTGCGTATAAATGCTCATGAAATATTTATAATTTGTTATAAATTGTTAATAAATTGTTTATAAATTTTAAATAATTTACAGAATTTTCAAAGCTGTTTATGAATGTAATGTAATAATGTTCTACTGAAATCTTTACAAATGCTTTCTAATTCTCTATTAATTCTTTAGAAATATGCTTATAAATTTGCTGCAAACCTTTTATTGTTCTAAACTGCGTATAATTCGTTTTAAACTTGCTTGTGAATTGATCAATATTGCCTATAAATGTTTATCTATTGTTAAAAAATGTTTGTAAATAATTAAAAATGTTTATATAAATTGTTGAGAATTGCTTAAATATTGGTTTGAATTATAAGCTGCTGTAAATTATTTATAAAATGTTACAAAGTCTATAAATTGTTGAAAATCTTTCTATAAATTATTTAAAATTTATCCTACTCTTTATACATGTTCAAAACGGCTAATTGTCCAAAATTCTTAATACACTGTTGAAAATTGTTTACAAATTGTTCAATGCTGCCTATAAGTTCTCTTAAACTGTTTATAAATTGTTAAAAGTTGCTTACAAATGGTTCCAAATTATTTTCTATGTTGTTTATATATCGTTAAAAAAATTGTTTATACATTTTCATAAAAGGTTTTTCTTCATCATATGTATATAAATGTACAAATCTGCTTTTCCTTCACAATGCAAACAATGCAGTTTATATTCTGTGTGGAATTACTTATAATGAATATAAACTATTTAAGTGATTATTTATCAAAGAGAATCCAATATTATTATTGATGATTATATTGAAATATCAACTGAAAAATATGGTTCATAGATAATTGTTAATTTCTTTACTCATGCCGCCAAAAACTGACGGCACTACAAGTAATTTTACAAAAACATTGACTATGCTTTGTGTATGATTAATCTAGGATTTTTATTTAATTTAAGGAGAAAGAGGTATGAAAAAGCGTAAAAATTTTTCGTGAGAAGCGTTTCGTGCTTTAAGACTTCATCGGATTAATATATATATATATATATATATATATATATATATCAAGAACTATTTTAGGAGAAACAAATACGACAAAGTGGAAAAAGTTTTCGTGTGACCCGTTTCTTTCTTTAGGACATCATCGGACTAAATTTATAAATTTAGTACGAATCGTGATTACATTTATAAATTTAGGCCGAAACGCGACTAAATTTATAAATTTACCGCGATTAAGTCCTACGGGACGAAACGGGTCACATGATAACTTTTCGTACTTTTTCATACTTAAAAATGCCTAAAGTTGTTTTTGACATATTAAAAAAAATATTATCTATGGTTTATTTTTAATTATATAATTAACTCTATTGTTATGTCGATGAAATAATTCTGCTTTTTAAATTAGCAAACAAAATATATGCAAAAGTGATCTAATACGAAACCTGTCGCTAAAAAGAACGACCATAATTAATTATTTTAAGCATTTGTTATGTTTGGTGCATGAGTCATTTTCCTGTTTTTTTTTTCTCGAAACAATTAATTCTATTGTGGAGAGTAATAAAAATCTGTTTTTTAAATCATTAAAATTTTGAATTTTTTATATTCAAAAGTGATACAAAAGAAAAGAAATGCATTAGTCATCTGATCTTATTTACTTGCTAATGAGATATTCTGTTGTTATGATAACACGATGCTTTGTGACGTCAAGTAATATGTAATGTTACCATAACAATGGAATATCACATTAGCAATTAACGAGGTCGAGTTATGTGGTTGATAACTATATAGTGTAACATTATTTTATTTTATAGTATAAATTATATAACGATTTATATGAAAGAATATAGCTTCATTTACAAAGAAGCTGTGTTAGTTTTGAATTTATATATAACCTGCTGCATCTATCTATCTATCTATCTATCTATCTATTATATATATATATATATATATATATATATATATATATATATATATATATAGAGAGAGAGAGAGAGAGAGAGAGAGAGATAATAATTTTTATGATAGTTATAGATTGTAATCTTGTTTAAAATAATTTGTGAGTGTCGGGAGATACTTACAGGACACTTCGTTAGATTAGAAATAAAAAAGGTTAGTATTTAATATAGGAACAAGTGGACAAGAGGGGATTTTTTTACTTTGGCAAAATGAAACACAGAAACAAAAACAAGGTGATAATTCAGGCAATTTCAAAAAATAAATTAAAACGAAGAAAACAAAAATAAAAACAACAAATGCCAAAAACAACAACAACAACAACAACAAAAAAGAAGCACAACATTCACAGATATTTTTAAGTCCCTATTTCTCGCGTGTCCCTGTCAAAATGTTCACTGGACAAACTTGCACATGCCCTTCATGTTATAATAAATATACTCCGTAGTTCACAAACATGTAAAAGAAAATAAAATCACTTTGCCCTCGTCGAAGTGATTTTTGTACTTTAAAACTTGAGGTTTTCTTG
Source organism: Acanthosepion lycidas (assembly GCA_963932145.1). Taxonomy (NCBI): domain Eukaryota; kingdom Metazoa; phylum Mollusca; class Cephalopoda; order Sepiida; family Sepiidae; genus Acanthosepion; species Acanthosepion lycidas. The sequence goes on along the minus strand of OZ010589.1, from coordinate 101,766,551 downwards.
TAACTTAGTAATATTTTGAGGACGTTCCTAATTTTGTTATGTCTTTTTGCTGTATAATCTTCTTTCCTTGGGAAACGCAATTTTTAAATTTAAAACTCTGTTTAGTTAAATTCTTTCTAATCATTAAATTAAAAACAAAACAAAACGGCGTTTCAACGTGATATGTTTTATGACCATACCGAGTTGAAACGCTGGTTCTCTTTCGATACAACAGTGTTAAGCAACGTTTAGCCTAGTCAGGATTTAGATGCATGATCGCTGGGGAATATCAGATTCTATAAATTATGTAACAGGTCAAGCAATCAGCCGCCAGATATTCGCTGTTTATTTTCTAACAGAAAACCTCGATTTATGAAGGGGCTTCTCGGTTGACAGGTTTTAAGACCTCCGTGGAATTAGGTAGGAGTAAAAAAAATGTTTTAATTGAAATAAACAATTTTTATATGCTTTTTATAAATTTTACCTATTTAATATTTTAAATGAATATTTTCAACTTTTGAGACATCAGAATTTGCTTGAGATGTTTTTTGTCTATCATATTTTTTATTAACTCTCTTTAATGTAATGACTATTATTTCATATGTATTAATTAATTTATATAGATATTTAATTTTATGTATAATTCATTTTGTATCTATCATAAAAATTTGATATATTGATACATATATCTGAGAACAAAAATTATTTATGTCGAGCAAAAACCGTTGAGGTATTTACTGGATGATAACGCTTTTAAATTGAGAAAACTTTTATCGATAAAATGCTCTTAAGAAATAGATCATTAATAGTAGATAGGCAAATAAAAATTCAATGACTTATCTTCCCGATTCAGAGTTCCAGAGTTAAGGTAATTAGACCGAATCAAAAGATCGATCTGAATTATGACATTCGGATCGATGTCTGTAAAACTCGAAAGATTTATTTCATTGACTGCTTTATTTATCTATTCACCTTTAATATTCTATTTAATATATATATATATATATATATATATATATATATATATATATATATATATAAAAGACTTTCGAAATCATGGACCATATTTCTTGAACTTTTCTTCCGAATTCTAACGGATTTTTCTCCATGTCTGTGAAGGATTTGGAAAAGTCGATCAATAAAAGTAATCTACTCAAAAGGTCTGTTGTTTTTAATAATATTTATCTTTATCACATGATATATATATATATATATATATATATATATATATATATATACACGAATATATATATATATATATATATATATATATATATATATATATATATATATATATATATATATATATATATATATATATATATATAAATAAATATGTAATGAAAAACAAACCACTTTAATGTACCATTACGATAATTTATTTCACCTAAATCCTTTTTTAATCCTTTTCATCCTCTCTGGATTTACCAATTCGGTTTACCAAGTTCCTTATAACTTAACTATATATATATATATATATATATATATATATATATATATATACGTGTATCCTTGTGTTAATAGGGTATAACGTGAAGTCTATGAGACTTTTTTATTTTGTCTCATTATCTCCATATATATATATATATATGTGTATATATATATATATATATGTGTGTGTGAGTACGTGTGTGTGTATGTATGCGTGTCTGTGTATTTCTAAAAAATTAATAGATTTATTTTTAATCCGACATATCTATTATTTCAAATGGTATTGTAGTGGAAATACATATATTCAGTAAGATGAAAGGATTGCTCTGACAGGGAATAAATATTATCTCAGAAATGTAACGCAAATTATCAAAGTACTGAAAGCGATTCAACGCAGGAAATAATTTCTGTGATTACATTAACGGCTCGACTTAAAAAAAAAATATCATATTATCCTTAAAATAATTTTAACCCTTATTTTCTTTAATATCCTTTGCTTATGCGAAACTCTTTCATTTTGTGTTTACAATTTACAGCGCTTTTTATTCTTTTTTTTTAAAATAAATATCTTTAATATCATGTCGCGAACCAGCTTACAATGATAAAGTTACTGAGGCTTAGTTAGAAACTCGAAATTATGGCTAATTTAAAGTTTGCACGAAGAATTTATGTTAATAAAATACCTCTTTTTCACAATTTGCACACAAGGAAGGAACAAGTTACGATTAATGCAACGAGAAACACGATAAATAGAAATGTCCAACGGAAATTAGGTTGTCTGTTCACACCAATATATAATTTAAGGAATTAACATTTTGTTAAATATCCACCCCGTTATAGTTTTAAAAAATAATTTAATTTTTAAAAATAGTCCAAGTAAGAATCCCCAAAACAAACAATTAAACCAAACAGGAGGGGGTTAGTGAAATCAGTCAGGGTGGCCTTTTTTTGACTTGCTCTTTCGACTCCACCTTCTATCCTTCTCGCCATTGGCATCTTTTTCCTTGTCCTTTTCCTCGGGGGCTTTGCACACCAGTACAGGTACGGTGGCATGGTGCACAATGTAGTCGCTGACGCTTCCCAGGAAAGTCCGCTTCAGTTTACCCAGGCCGCGGGTCCCAGTAATTATAACTGTAGCACATTCTTCCTCCGAGGCTCGACAGATCGATTCGCCCGGTTTGCCATTAACTTGTCGGATGGTACCATCAACCTTTTTCAGAAAAGAAGAAAACAAAAAACTGTTATAGTTACATTTAATTACAAATTAAAAAAAAAATGAATTCTGAAAACAAAACATATAGACAGAAAACTAATTGATATTTACATCCGTCCGCATAAATTTGAAATATCGACAAAATATATCTGTCTATATTTCTGAGATGAGGTATTATGTACACAATTTACATTATTCGGACTATTGTTCCCATCTCTGTTGCTATATTTATCACAATGTTTCGGCCGTTGTACGCTCCAGCCTTCTTCAGGTGATTGAAATCATAGACAAATAACACCATTGGAAAATTCGTAAACTTAAGGAATAAGCACATATGCTAGGCCACAAGAATCTCCTGAGCCGACCAAGCATAGAAATGAATACAATATGGGAACCAATAATAAGGATCACCAGAGAAAAGCGATAATAACAAGGAAAATTTCAATATGAGCTCTGGTAAAAACATGGATGGATAACAGCAAAAATTGCAAGATGAACACTGTTAAAATGGTTGCTGAAGACATTAGGTACATTTTATTTTAAATATAATGCTGGTAATATTTTAAAATGTGTTGCTGATAATGTTTTTAATGTATTTAAATATGCATTAATGGTATTTTAAAAAATGCATTGTTAATTAAAAAAAATATATTACCAGTATTTTAAAAAAAATGTATTGTTGGTAATTCTTAAAAATGTATTACTGGCATTTTTAAAAAAATGTATTGTTAGTAATTTAGAAAATGTATTACCGGTATTTTTTTAATGTATTTTGTCAATTTAAAAAATGTATTGCTCGTAATTAAAAAAAAATGTATAATACCCAGAAATTCACAAACAGATGTCCTCAAGGACACATTGTACAGTGGATAAAGGAGTTAGTTAGATCCAGTGACAGGCCTAAAGAGTGTCAGTTCAATACGTAATTTGGAGTGGGGATTTAGCAACTGATAACTGACATTAGACATGGCACGTGGAACTAGAACAGTCTACCCCAACGAGCGAAAAAAAGGGTACAGTTCGACATTCCAACCACCTGAAGAAGGCCGGATTTTACGACGGACGAAACGTTGTGATAAATATGGCAACAAAATGAGGACAATGGTCCGAATAATGTAAATTGTATCGACAAATGAATTCATCAATCTTAGTGAAGACCTTTCTTTTTTATGTCCCATCATGGCTCTCCATAACTTATGATTTGTAGCTTTGGGTAATGTTTGTCCCCTTGCTTTCCCTCTCAATAGAGAGTCCATGCTCTGTTTGCCAGAGATGTTACGCTCTGTTTCCCTCTGTACTACTTGCTTTCATTCTGTGAGTGTATAAATCTCCAAGCCTTCTTTCCTCATTATGTCACAAAAATTTCAGCTATCCCTTTCTAAACATAAGAGTCCCTTTTGCTTCCATTTTCATTAAAACTCGCTCGTAGCTCACATCTTCCTGGTATTCTCTGCATACTTCTGAAGAACCACAAATCTGAGTCTGTCTATATTTCTGAGATGAGGTATTATGTACAGTATTTACATTATGCGAACTATTGTCCTCATCTTTGTCGCCACATTTGTCGCAACGTTTCGGCCGTTGTACGCTCCGGCCTTCTTCAGGTGGTTGGAATTTCGAACTGAACCCTTTATTTCGATCCCTGGGGTAGACTGTTCTAGTTCCACGTGCCATGTTTGATGGATATCAGTTATCAGTTATCTCCTGCTAATTTTCCCCTCTGAAAGTTCTCCACTGTCTTAAACGGGTATTGAACTCACACTCTTTGGGTCTGTCACTGGATCTAACCAACGCCTTTATCCACTGTACCATGTGTCCTTGAGGGGAAAATTAGCAGGAGATAACTGATAACTGACATCCATCAAACATGACACGTGGAACTAGAACAGTCTACCCCAGTGATCGAAATAAAGGATTCAGTTCGAAATTCCAACCACCTGAAGAAGGCCGGAGCGTACAACGGCCGAAATGTTGCGACAAATATGGCGACAAAGATGTGGACAATAGTTCGCATAATGTAAATACTGAACCACAAATCTGTTGTCTCTTCATTAGTCCTGGTTAAGATGATAAACTATGTCCGGCAGCAATGCCTTTGATTAGGTTTTGGGGAGCGTGGAACCACCTCTTAATTGCTGTTGTTCCCAGATTCAAAATGACCCCTGGTGGAACCACCTGGTAGGGTCCCAGTTATCGGCAAATAATGAACCCCCAAAGAAAAACAAAGTACTATGAAAGTATAAAAATATTTTTTATAGTAAAATTGTTAGCAATACATTTTTATAGTAAAATTACTTACAATACGTTCATACTAAAAAACTGTAGCGACTTCATCTAAATCCGCTTAAAATACTACCAAACAATCAACATTCATAACATTAATCCATTTATCCTACAAGTTCCTCAAACTGTATTCCAAAATATAACGTCAGCAAATCGCAGATCATCGCCTCTCGTAATCATGTCCTCATAAGCATATATATACACATAAGCTGAGTATCTAGCATGTATTCAATTTTGACAGAAAAATAACATATTTTTATCACCTCTAAGCTCTCAAGAAAATTTAATTTCGGCATTAAATGATCCACAAGCAGTTGATATACCGTTAAGCAGATAAATCAATCAATCATTTTCTCTTCATCTGTAAAGAAATTGTCCAACATAGACTGCCATAGAGAAGAACAAATTTCTTTCTTTTTTTTTTCTAATTAAATTTTCCCTCTTTTTATAAACTTTATTTAGCATTTTAATGGCAACTTTTTCTATTCCAATGACCCTTCAGATTTTTGGGTTCACATTTTCCATCTTCTTTTAACATATTTCCCAGATATTTAAATCTAGATTCAAACGCGGCTCCAATTTGTAGCTTGCATCTTGAGATATTTCTCTTGGTCACGACCATAGATTCTGTGTTTTCAAATTAGTGTTAAGATCTTTCTTCCCGCTTGCCTTTACTAAATTGTTTCGATATTCCTTCAGTTTTCTTTTCAACGCTCTGTCATCTTCATATGTTATGTTGTGATTACTGCATCCATCAATAACAGAATTCTAATTCTTTTAGGCTGTTTTCACCGTACAGGGTGAATGAAAACAGGGGGAGGGCGATAATTTATTTTGGCCTAAGCCCGACAAACGCGAAAATCTTTCAAGACATATCCATATTCTTCTTTATGTTCTATGTCCCCTCAGGACATAGGCGATCATGGCTCTCCACAACTTCCTGTCCCTTATAGTTCTTAATGAATTTTGTTTTGCGGTTATTTCTCCTAAGACCTGTTCCGCCATCCATTTACTCAAACGCATTAAGTATATTATGCGTTGTCTTTCTCTGTCCCTCTTGCCTTCAATCTGCCATGTGAGTATCAGATTTTCCAAGCCCTTTTTCCTCATTATATACGCCAGAAATCTCAATTCTATTTTTCCTGGTGTTAAGTATTAGTTTCTCTTTTGTTTCCATTTTCTCCAAAACTTCGTGTTTACGGCCGCTTCACGTTGAAACATTGGTTCCCGTATGGTCAAGTTAAGCAACGTCGAGTCTGGTCAGTACCTAGCTTGGATGTGCAGTTAGTGTAATAGATAATAGCTCGAAATTGTTAATCGGACATCCGAGCTCTAATTCCAGTTGCATTTGTTATATTTATTTACGCGCAAGTACTCTTGGGAAAGGCATGAATCCACTTTTTTGGTAAGTAATAGGATAACCTATGGGTTAATTAGTATGACATGCATCTAAAAAAATAAATAAAAATAAAATTGCGTACAAAATATTTAGAGGTTGATAGAGCCGCTAAAAAACAATGTTCGGTCCACTGTATCCTCAGCATCCTTCTGTAGAATCACATTTCTTTTGTTTCATGTCTGCTCTTCATCTTTGTGGAGATTGCCCTGCACTAATTACCATACAAAAGCTCAGACATCACATAGCATTTTAGTACTCATTCCTTGTTTTATGTATCTTGAATCCACCTACGCAAACCGCGGTTGGTAGGATATGCCACGTTTTCGATTTCCCGTTAGGTGCTTATACAAATACAAATGGGCCAAGGAATATCTACTCAGTCCGCACGATTACTGTCATGAAGGCGTCAGTGCACTCTGTCTTTCTTCCTTTGATGCAATGGGGCAGTTGCTTTCCCAGATTTGGGATCCTCAGGACCAGGCTTACCACATCTCCGATGTCTCGCATCGCAAGAGAACCCGTCTAGCGCCATGTCTAGATGTCCGCAGCAGGAGATCACTTGCAAGTTCTTGTTTTGCTCGCGAGCAGTGTCCTGCAAAGCGCATTATGAGTCCGCGTAAGATTGTAGAAATATCAAGGAAGAGTCTATAGAGATGTGATATAGTGAGATGTTGTCTCCAAGAGATGTTAAGTGTAGCTCTCAGGGTCCGGATGTAGCCTCCATCAAGCTTAGGCTCTAGGGTTTTAGTTAATGTCCAAACGATGATAGCATGCATTAAAACCTCCTTTACAATGGCATGAAAGAATGTCCGTTTGAGGTTGACTGATAGATCAGATTTCCAAATTACATCCATTTTTTTCAAGGCGGTCTAGACTTTAGCGTTGCTAGTTTTTACATTCTTTTATTTATTTCGCTTCCAAAGTATGTAAAAGATCAACAGATACTACACTCTAATCACAACCAGAAAGCTCGGGACTTATATTTAATCATTAGCACACGGTTACAGCGGATCTCTTAGACAGAAGTATCGATCACTTGATAAGGAATCCTGTTAAATTTTTATGAGATTTATGTGGTTGAGAAATTTAGCAATTTGTGACAAGAAATCGACGAGTCGAGTTCGAATTTGTCCATTTTCACACAATTACTTTTAGGAAATTTTCCTCTTCTCCCTCCAGGTATGAGTTCATATAGCATCATATACTGAGTTCTTTAGCCGTGGTTGGCAACTAGTCTCGGAGAAGGATAAGTCTAAATCCCAAACCATATCTAATTCTGACATAGCACATTCTATGGAGCCATAAACAAAATCATAAAATTCACAGTTACTCTCTAATCTTGACTGAAGAAGTTGGAATTGAAATGCGAATAAAATGTGATAAAAAATCAGATAGAAAATAATTAAACAGGAAATTATAAACAAACTTTTAAACAATTTTTTTATTTTGTTAACGGCTTATCAACTTCTTAAAAGTCATTTAATACCGAAATTATTTTTTTTCACAAACGCGTTGCTGTTTTTTTTTGTTTTTGATTTTAAAAATGTAATGCTAGTGGTTTAAAAAATATATTGCTGGTAATTATTTTAAGAATGTATTGCTGGTAATGTGTTCATAATTGTATTGCTGGTAAATTTTATTTTAAATCTAATGCTGGTAATATTTTTAAATGTATTGCTGGTAATGCTTTTTAATGAATTTAAAAATGTATTACTGGTATTTTAAAAAATGTATTGTTAGTAATTTTAAAAAGTGTATTTCTGATATCTTTTTAAAAAGTGTATTTTTGGTAATCTTAAAAAATGTATTACTGACATTTTTAAATAATGTATTGTTAGTATTAGGTTGGTGCAAAAATAATGACGTAATAATGTCTTTTTTTGACGTTAAAAATACGTCAAAAAACGACATTATTACGTCATTATTTTTGCACCCACCTAATAATTGAAAAATGTGTTACTGGTAATTCTTTTCATAGATGTATTGCTAGCAATTTTTTTACTATGAAAATGTATTGCCGGTATTTTTATACTTTCAGAGTTCCGATGCTACTTGGGGTGGGGTGGGGTTGGGGTTCAAGAGTTACCCATAGCTAGGACACTAACAGGTGCTACCACCCAGAGTCAGCGTGGACATGGTAGATTGACGTTCCTCAAAAACTCCTGATCAGTGGCCTTGCTGCCGGATGTAGTTTATCGTCATACCCAAGCCGCTTATATTTTATACTCATACACCCCAAGTGAAGTGAATGGCAGTTACCGGGAACTCCTTATATGACCTTGGGCTCAATTGAATAAATAGCCGATTTAACGTGTCTGTCGAATCGTGATGTTGAGGAGGCTCATATCACTGACAAATTAATTAACTTTGTTTGGTACTTATAAGAGCTCAAATGCACTATTCTCGTGTCATACCAAGCTAAGCAAAACTTGTTAAGGGTAATAAAACCTAGATAACACCACAAATCAACTTCCAGAACTGACAATATTCAAATGTAAGATATTTCAACATATCTCGGCGTGAAACATTACTTTAAAGTTTCAAGTAGACTTTGCAGAGAGGATTATTCTTTCTTATTGGAAGAAAAATCCAACTGAGACATCTTTATCCCAACCATTCCTTTTATTAAATTACATATTAAAAGAATGAACGTAATTTTTTGAATATTTATTAAAAGGCGACGTTGGAATAACGATGTTTCGCGTAGATTTTTTCTAAAACAAAACAAGTAAAAACACAAAATTAAAATAAAAACTGAAAACTAAAAAATGAAAAAATCAGTCATATCATAATTGTCAATGTACTTATTTATATATTTCCTGTCTTATCTGTATTAGGAAAGGAAGTAAATCATCTTAGGTTAGTAAATTTATGAGTGATTACCTCCATTAATCGTTTTACTAATCTATACAAATAAAATATTTAACCGCATTTAGACGAAATTATTTCCAGAGCAAAATGAAGCAAGCGTATACTTCCTTTACTCCGACGTTTCTTTGATGGCAGTCTTATTTGTTCAAGTCTTTCATGTGAGGCACTCAAATACCTTCATCTATTAAGTGCTCGTCTTGTTTCAACTTGGTATTGAAATAGGCTTTGTCGTCGTCGTCTTTGTCGTTCTGTTGATTAACTTTGTCTACCGGGATATATTTACATTTCACTGTTATATTAAACACATAATATTTTTAACACGAAAATATTTTGAAAAATAAAGAGATTTATATGATACAAGAATTAATCAATGAATCATGGAAATCACTGAATGCCAAAAAATGAAAAGGGGGCGGATTAATTAAACGGTTTATTTGTTTCTATTTTAGTTGTAAATTCTTTATCTTCGTTTTATTGAATCTCAATACAATGTTTTGAGATTTTGTTTCATTGCATCTTACTATGAAACCTTTTTAACAATTGCCTCATTTTTGACGGTACAGGTACATTAATAAAAAATGGAAATAAATTACAAATAAAGAATTAAATTAAAAATCCTGAAGCTCGTCTGTTTGAAACTTAAAGGTAGCTAATTTACACTTTGTTGGTCGTCAAGATTAAAATAATCGGAAAGCCTAAAATATTTGAGAATCCTATAGACTGAACATGTGAGCAAAGTGGAAGTTTTAAGGAAACAAAAAGGTCACGTATACTTACAATCAGAAAGAGACAGTTGAAATGTTTAAGACAATAAACGAGGAAAGACGTGCGAGAAAATTTGACACTAGCAGTTCATATAAGAAACAAAAGGTATTCATTTCTTATGTAATATCAATGTTGATATATGACAATGAATACCAGACAGTTTCTTCACAGATAAAGAAATGACTTGAGGCAAAAGAAATGTGGTTCTACAGAAGGATGCTGAGAATCCCATGGGCTGAACATCTGTGATTAAAAGGAAGTTTTAGGAAAAATGCAAACGAAAAGGATATTTATATTTAGCTCAGTGGTTCCCAACTGATTTTGGACGATACCCCACTTTGGTATTTCTAAAATTCTGGTCACCCTCTGTAATATTTAATTCTTACATGTATGCCAGTTACACATGTACGTACGTACACAGAAAATATTTTAATGTGTGACTCCTGTATATGCATCGTATCTATTAAGACGCATTAAGATTAACACTATTACTCAGACTCAGTAGAAAACAATTCAGTTAATAACTCATTCTCGAATCGCCCCCCTTATTCTGTTGGTATAGTAAGCCGAAAGGTGCACATTCTACGCATGTCCCCACCAAGATATTAACATGCGCCCTACGTTGGGAATCATTGACTTAGAATCATAAACAGACAATTGCAATTTGTAGAACACACAATGAGGAAAGGGCTTGGGAATTTGAAAGAGAGAGAGAGAGAGAGAGAGAGAGAGAGAGAGAGAGAGAAAGAGAAGAGAGAGAGAGTAACGAAAAATTTACCTAACGAGTTCGTGTAACTGGTTGGCAGAAAAAAGGATTAGGAGACATAGTAAAACTAGAATCATTACTAAGAGATACAAAGGACAGGAGGTAATGGAAATACATGATCGCCCACGTCCTAAAGGGACACGATACATAGAAGAAGACCGTCTCTACTTTGTCGTAAATATTCAGTTCCTTATGCTGTCATCAACACACAGTAAGGTAATCATGCACGACATCACAAATAGTAGACTCCTGTGTGCTGATCGGATTAAACCTCATAATTGTCACTTCATACCACGTTCTCTTTCATTCACACACCTGATTCTTCATTAACATATAATAGTAACCCTTTACCTTGTATTGGTTGAATGTTAGAAATCTTCTCTTATAATATTTGGTACGTGACCATCAAAGCAGTTTATTGCATCATACCACAAGATAAACCATTCCAAAACCAGAAACAATGATTTGAAATTGGAATGAAAGCAGTGATGGAAATTACTCTGAATCCATCATAAAATTTCAGGGTGTGGAATTGATAAATACTAACCATTTCAGATTACCTCGGCCTATGGATCAGCTTATAACAATTTAAATACAGGAGGAAATATAAAACGAATATAGAATAGAAGTTACACCAGAGGTAGTTTCGCCAAACATTGAAATTGCTACGAAACAAAAATATCAACCTGAAAACTAATCAAATCGAAACTTTACGTCATGCATGGCGCCAAACCTGTTCAGAAATATCTAAACTGTCAGCTTCATACAACCGCTTCCTAATAGTGAAAAAAGGTTCCAGCGAGTAAAGCCTGTGAGTTTTGGATCATCCTTCTTTGAAAATTGTGGACACCACAAATAGTCGACACCTGTTACTGAACGGATTACTTTCACTCATTAAATTACGCAATATTTATTTAGCCATATAGATCTTATGGTCGTATAACGGATATCGGCGCTGAATGTGGAATCAGCTCGTCTGCTGCACTTCTTTTATCAATGCCCCTGGGAAAGTTATGAATCCGTCTATTCTTTATCCAGATATGGTATAGCTTAAATAAAATGGTAGACTAGATTCTCAATAACTTTGAATTCAAAACCACCCGCATCCCTGGCGAAGTACATACTACCCAGCCATCAACAAGATCACGGAGTTCGCAATGATGCTGTAAGTCCAACCCAGTGTAACTTTTTTCTTCTTTAACATTAACGAATATTTAAAGAATTGGTTGGCAGGAGTCTAAAATAAATGGAGATTATCTGAAATAATATCAGTTTGCCATCGGCAGCTGAGGCATAACTCTGTGCTCCGTTCCATGGTCTCTGCGTGTGCCACATAACATCAGTTCCGCTATTCTAACAAAAGTAATCCCATAGGATATTCGGGTAGTGTTATAGATATCAGCGAGGAAAGGGAAATCGGTAAACCGAATTCAAATTTCGATCAAGTCTGCTGTGTTCACTTTTACACCATTGCTCGCAGTTGTGTGTTAAATAACATGTTTAGGACTGGGCTAGTGTGGCAACAAGTCGAGGAGAACGACAAAAGCAATACTAAACCATGGAGAAGGCAACAGGAAACCACTTCAGTATATTCCTCCAAAACGCATGGCAACACAGTTAATAAAGAAAAGGAGCATGTGGAGAGCCATAATCACCTACGCTTTGAAGGGAAATGAATTTTTAAAAAAAGTCAGCATTTACAAAGTTTAAGTCCACGAACCAAAATGTCATTAGAGAAGTAAAAGATTTCTGAAGATTTAGATTTTAGTCACACTATTTAATTTTTTGAGCCCAAGATAAAAAAACAGTGACGAAAAAGATGAAATAAACAATGAAAAGAGAGGATTTGTGCGAAAAGAGATGACCAACGATAAAATACAGGAATAAATTAGTTCGAGGGAAAGTGAGGAGAAAAGAAATTGAAGATGCAAGTTAATTGTGAAAGAGGGAAAAACAAATAAAAAAGGAGGAAGAAGAAGAAGAAGTAATAAACGATAAAATTAACAAAATTGAAAGAAAAAAAAACAGAGATAAAAAAAAATTATGGAAATCAACTTGCCAACTTGAAAAAAAGACGAGGTAAAACAAAGAAAAAAATAAAATCGAAAATAACATAAAAGATTAAAAAAAAACAAATACGATATCATTTAGGATTCATTCTGCAAGAGACTTCTAACGATTTAAACACAGCCGATCAATTTGGAATTAATGATTTCCTGGAATCAGTCTAGCATAGCATTGATTTCTCCCCCCCCCCCAAAAAAAAAATAAAATAAAATAAATGCTTTGCCATTGCGGGTATCAAAGGATTTTCTTGTAATGCCATGAATTACTTCGGTGTTTCATTCATTTTTCGTTTTCCTTTTACACAGAGTAGATTTAAAAGTTAAAGCATTCCACACTTTTTCATTTCTGTTTCCATAAGACAATACTAAATCATCAATTCTTGTTTTGACAAAAAGGCGTACTAGACCTATGGCCAAATCATTCCATATGCAACAAATACCACTTTGCTTCATTTTCTGAAATATTAATTTCTTTGCTTGATTAAAGCTATCGGCAAACTGTGCCATAGTAGCCACACTGTTGGCTCGTACTTGTCATCAGATTTATCAATTCACATCAATGTCTTGGATACCTAATGATAAATCTGCATTTGGTGATTTTCTCTTGCCAGCCATTGTTGACAGGTACTAACCACGTCTGAATCTTAGAACCTCACAAGTGGCGTATAGGAAATGATTAAAGCTATTCTTCTGGTTATAAAAGTTTGGACTCTATAAAAGTGACTCTAATGTTCCTTAACTGCGACATTCAACATAAAATATGTGATACTGGTTAACTTGCTTATATACTTCTAACTTTGAGCACTTGTTATGAGAGAGTATCTGTTATGTCGCTGGTAATAATAGTTTAGCTTGTTAATATATAAATGCGAAAAGCGTTCAAAGAGTGCTCAAATGACATTTAAACAGGAATTGAATAAAAGAAGATTCTTCTCAAGTGTCCATTGCATGGGTGGTGAGTTTTGTAAAAGAGTTTCATTACGCGGTTGGAGGAGGTCAGATTTGAACTTCGGAAGCAATTATATTGGGATCTTTTAAATGGGGAATTATCATTATATATATATATATATATATATATATATATATATATATATATATATATAAAAGTGAACATAGAAGTCAACACTTAGAGGCGACAGTCTGTTTCATGCTAGATGCAATCGTCAGGCCAGGTGTGCTGTTATTTTTCTCGGCTAATTATATATATACGGGTCAGCGGTGCATTGTGGGTAGTCTCTTTATAGTGGTTATTTTACCGGAAGTCGTTTATTTATTTATTTGGATTAAATTATTTTGCTTGTTTTTATTTATTTTTATTTTTTGTTTCTTATTTTATTTATTTTTTTATTTATCTTTTTCATCGTTGTTTTTATTAACGTAGTAAAAATTTGTTTATATCACTTATTTAATAGTTTTGTTTTGGTTTGAGAATTTAATTAAAGCTATTTATTTGATTTGGGGGTTGATTGTTGTAGTTTGTTCTAACTATTATTTTGGCAGGAACAGGTTTTAATTTGTGTTTGTTTGGGTTGATTATCTTTATTTGTTTTTTCTAACGATAACTTTATCGGGATTGGTTTGTTTATTTATTTACTTGGATGAATTTAGGTCAATTTTTTTTACTTGTATATTTTCTCTTTTCGGTTTTCGATTTTTAAGTAACGTAGTATTTATTTATTTTTTTTTTATTTTATTATTATTTTTTTTATCGTTATATAACAGTTATAGGTATTTTTTTGTCTGACTTTTTGGTTCGATTTTTTAGTCTAACTAATATTTTGGTCATAATGGTTTGCTAATTTGTTTATTATTTACTTTATTTTTTTGTTTTTTTTAGTTATTATTATTATTATTCTATTTCGTCTATTCTAACAGGTGTGATTTCGTAATTTGTTTGGATTAATTAATTTTGCTTATTTTATTGTTATTTTGTTTATTTGTTTATTTATTTGTTTTTATTTTATTTTTTCCGTTTTCAATTTTTAAGTAACGTAGTAAAATTTGTTTTCATGTCTGCATTTTGAGATGAGCTCGGATCTTTTGTTTAATAATTTATTTTGTTCTGGGAAAGTAATGATAGCTATTTTTCCCTCCAAGCAAAGTTTGCAAGTTTTTGATTGATTGTTGTAGGCTGATGATCTTTTCCTTATTTTCCAAGCTATTTTTGGTGTGATGTGCGTTTTGTTTTTAATTTCCCAGATATACTTAGAAAGCATTGTACTGTTCGCATATTTACTATTTGTGAAAGATGTTTTGTGTGTATAATTTCTTTGTTTCCAGGGTCCTTCAGCTACTCCAATGTATACTTTTTCTTCATTATCGGATTTTATCGTGGCTTGGTATATTACGTTGTTTTGTAAACAATTTCCGTTTAAGGGACATTCGTTCTTTATTCTGCAGTTGCAAGTGGGTTTAATTTGTTCGTGTGGTTTGTTGATAATTTTCCTGTTGTGCTTTTTTATTATTTGTGCCATGTTCTCGGTGCAGCTGTAGCTGATTTTTACTGTGTTTTTGTTGAATATTTTGTGTACGGTGCTTGATCCCGGGAAGTGTTTGTGTAAGAGTTTGAAGAATATTTTTTCTACGTTTGTTTTTACGTTTTTGCTGTACGGCAGGTTGAACCATATGATATTTCTTCTCCTGTTGGTCTTTTTTGTGTTCTGTGGTGAGTATGTGAGTGTTGCTGGGAACCCGCTATCTTTTAGGGCTGTTTCATAATCTTTCTTAGCTTTGTTAAATATGGATTCATTGGAGGAATTGTCGGAAAGCCTGCGGTTAATCGATTTTGGTATCTGTTTGATTATAGAAGGCGGGATGTTGGAAGATGTGTGTATGTAGAGTGGTTTATCATTAGGTTTTCTAATAATAAAAAATAATAAAATAATAAAAAAAGCAATTTCCGTTTAAGGGACATTCGTTCTTTATTCTGCAGTTGCAAGTGGGTTTAATTTGTTCGTGTGGTTTGTTGATAATTTTCCTGTTGTGCTTTTTTTATTATTTTATTAAAAAAAATTAAAAACTGTTCCTGCCAAAATAATACTTAGAACAAACTACAACAATCAACCCCAAAATCGAATAAATAGCTTTAATTAAATTCTCAAACCAAAACAAAACTATTAAATAAGTGATATAAACAAATGTTTACTACGTTAATAAAAACACCGATTAAAAAAAATAAATAAATAAAATAAGAAACAAAAAAAATAAAAATAAATAAAAACAAGCAAAATAATTTAACCCAAATAAATAAATAAACGACTTCCGGTAAAATAACCGCCCTAATAGACTACCCACAATGCACGACTGACCCGTATATATATATAAATAGCCGAGAAAAATAACAGCACACCTGGCCTGACGATTGCATCTAGCATGAAACAGACTGTCACCTCTAAGTGTTGACTTCTATGTTCACTTTTATATTTACATACGCTCTATCTCTGATATTGAGCACTTTATTCCATAAATATAGCACATCTTAAGACTATATTTCTTCATATATATATATATATATATATATATATATATATATATGTGTGTGTGTTTGTGTGTGTGTGTGTCTGTGTGAGTGTGTGTGTATTAAACATGTTCACCTCAAGCAAGGCAGGAAAGCCAAAGAGACGCAAGGGGTTACTATGTATGAAAGAATTAAAAACAGGAACATTGCTCAGGAAGAACAAGAGTAATCGAGAGCAGATAGCGATTTGCATGGCATTTACACTTTTGAAGACTAAAGTTGGCTGGAAAGCATGGAGCTGGAAGGGACTTCCACAAGCAAGAAGTGCGAGATAAGAAACTGTTAGCATGAAATTTACGGTTACATCTAGCCAGCTCGACTGTAAATTGGTGAGACCTTGTCGCCAGTCTAGTACTGCGCTTAAATTCAAAGAGACTACGCACCATAGCGAAGAGCTCATCCGAACAATTAACATGAAAATCGCCCACGTCCTGAAGGGACACGATACATAAAAAAAGACTGTCTCTACTTTGTCGTGAATATTCAGTAGCTTCTGGTGTCATCAGCACACAGTAAGGTAAGCATGCAAGACATCACAAGTAGTAGACTCCTGTGTGCTGATCGGATTAAACCTGATAATTGTCACTTCATACCACGTTCTCTTTCATTCACACACCTGATTCTTCATTAACATATAATAGTAACCCTTTACCTTGTATTGGTTGAATGTTAGAAATCTTCTCTTATAATATTTGGTACGTGACCATCAAAGTCAGTTTATTGCGTTATACCACAAGATAAACCTTTCCAAAATCAGTAGCCTAATCTAATCGGAACTTTCATGTGGATTTCATGCATAGCGCCAGACTTGTTCAAAAATATCTAAACTGTCAGCTTCGTTCAATCGCTTTCTAAGATCAATGGTGAAAAAGGACATTGAAATGATAATGCCTGAGGGTCTTGGCAAAGATTATCCTTCATTGAACATTGTGATCTGGTGCTACAAAGAAAGAACTGTACCAAATAATAGCAAGGACATCACTTGAGGAATACCAATAGCAGCAACGAGTTAAATGTATTGCACAAAGAGAAGATAAAATAATGATATAATCACCACTTAAAATATAAGGAAAAGACATTACTGGGATTGAGAAAAAAATGTTTTAAGAGAAAGATTTTATAATTTTTACCGAAAACTGTACTGATTGCTCGGTGAATGAATACTGATTGTTTCTTTATAGAGAAACGGATAATATTATCATTAGCATTGCACATGCTTTTTGTCCCTAACTTCCCCCATTATAAATTTAATAGGGATGAACACTTTAGGCGTTAAAATCGTTATAAAAAAATAAAACCTGAGTTATAATTAATTGGGCGTTTAATAGTAAAACTAAACGATTAATTATTTAAATAATTTACGGTCAGAATAATATCCACATTTTTGTTATTTATAATAATAACGTTTCGTCTGGCCTTTTTCAGCTGTCTTGTAAATCCTGATAACCCTTAGGGAATTTCAAACAAAACCCTTTATTCCATGTACGGCGAGTGATTGTTCTTGTTTTGACGTCCATGTCTAGGGCTACTTCATTGTATTTAATGGTCTAGTTATTTCTAGTAATGATATACTGCTTATACAAATATAAATATATCCTGAAAATTTTACAAACATTGCTTGGTTGATATCCTGAAAACATTTACTTTCTTAATAAATCTCTTATAGTCTATTCTCTTGTAGCAGTAGGTTATACGTAAATTCTTCTTTTCTTTTAATTGCCGTGCAACTTCAGGAAGTTGACAACCATGACTCTCAACTATTTCCTGCCCATTGTAGCTCTTAATAAATTTTGTCTTTTTGTTACTAAGACTTGAAATGAAAAAAACAAACAAAAAACAACTATGTAAAATAGGTGAACGCAAGAATTCCCTTTTTCTTCTATGTGTCGTGTCCCTTCAGAGACATCACCCTCCACATCATCCTGTCTTTTGTAGCTCTTCTTTTGGTTTTCTCTCAAACCTTGTTCTAATATCCATTTACTCAAGCCCGGCAAGCATGTTACGTACTGCTTTCCTCTATACTTCTTTCAACTCAATCTATCCTGTGAGTACCGGATTTGCCAAGCCCTCCTTCTTCTTTACGTGAATTTAACCTCTTTCTTCCTGATGTTAAGTATAAATTTCCATTTTCTTTAAAACCTTGTGGCTCGAATGTTCAGTCCATGTAGTTATCAGCTTTCTTCTGGAGAAACACATTTCTGTTGCTTTAAGTCTCTTCTTCATCTTTGAGGAGATTTTTAAGCATTCACTGCCATACAGGAGGACAGATATCACATATAATGGATTCTAAATGATTTGCCTCCCGATCCGCTCCCTGAACGTCATTTCAAGTAGCTGCGATAAAAAGTAACTGAAATTAAAATGTAAGAAATACAAATAAAATATAACTGATGACTTTTTGGTTCCTGTGTCGATAATTTCGCGTTGATTATTCGTGGACATATTATAAATAATCAGATACAGAGCTGTGATATTTTAATTCCAAGAAAGATCGTAGTGAGAAGCTAAGGAAAACATTTGTAACCGAGAATTTCTGCACATGTTCCAGCTTTTGCTTTCTTTAGATGCCAGATGAGTCATTCTGTCGAGCAGTAGAGGAAGTTGTGCGTATTCATGTTATATAGTTCTTATATGCATAGCATTTTTCTAGCATGACAGATGCTTGTTCTTAAAACCTGCAGCTAAATTTGAATTTTCTTACATTAATCCATGTCAGGAGTGCAGATACCTCTTTGAACACTTAGTGAGAATGAATTTACTTCTACTTCATGGCTCTCCACAACTCTCTATCCTGTGTAGCTCTTACCAGTCATTCTCCCTTTGTAAGCCGCCTTCCCAACACCAGCGCTCTGACATTTGTTTACACAAGCTCGACACGTAAGAAATTCAAGCTGCCTCTTCCTGATTCTGAGAATAAATTTTCTTTCTGGTGCTGTTTTCGTTAAGATTTTCTTTTTTGCTTATTTGCTCCGAGGATAAAATTTTCAGCATCATTCGGTAGAACGACATTTCTACTGTTGTAAGTCTTTTTTCACACCTGGGCAGAGATTGTCCAACATTCACTGCCATATATATATATATATATATATATATATATATATATATATATATATATATATATATATATATATATATCATATAGCATTTCCGTTTCTCCACAACTTACTTAGCTTTTGAAATGCTTATTTCGCTAGTCCACTACGTGTTCGGATCTTAGTGTCACATTTTTCATTTTCTGTTAAAACGCTTCCCAGATATTTGAACTTCCGCACCGCCATTTCCAAATAGCGCATCTTGGGCTTTCTCTCTTGCTGATGACCAGACTTTCTGTCTTATTGCAGTTGATGGTTAGTCTTTTTTTTATCGCTTTCTTCTACCACTCTGTGTAGGATGTTTTTAACGCTTGCTAAATAACTTGTTAATAGCCTGATCCATCAAAATGCTAACGAAAATCTTTGCTTGGTGCGATTCTTGAGAAAAGAGCAGAAACACAAAACTTGTCACTGTCTTTCACAAAAGGAAATCAATTTTTGAACAGTCATATTATCGGGGTGTGTTATTCCTCTGAATTGAGAACAAAATATGCCGAAGTTAAAACAGACTTTTTAGATTCCATAGAAAAATTCGCTCTTTGGCAAAATGCCCCCAACATTAAGGAATTTGGGGCGGGGATTTTTTATCGCTGGAATAGTGAAGGGATTCATACTGTGTTGCTATAGAATACGAGAATAAGAGGGGTTGAAGTTTAAGTGCTCGCTAAAGTGCCAGCATTTTGGAAGTCATTTCCAGATACGCGAGATAATCTTTTGATATGTTTATGAAATGAAAATCTTGGTTAAAGAGGTAACAAGGAGGTGAGCCAAATTTGTCTGAAAAGGGAAGGAAGTAATTAGATTTTTTTTGAATCTACAATATTTCCAATAATTATAAACATTATTTTAGTGGGGTTCCACACACACACACACACACACACACACAACCACCCACACACACACGCACAAAAAAAAAAAACCAAAACAAAACAAAAAACAAACAAACAAAAAACAAAGCAGGTTTGATTTCTACAGAGAGGCACATTTTTTTGTTTTGGTGACCTAGGTCAGTAGACGTTAATTACACTGTTTGTAAATCGAGACGTATGTCTATTCCCACTCCTTAAAGTAACGAAAATAAACAAAGAAAGAAAGAAAATGGAAATGACAAAAAAGCTAAGCAAAAATGATAGAAAATGCAGAAGGACAACAAAAGAACAGAGAGAGTGAATTGGTATGGAGGAGTACAATAAAAATGCTTAAAAACGGAGAAAGAAAAGAAGAAACTGATGAACGAATGAATGAAGTGACGAACGGACAAAAGAAAGAAAGAACGACAATGCAAATGGGTAATAATTCGATGGATATACGTTTAGGAAAAAAAAAACAAAACAAATAGATATCTTAAAAAGACAGAGAAAGAAAAGAAAGAAAATAAAGAAAAACAATGCGGAAGGGAAATAAAAAAGAAAACGTAGAAAGAAAGAAAGAAAGAAAGAAAGAAAGAAAGAAAAAAGAAAGATAGAAAATGTATAAGGACAGTTCAATATTGGAGAAAATGGAGAAGTATAATAAAAATGTAAAGAAAAACGTAAAAAGAAAAGAACGAACGAACAAAAGAAAGAAAGAAAGAAAGAAAGAAAGAAAGAAAGAAAGAGAAGAAAATGGAAAAAGACAAAAAAAACTAAGCAAAAAAGCACGGAGAAAGAAAGAAAATGGACAAGGGCGATAAAATATGAGGAAGGCAGACAGACAGGAAGAAAGAAAGAGCGAAAGAAAGAAATAAAGACAGACAATAAAAATGAAAAAAAAAAAAAAAAGGGAAAATATGACATCAAAATTAGAAGAGGAAGAGGAAAGCGAGAAACAATGAAAAGAAAATCTAAGCGTGAGAGCGTAAAATCGAAGAGAGAATGGTTAGAAAGGAATGAATGAAACAAACAGGAAACAAGGAAAAGGGGCAGTCTCAGATAGTGAGTAAGCTAGTTGGTGGCTGCGGTGGGGTCAGTACTAAAAATAGACGATAACTCATCACAGATACAACATCTTGCTTTGTGCTACAAGGAAATGAACTATGTCTTTCTCTCAAAGATGTATCAAGTTTCAGAGAGACGAACATCACCAAACAATAAACCTATCATTGCGCTGCTAGATAAATGTGATAAATGTCTCCGTTGCAGGTGAAATCTTCATTATCAATCAAGATGTGCACCATCGTTTACTTTAATATAGGCATTTCCTAATCTCTGCCTAGTCTCGCAGAAGTGTAGTTAATCTCACGGGAATTGAAGACATGACAGACATTGTTACAGTTTACTCACAGATGAAGAGATGATTTACGGCAACAGAGGTGTAGTTCTAGAAACGAATTTTGAGAATACCATCGAGCGAACATTCAGGTCATGAAGAAATGGAAATACAATAATATAAAATTTATAATTAAACCCAGAAAGTGACAGGGAAAATATCCTAGAGACATTATGAGGAAAGAGGACGTGGAGGATTTGAATCTCACAGGACCTAATGATGAATGGAGGGTAAATAGAAACAGCTAATAATCTTCCTAACGAATTTGTGTAAATAGATGACAAAACAAGAAGTTGAAGAGATAATAAAATACGCAAATATTACTAAGAGCGACAACGGATAGGAAATTGAGGAGAGTTATCATCATCCACGTCCAGAAACCGTTTCCTTATAAGGAAACATTCGGTATTCATTAACTGAGCAGCCAGTACTACAGTCGGTTGAAATTTATAAAATCTTAAAACATTTTTTCTTGTAAACAGGTTTCTCATGTCCAGTAACTGTTCTCGCGCTTTCCAGTATTGATGAGGATTTGCTTCCTAACCTTTTCAGGAAAACTGGTTTCTCAAGTCCAGTAACTGTTATCGCTCTTTCCAGTATTGATGAGGATTTCCTTCCTAACCTTTTCAGGAAAACAGTTTTCTCAAGTCCAGTAGCTGTTATCGCTCTTTCCAGTATTGATGAGGATTTCCTTCCTAACCTTTTCAGGAAAACAGGTTTCTCAAGTCCAGTAGCTGTTATCGCTCTTTCCAGTTTTGATTGGGGTTTCCTTCCTAACCTTTTCAGGAAAACAGGTTTCTCAAGTCCAGTAGCTGTTATCGCTCTTTCCAGTGTTGATGGGCGTTTCCTTCCTAACCTTTTCAGGAAAACAGGTTTCTCAAGTCCAGTAACTGTTATCGTTCTTTCCAGTATTGATGGGGCTTGCTTCCTAAGATGTATTTGAAATAGTGCTGAATGTCAACATCTTGATTGTGGCATTATTTTCAGTTAAAAGTGTCAAGTCCACAAGTTTCCAAGAATGTCCCGTCACACTTTTAAAGATATTTTTAATCTTTGATGTTTGAAAGCAGAGGAATACAGCTGACAGTCTAGGTATTTCTGAATAGGTTTTGGCGCCATCTGGTTTCATAAAAGGATGCTGAGAATATCATGGATGAAGCAATGAGGAAGCGTTAAGAAAAGCCTGAGAACTAGCAGTACTCTTTCACTAATGCAGAAAGAGGTGGTTGAAAATTCTGGGACACCTTATGAGGAAAGAAGGCTTGGAAAATTTGTTACTCACAGGACAGATGGATGAAAGTTAGGCGACAGGATGGCAGCACTGGAGCATGTAACGGTAAAGACATTATTGTAAATTCACCTCACTCTTCAATCCTTATATCAACCACTACCACAATTATTTATATGACCTAAGCTTCTCCTAGTCTGGTACAAAGCCACAAATAACGAGCACCTCTTAAGGATTGATCTTTCACTATATTTTTTTACTAAATGTTCACTCGATGCCGAGACACCAAAGCTACTCAAGGCAGGGGGTTACTTAATCAGGTTGTTGTAAGGTCGTAACTGCTAGAATTCAAGATGTTAAGATTGTAGTGTTTGGAGAAGTATTCTCTTCGAAGTTTGTTCAACAAAATAGTGGTTGACAGATAGAAGCTGAATGAATGGAACTTCCTCCTTACCAATGCTATATGAAGGGATTGCGGTTGATTCAATCGGGAGTAAAAAACGAACTAATTGAAAACCTTCTCTTCAGATATTCCCGATTTTTCGTATCTGCTCAGTTTCATATCCAAAGGTACAAAAGGCAATTTCTAAGGCCTGATGGACGATCCCGGGTAGTGCTTTGTGACCCTCGCTATGTTATCAACATTCTTTTTACTTACATTTATATACATTACAAATTAAACTAAGAACAACTGACTATTAAAGGATAAAATAATTTCGCGGATTTTGACGTTATTCTGGGGTCTTTTTTTGTCCAAATCAGGGAATGTATTTTGCCCATGCTATGTATCACGGAAATACCATATAAAATTCACTATTTTTTTTATTCATAATATTGATTGTGTAATATTATTCAACTTTTTAACAAGAAAAATCTCAAAATGATGTTAAAAATTGACGCAAAACGTTGGTTTATTTAATACAATTATCTGTTATGGCATATCTCTAAAATTTGTATTTAGATACATTGTATCTATTTTCCTTTTTTCTAGTTGAATTCTTCAACTTTAGTGCATATGATACATTATTTTCCATAATTAGGTTACAATAAAATTTGTATTTTATATGAATACAACTTTATTGAGATGTAGTAGAGTGTGGTGGATGTATAATAGATTCGGTGCTGGGCACGAGACCCTGGCACCGGCCCTGGTAAGGGTTAAATCATTGGAGTTGTTGATGATAAAAAGATGATTTGCTATTTGGAACTACCTTCATGCCCGGTTGT
Source organism: Acanthosepion lycidas (assembly GCA_963932145.1). Classification (NCBI taxonomy): domain Eukaryota; kingdom Metazoa; phylum Mollusca; class Cephalopoda; order Sepiida; family Sepiidae; genus Acanthosepion; species Acanthosepion lycidas. The sequence goes on along the minus strand of OZ010589.1, from coordinate 101,742,467 downwards.
AGTCGAGCAACCTTTTCATTTTATTTATGCAAGGCAGGAAGTATCTTCATTTCATTATTTATATCCACTCCATTCCCAAGCTCTAAAGCAAAAATGGCGATGGTATTTTGCTTAACAGGAGGGAAACTTACCAGACATTCCTGAAATAAACAAGAGCATTCAGCTAAATGCTCATACCTATAATATCTTGAGTGTATGATTGGCTTGACATCAATTCTACCATCAGTATTTTAACTTGAGTATTTACTACCCATTGCATTAATGAGACGCGAATTTGGTTTTGGGGTTTTTTTTGGCGGCATATTAACCCGTACAGGGTCCCTTTCGAAGTGGTGTAATGTCTAGCAAGAGTGTCTCGCTAGAACAATTACGACTGAATAGTGAGTTCGATCCTTACTGGGAGCTACTCACTTTCAGCCTTGTGCCACATATAAGCTACGCTTAAAAATCCATTGGGAACGTCAAAGTGGTGTAATGGCTAGCAATCTCGTATCACTAGTGAGTTCGATTCTCACTAGGTACCCATGCTTTCGGGTTTGTGAAACGTTTAAGTTACGCTTTGAAAATCATCATATGAACCTGTATTTAATTCTGTAATCTTTATCTGAAAATTCAAAATTTATAATTAATTCAAGAGAATGACATCATTTAAAGATTAAATTACTTAACTACAATTTTTTTTGTATCGAATAAACAAATACAAACGAAAAATGAAAATTTTTCTACATACAAGAAAGATTTTTAATTATAACAAATTTTTTTTTTTTTTAAACTTTTGGGGCTCAATATTTGCCCATAGCTGGGACCCTAATAAGTGCTACCACACCGGGTCAGGGTAAACTTGGGAACAACAGCAATTAAGAGGTGCTTCCACGGTCCTCCAATCTCCCGATTAGAAGCCTTTCTGTCTAATGTAGGACAAAATGAGACGCGACTTTTAAAGTAATTACCATATGATGCTACTTATCGGGGAGTTAATAGATTTAACTGGAAAGAAAATTCCCGAAAATTATAACGCAGGAACTATGGAAATTCGGCAATATCTAACCATCTTGCCAGAAAAAAAAATAAATAAAAAATAAAACAAAAACGATGTGTGAAAAGGACGATTATTCCCTTAACAAAGGCTATTACAACATTCTTTTGACTCCCTCGGAAAACTTTATATTATTTTTCGTTAATCATTTCATTACAAGCAAGGCAATAAACCCACTAAAACACACGGGATTACTGAATGTGAAAGAATAAAAAAAAAGAGAAACATTATTGAGGAGCAAGAACAGAGGAGTAATCAACAAGACAGGCTTATAGCTAAATCACCTTGAAACACAGATTCTAGTAAGATCACCAAAGTTAAATAACGTCGAGGTTGGTCAATACCTCGATGTGCGGGTGATGCAATGGATAGTGGCCCGGAATTGTTAATCGGAGCGCAAGTTCCCGTTGGTTTCGTTATATTCACTACCCTGGGGAAGGAATGCACTTCTTCTCCCCCAGCTATGAGTTAATCAGTAAGACTTGTATCACTAAACCATTATTATCCCCCTCACAAATTCTTACAATCTAAAACTATTTCTGGCTTTAAATAAGCTGTAAAGTGTTCATAAGCCGTAAAAACGAATCGATCAATCAATAAATTAAGACATTACATAACGATTGACATTGCATTTAAATGTTTGAAGATCAAATTTGTCCGGAAAACGTGGCGCTAGAAGAGAGTTCCACAAGCGAGAAATGTGAGAGAAGAAACTGTTAACATAGAACTTACGGTTGCATCTATTCATTTCAACTGTAAATCGGTGAGTCTAGGTCTAGGTACCATAGTGGAAAGTTCATCAGAACAATTACCATTAAAAAAATAAGAAAGGCGCAGGGAAGCTAGGTTACTGCGGTGGAAAAAGGAACTGAAGCCGAGATGCCAGGTCGCTACCAATAATATTGCGAATGCTTCTTTGGATTTTATGAAGAATCTCTGAATATATAGCAGGATCACCGGACCATATGTGGCAGCAATATTCAAAGCATGGACGAATGGTAGACTTATAAATATTTAAGACAGATTCTGGGAAGAACAATAATCTTACATGACGGAGAACAAACATTTTTAGAAGCAAAACTAACACTAGATTTAATATAATGCTTCCTCTTCGATTTGTATTTTAATAAAAGTCAAATATGAAAGTGGATTAATACATTTTCTTTTTTCTTGAGAATGACAATAAAGATGTTAAACATGATTTATTCATTAGATTGCTTTTTTACAAGAATGTTTTTATATTTACAAGATTATAAAATTATGTAAATCAACTATAATGAAATATTTATTATTTGCCGTTATACAAATTAATAAATATGAATAAGTTTTTATTCGTAAATCTATAAAAATGTTTGAGAAAAAGAAAATTTAAATAAATAAATAATGATGAGTAACTTCAATAAATTTTGAAAAAATGTATTTTCTGGGTTTTCTTTCATTTGTACTCGCCACAGAAATTCACTGAAACAGGTTGAAAGCATGTCTTCTTCTGAACCAAGCGTTGTTTTAATTTTTTGATTTTAGGCCATACCTCAAAAACTCACTATACGTTGGATGGATTTTCTTTGTGCATAATTAGCGAATATTTGTGACTTTTACCGCAAATTTTGCATTGGCATTGATTTTTGAAATTTTTTAATTTTTTTTATAAAATTTTGAATAGAAATATTTCTTTTCAAATTTATATCTTTATAAAATGGTAAATAAGAAATCTTTATAAAAGGTAAATAGTAAATATCGCATTGTACTTGGTACACATATTTTTATAATTTTGTAAATAAACATTGTCAACGTGGGTAACCATGGCTCTCTATATTTTACCATTTAGTTTGTTGAACAGTATATCATCCCCTTATGGATCATTTAATGTCGAAATTTAATTTTCTTGAGAGCATTTGTAATTTCGTTTACAAAAATGTATACCTGCTATTTTTTAAAACTTCTATTTTTTTTTCTGTAAAAATGTATTGCTGGTATTTTTAATATAAAAATGTATTTTTAAACTTTCATAGTGTTTTGAACCCAGTTTGGGGGTTAACTATTGACCCATAGTTGGGATCCTAAAAGACGATGCATCCCAAGTCAAGTTGCACCTGGGAACAATGGCAATTAAGTGGCGTATCCACGCTCCTTAAAACCTCCAGATCAGCTGCTGTATGTAGTTTATCAGCATAACAAGGAAGAATCTGTGATATTTGTTCTCTTACTATTCCTCCAAGTACCTATTTTACCATCCATTTACACATGCTCATGCCTTCAATATTTCTTGTAAGTATTAAATTCTCCAAACCCTCTTTCCTCATTATGTGTCGCATAAATTACGCCTCTTTCTGCTTTTAAGTTTAAGTGACCTTTTTGTTTCAATTTTTGCTAAAACTTCCTCATTGTTCACATTTCAGTTCATGATATTCTCAGTATTCTAATGCATGACATCTCTGTTGCCTCAACTTACCTCTTTATCTGCGACGAAATCATCCCTTATTCCCTGTCATAGAGAAGGAACGACACTACGTAGCAATCCAATTCTTATCTCGCATCTTGACTCGTTCTACATACACTCTGTTTTCTTTTTAATCTTGTTTATAAATTGATGTTTAGTCCTTTCTTCCCGCTTTCCTTTGCTACCTTGTCTAGAGGTTCCTACAGTTTCCATTTTACATAAACCCGGCATCCCTTGCGTATTTTATGTTGTTAAAGTTATGCCTCTGAATAATAAATCCTGGTAGGACTTGTAGTTCTCTTAGGATCGCCTTGGTAAAACGGTTAAATAAATTCAGTGAGGGTATAGATCCGTGGTTCCAAAAGTGGGAGGCCTACCCACAGGAGAGGAGAATTGATTTTTAAGAGGGTGGGGGACAATTCGAAAATATATTAGCAGTGATTTTTTCTAGTGAGTCTGTGTCAGTATGAGTATGTGTGCGAGTTAAAAGATAAGGTGCATATACAGTATGCATACATAGAAATATATATATACATATATATATATATATATATATACAGAGTGTCCCCACCAAAATTGACATCATCTTAAAAGCAATTATCTTGAAAACTTCCGCGTCTAACTCAATGGAATTGAACAGATTAGGTGTTGAACATCGTAAGTTTATTATGAGACCGATTTTAAAAGTGTTCAATATGTGCACCGCCTGTGACACGGCACACGTCAATTCGGTAGTTAAGCTCTTGCCAAACACGCTGTAGCATATCCAGTGCGGAGGTGATTCTCTGCTTGAATTCATCAATGCCAACAGAAAGAGGGGGCATAGACCAGTCCCTTCACATATCCACATAAAAAAAAAAAAAAAAAAAAAAAACACACGGGGACAGGTCCGGCGACCGCGGCGGCCTTTTCATCAGAAAACTGTCTTCATATCCACCACGCCCGATCCATATCTCTGGTAGATTCTCATTGAGGAAAACACGTACTGTTCGCTTCCATTAAATATAAATTCTTGATCTGTTTCTATACATTCTGTGAAAATTTGAAGTTATTTCAACAAGAATTTTTTTTTATTTAAGCGTTTCCCCCCAAGCAAGGCGGGAAACCACTAGGACGCAAGGGGTTACAGAAGATTTGGAGCAAGATCAGATAGGAGCGATAGAGGAAAGGATGAGAAGAAGGATAGTGGATAGGTCAAGGCAACTGGATATGTCGATTGACATTACATTTGAATAGTTGGAGATTATAGCTCTCAGGGAAACTGGAATAGAGAAGGGAGTTCCACAGGTGAGAGGTGCGAGATATGAAGCTATTGGAGTAGAAGAGACGGCTACATTTAATAGTTTCGACAGTGAAAGGGTGAGAGCGGGATACCAGCCTTGTAGGGCGCTTGAATTCATGAAGTCTGGGAACAAGTGAAAGCAGCTCATCAGAGCAATTACCATGAAAATATTTGTAAAAAAGACAAAGAGAGGCGACGGCGCGTCTGTGAGAGAGCGACTGTAGACGAGATGCCAGATCAGGACCAATTATATTGTATATCCGCCTTATCAAGAACCCCGAGGCAAACAGAAGGGGCACCAGACCATATATGGCAGCAATACTCCATGCAAGGGCGAATTGTTGATTTGTAGATCTGAAGGATCAACTCCGGGGAGAAAAATTTTCTGGCGCGGCACAGGGAGCCAACGTTCCTTGCGGTGGACGAAGTAATTGACACAATGTATTTGTTCCATCTCAGGTCAGCAGTCAACGTGAAACCGAGCAGCCTCAGAGAGGCGCTCTCGAGAAGTTGAGCGTCAGACATTCTAATGGGGGGACAGGGAAGGATCTCTGTAGTGATAAATACAGAGCAGCTTTGTTTTTAGGCATTAAAGTTGATCAGCCAATTCCTGCCCCAGTTTGGAGGTCCTTTTCGAGACACACGGCCAGGTTAGTTTTGTCAGCGACACTAGATTTGTTTTTGAGACAGGAGTAAATTGTTGTGTCGTCCGCGTAGATGCCAACTTGGGAATCCTGCCAAAATTATTGTCCTGTGAAATGATGTTAAATTTTTTGGGTCACCATATATATATATATATATATATATATATATATATTAGTAACACAATTATAAATATTGTAAAATTCTAAAGAGTCTTGAGGTATATAGCAGTGACACCAGAACAGATATGGCAACAATATTCAGTGCACAGACGAATGATAGATTTATAAATGTACACTATGGGCTGTGGCGAGAAAAAATTTCTGACACGACACAGTGAACCACATTCCTAGCGACTAATACAATATATTTACTCCACTCCAACGTGAGCCCAAGAAGGCACGATGCGTTGCAGAAGTTAACATCAGCGACGCTGATCTTAGGCAGAAAAAATCACCATAGAGGATCTTTTTTTCTGTTTTGTTTTGGACGTGTTAAAATTTACAAGCCATTCCTTGCCCCGGTTAACCAATAACCACTGATTGCGGTTTCTTTTCTACTTTTAATTTGTTTGAATTGTCATACTTGCAACTAAGATACGGGTAAATAGTTGAGTCATCAGCATAAATATCTCGTTAGGAACTGATTATTATAATATCTTCCCTAAATAAATGATACCAGCGATATCATGAGGCTGCATATGCACTGAGTTCATTAAAATGTAACACGATGGTACAGAGAGCTGTGAGAATAATTAATAGAGTAATTCTCTAAACAAGTCTAAAAAAGAAAAGAAAAAGAGACTTGCTCGAAAGTCGATGCCAACGGGTGGGAGTAAATATTTTGCGTTTGGGAAAGAAACTCGAGTGACGTAAAGTTGTACTTACCCCATAAGCAGACATGCAGTCTATAAATCCTTTCTCCAGCTGAAGAAGCTGTTCCTCCCGGCCAAGTCTGGTAGAGGCGTCCACATCTGTTGGAAAAGAACGAAAAGAGGAGGTAGAAAAATATTTGATCAGTGAGTAATCTAAATTCGAAATTTTAATAACATTCTTTCATGATTAAATTATAATTACTTAGCTTTTTTTTTTTTAAAAAAAAAAAAACAATCTAAGAAATCAGACGAAGAACGGAAACGAGGAAGAAATTTTTTAAATTTTCGACAATGTCTTCAATTTTACTACAAAATATACTGATTGTATTTCTAGTATAAAAATGTATTGCTGGTAATTTCACTTCAAAAATGCAGCGTGAGATGGGTAAATAGTCGCCATTTTATAATTTTATTTTTGCGCGTTGTTTGCTTTTGATTTTGTCGCATGCACAGTATAGTAGGGTCAGTTGGGAACCGTTTGTGAGAAAAAGATCACCATGATGCAATTCAATCCACCAGACATTTGAAAACGGCATGCTGTACTGCTTGGCATTTACACCAGAAGCTGAAATATGAACGTTTCGGAGTGTTTGGTTGTCAATCAGTGCAGAGGATTCGGAAAGAGTTGGATGAGTTTAATCGTAATTACGAAGGAGTTTGAAGTGATCATTAGTGATGCCAACGTTATGCCTCCATTCATCTTTTCATAGGCCCTCAGACTCAACAGGGAGGCCTACATCAAGTGCCTTGAGCAGGTAGTGCTACCCTTTGTCAAGAGGGTGGCCGCTGGAAGAACCTATATATCTGGCAACAGGAATCTGTACCATGCCATACAAGCAGGGGAACCCAGTCATAGCTGTCTGACAATTTCTGCGACGACATCACCCCGTACATCTGGCTACCTAATTTGCTTGGAGGCCATGATTGAAGCCAATGGCTATTTTATTGAATATGTTTACTCTTTAGTATTCAACATATTTTTATATAATGATGGTAAATATATCTATGAAAATGCCAGTGTTATTTTCGTGTTTGCCTCATTTAGACGACAATTTATCCATCGCAGCCTCTATATTTTTTATATAAAAATTTATTGCTAGTAGTACTATAAAAATATATTTTTATACTTTCGTCGTGTTTTGATTTTTGTTTGGGTTTCATTATTTGCCATAGCTGTAACAGATGCCACAATTTCTAGTTATGGTGGATTCTTTGAACAACAGGAATTAAGAGGTGGTCCAATTCTCCTCAAAATCTCCAATCTCCCGGTTAGAGGCCCAGTCTAGGACGGTTGTGGCGGGTAAGTCAAAGCTAAAACATCGTTTATTGCTTATTGCTTTTGTTTGCTTTGCGGCGTATCAAGAAAGAGAAAATGGAAACAGAAATGGTAATTATACTTGTACATCGAGAAGAGACAGTTGACTTTTCTGTGGCACATAAGGAGGAAGAAAAACATGGAAAATCTGATAGTGGGCAAGAGTGATAAAGGGAAGCAACTCCTAACATACTTGGTTAGCTTGAGCAAATGGATGGCTGAACAGAACTTAGAATCAATAACAGAAAAACAAATTTAAGAGCAACATGGAAGAGCCATGATCGCTTACGTCCTTAGGGAAAATATCACATAAAGAAAAAAACGGGCATGCGCATTTACGACCATATAGCGTTGAAACACCGGTTCTCGTACGATCACCGAAGTTGGTCCGTACCTAGATGGATGACTAATTCAGAATGCCAGGTGTTGTAAGCGTGGATGTGTGGGTGGTGTAATAGACAAGAGCCGAGTTCAAATTCTTATTGGCTTCATTATGTTTATTTACGTGCAAATACTCTTGGGACACGCATGAATACATCTTTTTTTCTCGATAATCATGGGTTAATTTATAGGATTTGTGTCACTAAAACTGTTATGGGACCTTACCCATAATAACATAATGAACTATTCCATACGTAATAAATACTGCGCCTCAAGAGGAAGCAGGCAGTTTCGTCTGGAGTCTGGAGTGAGTTCAGTCTGAAGTCTGGAGTGAACTCCGTCAGGAGTCTGTCAGTCAGAGCGAGCAAGTCAGTCAGTCGAGTCAGAGGCAGTCCGAAACAGAGTCGCGTTTCAGACAATTACTATTAAACCTGATTGTTCGTACTAACACTTTCTACTTCTCTGTATATATTCCTGTTTGTAATATATCTGTGTTATTCCATATCCGTGTTCGAGTTCTTCTTTGTTGGTTCTACCTTGGACTATCACCGTGGTACAAGGAACCGGACCATAACAAAAACATTATTATCTAAAAATATAAATGTGTACAATGTAAACATATTTTCTGCCTTTAAATAAACTGCAAAGAGTTGATAAGCCGCAGACAACGAATCAACAACAAAACAAAAAAAAATCATACACATGTCTACATATATCTGAGTTTTTACTCCATTTGGGGAATTTGAGAAAAAAAAAGAAAAAAAACATTATCAAGGAGAGAGGCCAATAAAAGGAATTGAGAGGACAAAAGATAGCGATTGACATTGCATTTAAATTTGTGGGAACCAAGAAAGGGGGTGTCCACAATCGAGAAGTGAGAGAGAATATTATCACAGAACGTATGGCTATATCTAACAATTTAATCTGTAAAATGATGAGACCTATCTGCCAATCAAGTAAGTCAAATGCCATACATGATACACGACTGGACGATTATTTCACGCAGTGGGTTTTGTTTTCTTTCTACGACAGACTCTTTGCCAACCATGGAGATATTTAAACCCAAAAACTTGGCGGAGAAGATATAGATTTATATTTTTTCCTAAAGGGATTTGCGCGTAAGTGAATGTAAAAAACGTGAGTGGAATTTGAACTTGGTTCTCCAAGTTCTCTTTTCGAAACGTTATCTATTACAGCTCACCGAACATCTAATCTTGGCTTAAATTCTCATCAGAATAATTACCATGTCGATATTTATTAAAAAAAAAAAAAGCCACAAGGAGGCTACGTTACGACGATGGGGAAGTGACTGATGATGAAATGCCAGGTCAGGAGATTGCAGATTATTTTCTGCAGTTTTATCAAGAATCTCTAAATACATAGCAGAAGCTCCAGGCCAACCGCGCATAAATGACATTCACGCGACATCTCGAAGGCAAGAGGGACAGAGGAAAATGTAACCTACAAAATGAGTTTGTGTAAATGGCCTGCAGAACATGGTTAAGAAGAGAATCTACTAAGAGCTAGAAAGGACAGGAAATTGTGGAGGGGCATGATCCTCCACGTCCTGTAGGGACACGGCACATAAAAGAAGAACTAGCTTGTGTAAATGATTTGCAGAAAAAGGATTAGGAAATATAGCAAAAAGAGAATACTAAGATCTACAAATGACAGGAAATTTTGGAGGGCCATGATCCCTGAATGGTCATGGCACATAGAAGGAGAATATTAAAGTGAGTTGAAGAGTGTTCATCGAGAGAAGAGACGCATGAAATTATTAAATAGACATTTTGTTGTGCATTTGTGATCATCGTGGAAATATATAAATCGATCTCGGATTCGTTTTCATACAAAAAATTGATTCGTTGCGCATGCGCAATGGATGACAATAAACTGCGATTTTTGAATCTTTTGCTTTTCTTTAATTCAACGGCTGCAAATAATAAAGCAAAAATATTCAGCCATTTAATTTCATTTTTTTTTTATTTCAATTATGAATACCTGTTTACACAACGGCAATTCTTCGTAGACGTGTTCGAGTGTGTTGGAAAGTCTTCGGCTTATCCAAGAAAAAAATTCCAAGGACTATTCTGATGCGAAGAATGTTGGACAGATTATTTAATAAGCAACCTCCCTTAAATAATCTGATTTTATATCGAAATAAAAGTTTCTAGCTAATATTTACTAACTTTACACGCATAGACACACAGGGAAACACACACAGACAGGCACACATGGATACACGCGCAGTTTGCCATATCACTGAAACACCGTTTCTTGTTAAGCAACGTTGAGACTAGTCAATACCTAGATGGATGACCGCTTGGAAATACCAGATTCCGTATGTCTGGATGTGCGTGTGGTGAAATGGATATCAGAGAGCCGAGTTCCAATTCCAGTCGTGTTCATTATATTTACTTACGCGCGTAAATGTGTCCAACCATTAATTTTTCAGCACACCCGCTTAAATATCTCTTTATACAGAAATTACATTTTCTATTTATATTCACTAACATTAAAGACAAACATACATGTGTTTGCCATATCACGTTGAAACCCGCTTTTCGTACAATTACCGGAGTTAAGCAACGTTGAGCCTAGTCGCTAACTAGATGAGTAACCGTTTGGGATTACCAGAAGCTGTGTTAAATTCGAGAATTTCTTTTTTATACCACTGTTTGTATTAGTTATACACAAAACAACTTGGAGAATGAGCGAAAAATTGCTCTAAATCATAGAATAAAAAATGCAATAAAACTAAAACATTATTTAATTAGTAAAGCTTTTAATTGATTTAGGAATAATATATATTATGGACATTATTTTTCGGTGAATAATGAATTGTTTTCATTTAAAAAAATATGATTTATACAGTTTTAAATCTTTTAAATTTCTGTATTAATTTGTATCGATGAAGTGATATTATTATTAAGTAAAAACTATATTTACTAATTAGGATTTATGTATTTATACTGAAGATACAACTATTTACTCGTGTCTTTTTAGTAAGTCCGACAGGCTTGACAAAATAAAACTGGCATCTGCTCTCAAAACCAACCCCCAATCAGTGGTTAACTGGGGCAAGTAATAACCTGTAAATTTGAGCGCCGCCAAAGCATGATTACCGCGTTTCTTTCGAGGTAGCAAGGTAAGAAGCAATAATGTCAGATAAAAAAATAATTTCCAGAAATTACGGTTTATATTTCAAAAATACTTTCCCCATATATCTCGCATATCGAACCTTTTTTCTCTTCATAATATAGCAAAATTTAAACAATATATATCTTTGTTCCTTGTTTAGGATTAAGTTCCTGGTTCCTTGTCAAATCTTTTCATTCTCTTTCACTCCCAGTAGACTCTTACGTCTTAGTGGCATTATTGCCTTGCTTAGGGTGAAGTGATTATGTGTGCGCGTGTATTTGTGTGTGTGTGTATAATTGTCTTACATACAAATGGCAAATTTGCAACTGTGATCACATACTTAAGACCTACTTACTACTGATCTTGTCCTTTGTCTCAATTCGTCCATATTTTGGATATTGTTGTCATTGTTATTGTTATTGGTGTTTCTGTTGTGTATTTAGATTTCCGATAAAGATGCAAAGATGAAGCTGCAATACTATTGGTTCTGACCTGGCATATCGGCTTCAGTCACTTTCCAACTGCTTTAAGGTAGCTTTTCTGTACTTTTAATATAAATAAATACTTTCATGGTAATTGTTTGGATGAACTTTCCACTTTGGTACTTATTCATAATGAATTTAAGCGCGGTACTAGATTGGCGGAAAGGTCTCATCATTTTACAGTTGAAATGGCGAGATATAATCTATATAATATATTCTACGCTAACAATTTCTTCTGTCGCACTTCTCACTTGTGGAACTCTCTTCCGTCTTCTTGCTTCCCAGTCAATTTTGATCTTCAAAAATGTAAATGTAACGTTAGTTGTTATGTTCTGTCTTCTTAAATCGTGTTCTTTTATTGTTCTCTCCCCTTAATGTTTTTCTTTTGCTCATATTCTTTTAAACATGCGTTTGAGTGACTCTAGTACCTTGCTTGGAGTGAAGCGATAAAAAAATTCCGTATTTTTCTTATTTTCAAAACTTCAAATATATTTTTTTTACATTTTCTAAAATATTTATTTTATATATGTGTAACTAAAAATATAAAATAAATTTTTGATTAAATGATAAAAATCCTGAAAGGTCATGATAAGTGGGCACTGGTCTGAACTCGAGTAAAACTAGTCCTGGGTATGACGATAAACTACACCTGGCAGCAAGGCCTATGATTGACAGATTGGAGGTTTTGAGGAGCTTGGAACTACTTCTTAATTACAGTTGTTCCCACGTCCACCCTGACCGGGTTAGTGACAAATGTTAAGGTTCCAGCTATGAGTAAGTAGTGAAACTCCCAAACAAAAACAAAACCCTATGAAATTTCAAAAATACTAGGAATACACTTTTATATAATAAAAATTACCAACAACACCTATTTGTAGTAAAATGACCAATAATACATATTTATAGTAAACTGATCTCCGACCTTCAAATAGAATCGCAAGACAAATGAGGATACTTAATTTTACCAAACAGAACTTACTACGCCTTTTTATACCAGATGGAGAAGTATGCTTAACCGTGGTTAAAATTAGCGTTCGAAAACCTAGCATTTTTTTCTTGGATAGGGACTGACGAATTAAGTATTTTTGAGATTTCCAATATTATCTGAGGTCGCTGATAAAATAGAATATCCTCAGTTGTCTTGTGGTTCAGTTCGAAATTCCAATCACCTGAAGAAGGTCGGAGATTATTTTAACAGAAATATGTATTGTCTATGTTTGTCTACCTTAACTACTGAAAAAATACGGAGATCGAGAACTTTTGTTCATCAGAATTACAAGAGTAAAAAGAATGAACGTCCGTAGTAAAAAATCAAATTTGTTATGTTTCTATCTTATTTGTTTGCATGTCAAATAAGTTCCCACAATTGATATAAGTAAACTCTACTAGCTTTATGTGTGGCATCATTTCAATTGGCCGGTACACATGACGCCACGCGAGATCATTTCAAACGTCCGGCATCCCAAAAAATGACTGCAAAAGTAGGATGTACTTAAACAAACAATAAGAAACTATGAACTTCTAACAGTCTACCCACAACTTCGGGCACAATTTGGAAATTGGAAAAATATAATAAAAAATGAAAACGATTCTTTCTAATCAAACTTGTCTGTGTATATTTGTCTATCTATTTATCTATCTATATCTATATCTATATCTATATCTATATCTATATCTATATCTATCTATCTATCTATCTATCTATATATAGGGCATTTATTCGTCTAAATTTTATTAATAAAAGGATAGGGATTCTATGTTTATTAAATTTATCCATTGTATTTTAGTTTACAAACTGCAATTCACTTTCCGCTGTCGATGCAAAAAATATCACAAATCAACATTATGTCCAAGATTACATTCGACTCAGCGGCTTGGGGGTGGGGTTAAAGCGAAGAAAAAAATATCAGGCGTGTTTTTATTCTCCTTTTCCATAGAAAGTGTTCAAACTTCCCCTCCATCCTAATCTTCACGGAATGAATATCGTGAATCAGTGCCATTCCATTCGTATTGATCCGTTGAGGAACACCTCTCAATAGGGAAAACGCTATTGAGGGATGTTTGGTTGATTTGAACCTTTTAAAGCCCATTATTCTCCATTCAATACCATCATTTGATAAAACACCAGAAGTATTGAAACAAAATAGCTATTTTTGTAGTGATTTTATAACATGTACACGATTTAAATTATTCGGACTATTTTCCTCATCTTTGTCGCCATATTTATTACAACGTTTCAGCCGTTGTACGCTCTGGCCTTCTTCAGGTGATTGGAATGTCGAACGGAGCCCTTAATTTCGCTCACTGCCATGTTTTTAATGGATGTCAGTTGTCAATTATCTTCGGCTAATTCCCCTCTCCAAGTTTTCCACTGCGTTAACCGGGTATTGAACTCACACTCTTTGGGTCCTGTCACTGGATCTAACTAATACCTTTATCTACTGTACCATGTGACCTTGGCCGAAACGTTGTAATAAATATGGCGACAAAGATGAGGACAATAGTCCGAATAATGTAAATAGTGTACATAATAATTAATCTCAGAAATATAGGCAATTATGACATGTTTATGTTCAAAAATTTGAATAAATAATATTTGCTCTAATCTGTATTGAGCACTCTTTTAAGAATTATTGGGATTTATTCCATCTACACCAAACCTGTACTTATATATATATATATATATATATATATATATATATATATATATATATATATATATATATATATATATATATATGAGGTACAGTGGAGTAATGGATAGCGACTCGTATTGAGGAATTACACTCGGATCCATTACATTTACTTACATGCTAATACTCTTGGGAAATGTACGAATCCTCTTCTTTTCCCTCCAGTTATGCGTAAATAGCAGAACAGACTGGGTTCTATAGCTTTGGATGGCAACTGGTCTATGAGAATGACAACTCTGAATTAAAAATCTGCGGAGGGTTGTTTGGGGACCTTGGGGTACGTGGATGCACCAGGTCTCCCGTATTCGGCTCTTCAAAAAGTGTGTTTTTTTTCTGCACAAACCCTTCACCACTATAATCAAATCACATACGGGAGAGTCGAATATATATTTACATTGAAACTTAATTTATTAGTTTCACCAGAATGTTATGTCAGCAACATTCAAAGACATCGGGTATCAATCGCATACAATGACGTGTATTCAAATTTTTATATACCTTGAAGAATACGGTGTTATAGACTATAGTTCCTTTTTTATGCATGGTTGCTTTTGTTGGACGTAAATAGCTTCAAAAATCTTTAAGTATCTTTTTTTTGTTATTAGATATATGGATATATTAGTATTATCAGTGAGAAGTTTTTTAATGCTATTATAATACCTGTGGTGTTTGTTAATATATATATATATATATATATATATATATATATATATATATATATATATTGATATTTAATTCACTTATATATCAGATATAGATATATTTATCTAAGTTTCCTCGTTTTGACGATACTTTTCAGTAATTTAGGCTGTATGGTCATATATTTATAGTAAGAGCCGAGAGATGGAATATTTCTGAGAATTTAATTTATTTTGGTATCTTGCCAAAATCAGCAGTCGAGCTTTTAATCCAAATATAATATAAGCTGGGAATTTACCTGGGTTCAGTTTTTTTTTTGTTTTTTTTTTCCTAAAGATTACTCTATTTCATTCTTGGCGTTTACATATTACTGAAGAAATAGCGGCGCTCTTGAATGTTTTGCTCTGAAATATCATTTCCTTTCTCTTTATTGGAACTGGCCGGATATTAACGAAAGCTGACCCTAGGCTAGGGCATCTTTTACTTTAACTGCACACTCACCGTTGCAATTAAAGGAATAGCAAGGTAATAAGGTAAGTCTTTGATGCCTGGAGCACCCCGAAAAAAGAAGTGTCGACTAAACTTGACAGGTTCCACATTATCGACTTGCTCAAATATACATTCTTTGGGGTTCACGAAAAAAAAACCAAAAAAAATCATTTCATGAATTCCTTTCTCTCTCTCTCTCTTTCACCCCTTCTTCCCCTCCCTATAAATATCAGTGTGTGTCTGTACACACACACACACACACACACACACACACAATACATATATTTATTTTTTAATCATTTCACCCCAAGCAAAGCGGGAATGCCCCTAGTATGCAAGGGAGTGGAGGGAGTAAAAGTGAAAGAGAAGACTGAATATAGGGAAGATTGAGGAAAAGGACAAAAGATGAAGCGTATTTAAGAAAACAGAAGATGGCGATAGATGTTGCAAATAAATTTTTGAAGATTTTAGTTATCATGGAAGCAAGTAAACGGAAGAGATTTTTACATGTGGGAAGTGCGAGTAGGAAAATGTTGGAGTAGAAATGGCGGTTATATTGAGCAATTTCAACAGTAAAGGAGTGGGACCTAAATGCCAATCTAGTAGCACGCTTAAGTTCATGTATTGGAGGAACCAGGGACAAAAGCTAGTTAGAGCAATTCCCATAAAAATAATTGCAGAAAAGACAGAGAGATGCTACGTCATGTCGGTGAGAAAATGACTGAAGTCATATATATATATATATATATATATATATATAAATATATATATATAGAGAGAGAGAGATAGAGAGAGAGTGAGAGATATCTATCTATCTATCTATCTATCTCTATATATATATATAGAGAGAGAGATAAATAGATAAATAGATAGATAGATAGATAAACAGCATATATTCAAAAAATTATATATATATATATCTTAATAAGGAAAATGAGCTTTCTTGTGGTTTTCAAAATGGCTCCCACTTATAGAGAATACAATTATCCCACTTAGTTTCCCCCCGCCACCAAAATTACACACAGACACACACCCAATTACCCACACACCCACACACATATATATTTTTTATATTCAATAAATAAATAAATTTTCAAACATCTCAAGTGTTTGGCAACGAAACTCTCATTGGGACATGTTATCTAAATCATTTTTATTTCAACCATTTTTCTAAATGTTTGAAAAATCACTTGATAAATGTTTGATGCAATATTTTTGAGTCGGCTAACAAAACAAGTCACAAGAACCTTTTTTAATTTATTATTAAGCTCTAGCTATTCATTGAGCACTTTTTGGCTGAAAACACGTAAAATTCTCTTGCCTGAGAAATTTCTCGTAATTTTCA
The DNA here is from genome assembly GCA_963932145.1 of Acanthosepion lycidas. Lineage (NCBI taxonomy): Eukaryota > Metazoa > Mollusca > Cephalopoda > Sepiida > Sepiidae > Acanthosepion > Acanthosepion lycidas. Next base: position 101,725,708 of record OZ010589.1, on the reverse strand, counting down.
CTTATTTTCTCAGTTTATTATTATTATTATTATTATTATTATTATTATTATTATTATTATTATTATTATTCGTAGTAGTAGTAGTAGTAGTAGTAGTAGTAGTAGTAGCCTAGAAGCTGTTCTTTGGGCGGACTTTAGGCTAGTCCCTGCGGATTACTTTTGGGCCTTTGGTCTTTTACCTTCAGCATCCTATGTACGTAAATGTTAAAGAATTTACAAATGATCAAATTATTTTATCTTTATTCTACATCATAATTCGGCATAATCTTTCTTCGCATACGCAACCGATCACCGTAGTTTGTTTACATGTACTTTGCGCGCAATTTTTATTTTCTTTTAAAATCACTATCCTTTATGATCACTTCATATAAAGTCAGTTTTAAAAGATATTAGAGAACAGAAACTATGTAATATTTCAAATACGTCACAGTATGCGTGCTTGAAAAAAAAAAGACATATGAGCAATATACCCTACCCCAATTAAGTTTTAATTACGATTTAATTAGATGATATCAATTGCAATTGCGACGAAAAGTGAAATTAAAATTAAACCTTTAATAAAGAATTGTTTTCTGAAACTCACTCTATTCGATATTTAGATTTATTTATTTAATTTTTAATCGCGTGTAACTACAGTAGTTACAACCTTTTACTACAGGTTGCTTATGATTCAATGAGATTGAAAAAAGGACGGACATACGTGCACTATTATAGAGGAAAGAAGAAAATAGAAGAATAATTTGAAGAAAAAGATTTATGTTAGTAAAAAATAAAACTGAAAATAATCGATGAATATTAATACTTCTATTGTTCTCGTGACTAGCGTTTGAATGAATAGCAACTGGCCAGTTAGCAAGAGAGCATATTACGCATGCGCCGCAGGATTTCTTTCACGGACATGAGTATATCCTGAAATTGAGAAACGGATAGACAGACGGCTACACGTATACTGCATTTTATTCATATAGATTATTATTATTATTATTATTATTATTATTATTATTATTATTACTACTACTACTACTACTACAACTATTATTATTATTATTATTATTATTATTATTATTATTATTATTATTATTATTCCTTTGATTTCTGGTGTTTGCTCATTTCTTTCCGGGTCCCGATCAAAGGCCTCAGGTCAGAAACGGCATCGTGACATTTTCCAAAGAGTAATTAAAAAAACACATAGATAAAGCTCTTCGTATGGTGTGGGCTTTACTTTTTTTGTATTTTTAAGGCATGGGCTACCAGGAATCCTTTCAATGAGTCTATTGGAATCTTTTCCAATCAATCTGAGGGCTCCAACTACAACAGGATTGTTGATGTTCTCATGTGCCACATTTTTGAGATTTCGGTTTCAAGGTCCTTATATTTTGATAGATTTTTGAAGATTTTCAAAGATACATTACAATCTGCAGGCACTGCCATATCAATAAGGAGGCAATTTGATCTTTGTTTGGGGTCTCTAATAACGATGTCTGAACGATTAGCTTTTATTGTTCTGTCTGTGTGTATTATGTAGCCCCATAAAATAGTGTCTGGGTGGTGATCATACCATTTTCTTGCAGTTTCCTTTCGGTAAAAGTTTCCAGTGCAGATATTGGCCCATTCTGTCATGCTGGGTTTTATATTCAGTCGGTGTCAATATCGTGCAACCTGATACAAGATGATAAATTGTTTCTGGATATTTATCACAGAATCTGCATTTTGGGCTAACACAATATTTTAGTATGTGTGTTTGATAATTTATAATTAACAAGCATTGGTCATGTGTAGCAAGGATAAAACTTTTAGTTTCAGCTTTTAACCCTGCACTACGTAGCCACTGATGGGTACAGATTTTGTCTGTATCAGTTTGTTTGGTACGGACAGAATATTGACCATGAAGTTGTTTAACTTCCCATCATTCCTGTATCTAGTCAGTTGCATTTGCTTTTGCTTTCTTTTTTTAAGTATTTTGCAATTTCAGTCGGTGTATTGTGCTTTATTTGTATTTTTACATCTATTTAAAACTCCATTTTGAAATTGTTGGCTTCCTTTATTACGGAATAAAGTCACTTACTACTTTCACGTTCTTTGACGCATATCATCATTCAACCTTCTGTAGTTTCCAGGTATCTTTGAAGGCCAATTGTTGTAATTTTGTAAGACAGTTATAGTTGAATTAATCCTCTGCCTCCTTCGGATCTGGGCACATACAGACGATCGACATCAGCTTTGGGATATGCATGCGGTGGCAAGTGAGAAGCCTTTTCGTTTTGGCGTCCATTCGTTTAATATCAGCTACGGTCCAGTTAAGGACATTAAAGCTGTATTGCACCACAGGGACAGTCAATGTGCTTATGGCAGATATTCAGTTTTTTTTAATTAACCCAGTATTCGGTACCAGACGCACACACCTGTATTACGCCTTTCTTACCTTCTCCTTCATTTGGGGATGTTGTATTTCAACTCTTTCGCTAATTCCTAGGTACCTATAGGGTTATTCTTGTCCGAGTTCCCTAATCTTTGTGACAAAATCTAAATCTATTGAGTGTGTTTTTGTAATTCTTCCCTTCTTGAATGTTACTTTTGCATATTTATCTAATCCGAAATCTATATCTATGTCGTCACTGAAATATTTTACAGTATTGAGGAGGCTCTTCAACGCATTGTCGTCTTTGGCAAAGTGTTTGAGATCATCCATGCAGAGTAGGTGATTGAGTACTTGTTTAGTTTGTATCCATAGTTATCATTTTTTAGTTCATGCGTAAGAGGGATTAAGGACAGACGGAACAGATGGGATGAGAGGAAGTCTCCTTGAAAGATTTCACGTCGGTTGGAGATGACAGTGCCTCTGGTGTGATTTAGGTATAGTGTTGTGTTCCACATTCCCCTGTTGTGCTTAAGGAAATTTACTACCACGGAGGAGACTTTGTACACTTCCAAAGTCTTAAGAATCCAAGAGTGTAGCGCACTATCAATGTCTTTACGATAATCAATCCATGCTGCGTTAAGATTTCTACATCGTCTCCTGCAATTTCCCAGGATCATTTTATTTATCAGTTATTGATCTTTGCAACCATATGAACCTCTCCCGCATTCCTTCTGTTCCAGTCGAAGAATGTTGTTTGCTTCGAATAAAGTTCGGTTCGTAAGAACAGACGTGATCAATATATATATTTTAGACGGACATGTTATTGACCTATAATTTTTCGGATCATCTGTTTCACTCGTTTTTGGCAAGAGATATGTAATACCATCAGTGATCTAATCCTGGATTTCTATGGGGTTATTTATAAGCTTGATAAAGTTTGTGCAAGTGTTTTATGAATTGATGAGAGATGATAAAGCCAGAAATTGGGTACCTTGTCATTTCCTGGAGATTTCCATTTTGGGGATTTCGTTAGAGCTTGCCTAACATTATTCGTGGTTATATTTTCCCATTCTTGTAGACTTGTATCCAGCATTCGTTCTTGTTCCAGTTGGATCCTTTCTGCATTTGTGTTATATTCCTTTGGGCGGCTCCAAATATTCTCCCCAAATTTCTGAAGCTTGTCAATAGATGGTGACTTTTTGATATGTATAACTGCTTTTCTAATTTCCCTGTAAATTTCTTAAAATCCGTTTAGAATATTTTATTTTGGCGATTGTACCTACAACGCTTTCCGTATAGTGTTGTTCTCTGTGCCTTTAATTGAAGTTTCTGTTTCAGCATTTCCTTAATTGATGGAATTTCATTTAGCGATTTAATTTTTATATCTACGCTTTATCTTCCTGCATTTGTATTTGAGACATTTGGAGTTCTTCTAATCTTATTTAACGTTAGTGATCATGACTCTCCACACTTTCCATATATTCGTGTTCAAAGAGTGTAGAGTGCTTCTTTACTGCTTAGAACTTATTTTCTCATATATGATTTTTTTATGTCTCGCATCAACTTTACATTCCAAATCTGGCTCTTTTTCTCTGTTGTTTGATCTTTTTAATGCCTTGACCCCCCAAAAAAAACTTCCCAGCAGCTGCTAAAACTGTTGCATATACGACATTATTAACTTCTGTAATTCTTCCGAGTGGGTAGTCCGTTAACAATCTTTGTAGTGAAGCATTTTATATTTGTACAATATGTTTATTGGACTTTTTCATATGGGAGCTGAGCTGATCTGTCTAACATTTGTGTGAGAATTGCTCTGCTGAATATTTCAGTGATTTCTACTGTCTCGATTTCAAGGAATTCAGATCTAATGTCTTTTTAGTCATCTTCAGTGACATAATTTGGATAACTAACAGTTTATGCCGCAGGTAGACTCTTCGCTTTTATTTCCTGGGAGATTATTATTTCTGATTTCATTTATTTTAATTTTTACTTCATCTTTTATCATATTATTTATTTCCACTCTCATCTCTTTATTGTTCGAGTGATGGGGTATTGCATTCTTATATTTAGTTTCTGCATTTGAGTGTCTTTTGTTTCGCACGATGACCCTGAGGATATTGGCAAGTATGTCTGGGTTGAGATGAGGTATTATTTCACTTCTTACCATAGTTCTCCATATTTGTCTATGTCTGATTCGTGGTATTCTTTTCTGGATTTTCGAGCGCAATGAAAAATGATGTCACGACTTGTTGATACTTTTCGCGGGACCATTTCGTTCGTTTTCTTTTTATTAGTTGATTTGGCATTGAGACACTTGGTCCAAGGTTTTGGATAGTCGGCGTTTTGTGACTATGTTTCTCTTCATTTTTGGAAGAGTTTGTTCCAGTGGTAGATTTTTCCGACCCAGACTGGTTCCTCTCTGAGGTACGCGGCCTTTGTTGACCCTGGTGACGACCGACCCGGTATTGAAATTTGTTCGTAATCATTGAGATTCGTAAAATTTTGCGTTTTAAACTTGAGCGACAAAGAGTAATTTTGTTCAAGTTACCAACTCTAGGAAGACATTCGAACAAGACCAGAGAGCTCTCATCCTGCCCATGAGATTATGTGGATTGGGCTTATATTCATATAGTCATGGTTAAAGAGTTCATTCTTGAGTATTGTATTCAGTTGGTTAGCATATGCGTATAGACAAGGCAGTGACTATACTAAGTTAAAACTTATACTAAATTGCAGTGACCTCTACCAGATGAAATATCTGAGGCGGACATACTTTAATATTGAGGGTTATCAAAATATGGGGAAGGAAAGATAAAAACATTAAAATAATTAAAAGAAATAAAGTTAAATAAAATCAAAGAGATTTTTAAATGAAATTAAAGAAAATGAAAAATGTAATTTCAAATGTTATAAATTTTACGATTCCTTAATATGTTGGGAGGCATTCACAAAGTGTTATTCTACAAATGTTCAACTTTCTGACGCCAATGAGAATGATAGTTATCAAGTTTTATGGGGTAGATCATCCCCACCCACACTACAGCTTGGAGAAAAAACTATCAAGGAATTCATTAAACAAAGATATAGAAACAAGAAAAAGGAAATTATTATTATTATTATTATTATTATTATTATTATTATTATTATTATTATTATTTGTGTGACTTATGTTTCCTGCTTTGTATCATATGGTGCTTAGGCCCTATTCATTCCCCACATCCTGCTAATCTCGATCCCCAGATACTTGTATTTGGACAATTTTTTGATAATTTTCATGGAGGTGTTTCTCTCAGATAGTACAGCTATGTCAATAAGTATACAGAGTTTTTGTCTTTTATGATAATATCAGGTGTGTTGGCTTTTATTTCGCTGTCAGTTTGAATTGGCATGTCCCAGTGGATAGTTACATGGTTATTTTGGGTAACTGGTACTTTGGGTCATTAGTTGGTTATTATTATTGTTGTTATTATTATTATTATTATTATTTTTATTATTATTATTATTATTATTATTATTATTATTATTATTATATTTCCTTTGATTTCTGATGTATACTCACTTCCTTCCGGGCCCTAAGACAGGGACCTAAGGTCATAATTGGCATCATGACATTTTTCACTAAGCATTTTTGCAAAAGAAAAATAGACAACCTAGGGTCACACACATTTTACATAGATAAACTTTTTTCTTTTTCTTTAAAGCATGGACTACTAGTAATCCATTCAATGAGTCTATTGGAAACTTTTCCACTCAATCCGAGGGCGCCTCATTTCCTCATTTGACACAGTTTTTAAATTGCCACTTTAAAATCGTTGTATTCTGATTATTTTTGTTTGAAGATCTTCAAAGATACATTACAATCTATAGGGACTCACATGCCAATAAGAAAGTACATTTTGTTTGTGGTGTTTGAATACAATGTCTGTCTGATTAGCTTTGATTGTTCTGTTTGTATTGTAAAGTCCCATAAAACAGTCACAGGTTCTAATGTCTGTAACCTGGTCTGCTTAGTATTCATATCAGTTAATTGCTGTTTCCTTCCCGTAAAAAGTGTATATTTTCCTGTGCAGATATTAGTCCACTCTGTCATGTCGAGTTTTATATCCAGTGGGTGCTCATACCGTGCAACCTGATACAAGAAGGTCAACTATTTCTGGATATTTATTACAGACACTGCATTATATATATATATATGAAAAATGTAATATAGATATTCAATCGCAGGATTCACTTTATTATTGTAGATTAGTGTCACGAGAGACTTCATACATATATGCATCAGGCAATGACCTGTCGATTTGCTTCGATCTTTCCTGGAACGAATTCAAATATGAACAGGCACGTGCTAGAAATAATAATTAAAAAAATCAGATAAAGCTTTGATGGTTTGCTGGACACTTTTAGCCGAGTGACATCAATTTTAAATGAGCAAAAGTAATTTTAGTTTATTTCTTTCTTTTGTTTTTGTTAATCCTGTGATCAGAACTTTTTTTTTTTATCACCAAGAAATGTTTATTTTTTGTTCACATTTCATAAATGGTCATGGCGAAAAAAGAAAAAAAAAATGAAACAAGAATTTTATGTTAAAAGATTTATGCACTCGTTAATTCATATATATATATATATATTATAATTTACGCATCTCTCTCTTTTGCTCTGTTTCTCTCTCGCTTGATCTTGCTCTCTTTCTCTATATCTCTCCATCTCTATCTCTTTCTCTCTCTCTCGCTCTCTCCATATTTCGGTAATTATGAAGTCTAGCTGTGTATGGCACAAGGTTAAATAAACGAGAGTCTTTTCAAGAAGAGAGAGAATTCATGTTTTGTTTGTTTATGAAAACGGAATTTAAACGTATTGGTCTATATTGATAACCACCAAGACACGTCTCTATTTAAAAATATGACGGCTAGGCTTTTTATGAAATATAAAATTCAACAGAATTGTTCTATTATCTGTGAACTCATGTCACGAAATTAGCATTTTTTGTCTATCTGTACGCATGCGCACGAGCATCTGTACCTATATGGACAAGTTCCTAGCTTCATAATGAAAAAAAATCCACTTATCTTGTACAACAGATATTACTTTTCAATATAATATCCGCCTTGTCAATGCACACAATACAATAATGAATATTAATTACGAATATCGAACATTATACAATGAAAATTTTAAATAAAATATTTTGTAAATAGCGTGTTACAATGCAGTGATTAAAACTCTCTCTCTCTTTCTCTCTCTCTCTCTCTCTATATATATATATATATATATATATATATATATATATATATATATATATATTTGTAGATCGGTGATATGTCCCTGAAAGGGATATATTTGTTCGAAGTAGCAAAGCGGTTTTGCACTACTGTAACCGAGTAGAACAATCTAGCAGGTAACCGTAATGGACTGGTCCTCGTCGTAGTGGTAAGCAATAGGCGTAGGCAATAGGCGAAGACAATAGACATATCCAATAGGCGTCCACATGTACCTCCACATCAGTCTGGCTGACACCAGTTATAAAGGACCCAAAGAGTGTGAGTTCAATATCCGGTTAATGCAGTGGAGAACTTTCAGAGGGAAATTAGCAGGAGATAACTGATAACTGACATCCATCAAACATGGCATGTGGAACTAGAACAGTCTATCCCAGTGAGCGAAATAAAGGGTTCAGTTCGAAATTCCACCAACTGAAGAAGGCAGGAGCGTACAACGGCCGAAACTTTGTGATAAATATGGCGACAAAGATGAGGACAATAGTCCGAATAATGTAAATAATGTACGCTAGAATCTGTTGGCTATTAATAATGTTTTGCTAACCATTCCAATAAAGAACGGAATAAATAAATAGTGTTTATTATTTTTGTTGTCAATTTTCAAGAACAAAGAAAATGTAGAAATTCACTTTTATATGTTTAGGTTTTATTACAGTTATAATGATGGCTTTTTAAAAGAATAAACATTACCGAGGGAGTGAAGGTAATTAAAATAATAGCGGTGTCAATGGAAAAATCGTCCTTTTCACAATGTCTTTTTGCGAGTATGAAGGTTTAATTTGTAGATTGTGTTTTCTCTTGTTATTGTTACCAACAATGATTAAACTTCTGACGAATGAATTTTAAAAAAAAAGCGCCTCTCCGTTTTTTATCGGCCGTCTTCAAAGTCTGAGCTATCGCCATCAAGCACACTGCTTAATGTAAGGAGGGCAAAAAATAAAGACAGGATGTGACATCACTTAGCTAATGTGTGGAATTCGTTCATATTATTTCGCTTTCAATCTCGCAAGATTTTTGACATTGTATATACATATCAGGTGATGTTTGTGGTTTAATAAGGGATTGTTATACATTTGTACAACGCTTGCTATTTAAGCGGGTAGGTTATTGTAACAGAATGTTTTATCGCAGACTATTGTTTGTGCAGATACGGTAACTATCTTAAGTGCTTTCGTTAAGGGTTTGAATCTGTCTAAAAATAAAACGTGAAGAAGAGATAGCCACTTAAATTGTTCTCAAACCTTGTTTGTCGGATATGTATGTGAACATACTCGCCCTATAAAAATAAAACGAGCACACACACATATTTTTTAAGAGGTGGTATTGACTAACGTTAGGCTAAGGTTGCATAAGTTATTTCCGAAGGTGTCTGTTATGAAGTTGGCACGTAGGACTGTGTTTGAATTTTGAGGACACATGGTCCAGTGGATAAAGGCGTTAGTTAGATCCAGTGACAGGACCCAAAGAGTGTAAGTTCAATACCTGGTGAAGGTGGTGGGGAAATTGGAGAGGGGACTTAAAAGGAGATAACTGACATCCATTAGACATGGTACGTGGAACTGGAACAGTCTACCCCAGTGAGCGAAATAAAGGGTCCAGTTCGACATTCCAACCACCTGAAGAAGGCCGGAGCGTACATCGGCCGAAACGTTGTCATAAATATGGCGAAAAAGTTGTCCAAGTATGTTAATAGTGTACATAATACCTCATCTCAGAAATATAGACAGATATAAACTTCTATTGGTTATTTAATGCTGACAAAATTTTTTATTGTTGCTAATATTTTTTCTTTAAAAATGTATTGTTGGTAGTAATGTATTGCTGGTAATAATTTTTCCTTCCTAAAATTCATTGCTGGTATAAAAACCTATTTTTACACTTTCATGGTGTTTTGACCCCAGTTTGGAGGTTAACTATTTGCCTGTATTTGGGACCCTAACAGATGCTACCATCCGGGGTCAAGATGGACCTGGAAACATCAGCACTTAGGAGGTGGTTCTATTCTCTTCAAAACCTCCTAGTTTATCGTCTTACCCAGGACGATTTCATTTTGTTATAATTGTCAGAATAATCATTATTATTTGTAGGATTTTCTATTATTCTTCTGTGGATTTTGGGGTTTCATTGGGAGTTGCGCTTATGACTATATAGCTTTGAAACACCGGTTCCCATACGATCACTGAAGTTAAGCAGTTCCATGCCTGGATGGTTGACCTCTTGCGAATACCAAATGCTATAAGCTTGGATGTGCAATTGGTGGATAATTGTCAATCGGAGAGCCAAGTTCCAATTTCAACTAATTTCATTCTATCGACTTACACACAAATACCTTCGGGAGAAGTATGAATCGACCTCTTCTTTCCCTCCAACTATGGGTTAATTAGTAAGAATTGTAACATTAAATCATTATTATCTTAAAAAAAAAAGGTTACTTACAATCTTAAATATTTTTTGGTTTTAATAACCTGCAAAGGGTTGATAATCTGTAAAAACGAATCAATCTAACAATCAATTATTGTGAGTTCATATTTCGTTTCTAATCGGCAATGTCTATTCACTGTTTCGGATTGGTGAGTTTTCTCGGCCTTATGGTTGAGATAAAAGTGTAGTATCTGATCTCTACTTACAATTATGCGAGGAAGCTTAGTACTGGGCATTCAAGCCCTGCGACCGCACCTCCCTCATTGTACTATAGAGGGATAGTTGATGGATATCGACACCAGTGAGTCGGTGGTGGCGGAGACTGTGCAATGTTTGTCCTTGACACATAAAAACACTTATTGGAACACCACCTTAATAACAACTTCGTGTCACACTCTTCACATGTGAGGAGGTGAGAAAATACTGTCCGAAGGGTGTAACTCTTTTACTCAGGCCATAATAAATTTGCGGTACGCACGTAAAAAATAAATGATGCAAGTAAACGTGTGTCAATTTTAATTATAATGAGTCTGTCTTGTCCATAAAAAATAATTATGGTGTCAAAAATAATTTTAATAAAATAATTATAACAATTATAATTATCATTAAGTCACTCATTCTGAACCAATAGGAATCGACCGCATTTTTCTCCTCTAAACACATAGACACGTGTCATTATAATTATCGGACAAGCAGTTCACAAGGAAAGGTAGTTAACACCTGCGGCAACGAAAATTCTATCTCCTTTTTCTTTTTCATATCATAATAGTAACATTTATCTTTTATCACTCAGCAAAAATTCGAGGTAAGAAAATCACAGACACTTTTTGTATTTTCCAACTGAATTATCTGGTCATTCATTATACACATCTATAAAAAAAATAAAAGAAAACAAACGGGAAAGACTGTATTTTACTTATTTTTTTTTTGATCTTATCAACCTTTCAGATTAAGAACCATATTAAATCTAGATAATGCTCCTAAAGTCATGTCACCCTGCAATATAATTTTCTATTTCAGATGGCTGACACGAACCTCCCAGAAGTCCAGACCTCACGTCTTGCAACAACGCACTGTTGGCGTATTATCAAGGAGAGAATTTCACACGAACGATACCAGAATACCCATCAGTTTAAGGAAGCCGTACTGAGATCCTTTGCAACAATTAACAAATCGTAACTTCGTAAAATATCACAAAGGACATGGCGCCGCATCATTTTCTTTAACGAAAATGATAACGTTCATAGAGACCTTCTCGATGTGTGACAGTGTCAATGAAAATGAATAAACTGAATGCAGTCCCTATGATTTATATTGCTGTAATTAGTTGTTCTATTGTTATTCACCCTGTGGATTTACTAACAAGATATCAAGAGACAATTTTTGATGAACAAGTAAGGATGAAAAGAAATCAAAATTGCAATACATTGAAATTCTCTATGGAAAGTTTGAGCAAGAGAAAACTAAACAGAAAAAAAGAGGACACACAAGAAAATATTTGTGCAACCTTGAGAACAATCTGTTCATATAAACATTTAAATAATAACATTAATTTTTAAAGAACATGAATAAACTGAAATCAATACATGTGCGCTTTGTATTACGGTATTGTTCTTATATTGTTCTCATTACTTTTTAGTAGGGCCTGACAAAACTTTTGAGCTATTCTGTACATTTGAAGCCCACTTATAATTTTACTTAGTATTACTGTTTCTTGTATCCCCCAAACTACATAACAACCAGATAATAAATAAGATTCATTTTCTTGTTTCCATGTGTGGCTGTTTCTCATTTTTTTTCTAAAAGTATTTTTGTATATATAAATGTTAAAGGATTTATAATTATTTACTCAGAGTTATATCTTCCTTACAAGTGATAATAATTCAGATATTAAAACATATAAAATGAATACAACTCTGTGCTATTGTCTTTTAGAAAGATCTTAAAAAAATATCCGAACTTACTGTCAGATCCATCGACGCAGTGCACAAGTATGACTTCGTTTCCTGCACGGTGGATATGTTCACAGTACCCTGAAAAAGATAAAATGTAAATATAAGATGAAGAATTTTGGTTACGCTTTTTTTTCATGCAATATTCCCCAAGACGAAAGAGGGCGAAAGAAATTCAGAAAGACATTAGTTAGATAAAGGAAGTGTAAACTATGATTCTGGAGGACATAAGATGTTGCTCTTATATCTTTGAAGATCGTAGGTGACAGGGGAACAATAAAACCGAAAGACACCCCAACAAGCGAGAAGTGTGAGAGAAGAAACTCTTAGCATAGAACTTACGGTTACAACTAGCCATTTCAACTGTAAATTGATGAGACCAAGATGACAATCTAGTTCTGCTTAAATTCATAAATTCTACAGGAAAAATTTGCCAGAAAAATTATCATAAAAGTATTTATAGAAAAGGCACAGCGAGACTACATTACAGAGGAGGGAAAGTGACTGAAGGCGAGATGCAAGGTCAGAACCAAGACCTTTCTGTGTCTACTCTATCTATCTATCTGTCCACAGACACACACACACACACACACATATATATATATATATATATATATATATATATATATATATATATATATATATATATATATATGTATAAATAACGAAAATCTTGGTAATCCGTATGGATGATCCCAAGGTGGATGAAATCCTGAGAGTTCAATGTTAAGTCAGAGCGAATAATTTAATTTAAAGAAAAACAGACCACTTTAAGGCACCATTTGTAATAATTTATTTCACCAGAGAATTTTACTTTTATTTTTACTCGATATACATCGGTATATATGCATATACATATACAAATACTTACATATAGGTTTACATATCTCCACATGCATCTATATTTATATATATTTAAATTTTTCCTTAAATTTTTCAGTTAATGTTAGATGGCGAATTTAAATTTGTTTAAATTTCGAAAAAATATTTTTAATTATAATAATTTTAACATCATGACTAATGGTTAAAGATAAACATTTTTTAATTTAAATCTAAGGGATTAATTTGAATTGAGATTATCTCCAGATTTGAGATTATGTTTCTTTTTTCAATTGGTTAGCATTAAGATCCCTTTGAAATTGATTATTATGAAATTCTCTAATAATTTTTTCACATTGCACATGCATGAATAATTAATTTTTAGATTGATATCTTTTTTAATAGCTCATCTTTACTGAAATGTTTATCTATTAGATTTAGGAAGTATTTCCCTATATTCATATAAGATAGTTTACAGAAAGGAGCGTTGAATCATATAATCTTCCTTTTCCTATTTTTGGACTTACTGGATGTGTTATTAATTGGTTTATCTATATAATTTAATTTTTGTTTAAATTTACATTTTCATAGGGCTTGGTTATATGTCGATTTGCTTTGCTTAAAGATTGTTTTACCAGAAGACAGTTTATCTATTCTTGTATTTACCGTATTCGGAATTTGGTTTATAATTGCTTTCGGGTGGTTTGATATTTATGTATATGGGCGATTGGTTTTTCGTATGGAATGGTTTGTAGGTGTTATTGTAGAGATTAAATTGACAATTTTTAGGTTGGATGATATTTTGATTTTAAATCCGCCAAATTTGAAGCCCTTAATTATTTTCTTCTGTAGTTGGGATGTTGGAGGACCATTGGTATTAGGTATAACAATAAGTCCATCATCTATGTGTGTGTATGTGTAAAAGTGAACATTGAAGTCAACACTTAGAGGCGACAGGATGTTTCACGCTAGACGCTGTCGCCTTTGAGTGTTGACATCAATGTTCATTTTTATATTTATATACGCTCTATCTCTGATATTGAGCACTTTATCCCATAAATATAGCGCACTTTAAAACTATATATATATATATATATATATATATATATATATATATATATATATATATATATATATAATATTATAAGTTAATAGACTTAAAATATGGTTTTTCGCTACACAGTTCCAACCATGTTTCAAAAATGGAAGCTAAAAGCCCCTAATTTAATTTTGTACTTAAATTGAAGACATTAGTTCTATATATATATATATATATATATATATATATATATATATATATATATATATATATATACTTACTTTATACATCTATCACTATCTCTATCTATCATAACAATCTGTTAACATCTATTTGTTTGTATGTCATTACCTTCTTATCTATGCCATTTTTTTTTCAATATCTAACTCTGTTTATATCTAAGCCTGCTTCTATCTATCTATCTATCTATCTATCTATCTATCTATCTATCTATCTATTTTTCTCCTTTTGCTAAGATTCCCACCTCCCGTTCTGCCATCCCTTCGCACAAGCTGGTATCTATTATCTCCCTTGATCTCAATATCTTTAGTGAGGGTCAAGTACAAGGAATTTCTGTTTTTCTCTTCCTAATTCTGAGTAGATGTTTTCTTTCCGTTTCTATTTTCTTTAAGACCTTCTCTTTGCTTACTCGCTCCATTCGAGAATTTTCAGTATCCTTCTTTTTGCTGCTTCTCGTATTTCCCTCAACCATTTGGGAAATTGCCCTACATTCGCTGCCGTATAAGAGGATGGATAACCGCATAGCAGTCCAGCACGCCCTTTAGATAAGTCCTTATCATTGCTATTATTATTATTAATAATGTTTCACTATTTTGTTTCATCTTATTTCTTTCGTTTCATCTGCGAAAACAGATTGAAAAAAAGACGGAGAATATTTAGCGCGAGAAAAACTTTAAATAATCAGCTTCGTACTAAAAGGCCAATCTTTTTATAGACAGCCTATAAGTTTTAGGGAAAGACACGCGTATCGGGGAGGAAATTTAAAATGATAATTATCAATGTAATCAGAAGTTTGCGCGCCAAGGCAAACATTTACTAGTTTTCTTGGGTGCAAAACAAAGCATTTAGTATACGGATCGAGCCAAATCTCAATATATTTGAGCAAAAGCATAAACAAGTCTCCTTTTACCTCCGGCAATTTGAAAAAAAAAGAAAGAAAAAAAGAGAGTGTGAGAAACACAACTAGATTCTTATGTTTGTATAAATTCTCGTTCGAAGGATTACAATAGTGGAACTACCTTTTGTTGTTTTTGCTCAGGGTGCAAATGTGGCATGTCATTGATGACTCTTTTCCAACAAAGCTCACAATTAATGAGAGTAAAGAGAGATTTGGATTGATGCTCTTCCCAAGTGAATATAACCAGATTCCACCAATATTTGAACTTATATATTTATATAATTAAGTTATGAAAAACTTGTAAATTCAGAGCTGACCCAGAGTCCTTTAAAAGGACTCTGGTGAAATAAATTATTATAATGGAACCTTAAAGTGTTTACGGCCTTATCGTCTTTATTTGAGACTGCATCAGCATCCTCTACCTACTCTGTGTATCGAACCCGGACCGGGTGATACGATGCAAGCATTATATTTTTGGCCGAAAGGGCTACGGTTGCGAGGAGGAAAGATGTTGCATGAAACAGAATGTTGCCGCTTGGTGTTGACCTCGGAATCCACTTTCATATAATTATATATATATATATATATATATATATATATATATATATATATATATATAATGAAATATAGTCTTAAGGTGTGCTATATTTATGGGATAAAGCGCTCAATATCAGAGATAGAGCGCGTGTAAATATAAAAGTGAACATTGAAGTCAACAGTTAGAGGCGACTGGCTGTTTCATGCTGGACGCAATCGTCAGGCCTGATGGTTGCGTCTAGCATGAAACAGCCTGTCGCCTCTAAGTGTTCACTTCAATGTTCACTTATATATATATATCAATAAAGTGTCCACTTTTAGGTCTACACACCTTATATCTCTTAGCACTTTTAACCAAAAATAAGGCATAAAAACTAATTTTGTTAATTTACGCTATCATATTTATACAGCAAAGCTATAATTAGCTTACTAAGCTCAGAAGAAAATATTTTCCACAAGTTTTAAATGTCTATTTTTAGGTGGGAAAATATTGTTGACCATTTCCTGACGCGAGCTTACAAATAGTAGCAGACGATAAACATAGTCGTTTAGTTTTTCAAAGGCTTCAACGCGTTTAAATATAACCTCGCTGATTGATTAGTAAATGCGAATGTCGAAATTCAAATCGATGCGTAAAAGGTGCACACAAATGAGTTCATTTGGAGTTTCAGTAATATTACTTTGATCTACTGAACTTTTATACATTTTTTTTAACGGGGTTTCACATATATATGATTTAAATGGTTTAATATCCAAAGTTCAAAACAAAAACAAAAAAAGTTTAACTGATCGGATAAAAAAAATTCGCTCTGTATTTAATTTTGCACTTAATTAAACATCAATTAGGAAAATATTCTAGCCAACAAAGAAATCAATAGAAGTGAAGATATTATATCTTTTAAAGTTTCTTTTAAAAGACCGCCGCAAAATCCTCTCACCAAATGCTTCGTCTTTGGTCGATGAAACTTCAAGTGTTTCCTTTCTAAGAGCTCTTTGTAAAGTCGTCTAATCAGTTTTTTATAACAGAAATAGGAAGGCATTTTTTTCAAATGTACGTTGTAATGAAATAACTTGTGTTTGCTAATTATTCATAAAGTTAAAAAGATCTTGACGTCAAATTTCATAATTCTGTTTCCACGAACATCCGAAGTGAATTACTTGGTTGGTTGATTCATTTTATCCAGTTTAGCAACCCTTTTGCAGGTTATTTAAAGCCATAAATATTTTAGGATTGTAAGTTTTTTTGTGGGGAGGCGGGAACAATAATGATTCAGTGATACAAATCTTTACTAATTAATCCATACCTGGGGGAAGAAGAGGTTGAATTATGCCAAATCAGAATTTGATAAACATACAAGAAATTATAATGTGGATATAAAGTGGGGGATTGCTTCTATATTACAGTCAGTACATAAACTGATCCTTCATTGTGTGGCTATCTTAGTTTCTATATATTTCTATTCTCGAGAATGTAAATAAATATAAAAGACATACCTGTAATCAGTATTTCATTGAAGGACTGATTAGTTTTCTACGACTTATCAACCCTTTGAAGGTCATTTAAAACCAGAAAACATTTCTAGATTGTAAGAAATTTTTTTAGGCAAAAACTGGTTTAGCGTTACAAGTCCTACTAATTAACCCATAGTTGGAGAAGAAGTGGTGGATTCATATCTTTCATAAAGATATTTTCGCATAACGAACCCAATAGGAATTAGAACTCGGATCTTCGATTAACAATTCAGGTCCTTTATCCCTTACACCACCCGCACATCCAAGCTTATTACCAAACTGAATTATAAAAGAGCATTGGCTTTCAACCTGTTTTTAGAAACGAAGTTAAGCATCACAGCCTTCCCTCATGAAGGCTGCTAATTAAATAAAATAGCAGAAGGTTCTTTTTTACAATTATATTTATCCTGTATAACACTCAAGAGTCACTCAAGGCAGAAGGTTACAGAGTAAAGGGCGCAGTTTATAATGTGAAGAAGATAACGGTTGACTCCAACTTGAACAGATTAAGATTGTACTGATCATGGAAGCAACCGTTTGGAATCCGTTCCACAAATCGCTCAGTTTGTTTGAAGATACTGTTAGAATTTTAAATTAAAGAAGACATAAAAGCTTCAAGGGACAGGAAGTTGTGAAGAGACATGATCGCCTACGTCCTGAAGAGACACAGCACATAAAGAAGAAGAAATCTAACGCTTTTTTTTTACTATTGATAGAGGATTCTTTCCAAAAGTATATGTCTTTGGTTGTGTGGAAGTCAACATCTTGTTTAATCCCTCCTCATAGTTACATATGATACCAACATGAGTTGGTGCTACTGTTAGAAACTTTCAACTGATATGTTTATTTATTTATACTCTTTGGCAAAGCTCTTTCTAATTATGTAGCGCCAGTCTATAGTTTGTGATGAATTATTGCCTCTTTAAAACCTTGCGGTTTCATTCGCTTCAAGCCATTTTTAACCATAGATCTGGAAAAAAAATATTGTCTATAAATAATAATTTAGATATAAAGTTTATGCGCGCGAATCTTCTCGTGTCATGTAGAGCAAGGTTTGGAACGAAACAAAATCACTCCTTATATCTCAGAGATTGTTTTTCTTTTGGATAATAAACCTGAAGTTCAAAGAGGAACAACGAAAACCTTAATAGTGTTAAATATACATATTAGGTTGGTGCAAAAATAATGACGTAATAATGTCGTTTTTTGACGTTAAAATATACGTCAAAAAACGACATTATTACGTCATTATTTTTACACCAACCTAATAGATTATAATTATTTTATTTGCCAGTTTACAATCAGCTAAGATGGATGCGCGGGTAGTATAAAAGCTATCGGCGCAGAATGTTGAATCGATGAGTTGAGTTCAAAATCCAGCCAAGAAAGTTGCATTCACTTTCACACCGACTCTCTTTTGAAAGGTATGACTTGATCTTTTTCCATCTTACCAATGGCACACGAAGGGAATGAAGGTGGTTCGCTCCAGTGTGCGTGGTATGGCGGGCCTTAGCCGTGAAGAAGTGGAAGCGAACCGAACAGCCAGATTACTCGCACATAGGATTTGATTCTACTGGTGAAATCTTGCGTAG
Organism: Acanthosepion lycidas; assembly: GCA_963932145.1. NCBI lineage: Eukaryota > Metazoa > Mollusca > Cephalopoda > Sepiida > Sepiidae > Acanthosepion > Acanthosepion lycidas. The sequence goes on along the minus strand of OZ010589.1, from coordinate 101,707,063 downwards.
AAACAACTAATCTTTTCGCAATAACTGATTACAGAGAACACAAGTGCTTCAAGGACTCCAAACGACGTTAATCAGAAAAAATATCGTTTATTCACATTAAATAAAGGGTTAAGTTAGACATTTTTGCAGGTTATCCGGATCTACATAGACCTGATGAAGGTCGGAGAACAATGGCCGAAATGTTAAGATGAGGCTAATAGTACGCATGTAAATAATGTAAATAAATTAAAACGAATTCGGATAATTCACGAAAGACAAGATCCGCAATGTTTAACATCCTGCCACAGAATACATAGGCAAAATCAATATGGCTGTTGTTTAATGATGAGAAAAGTTTTTATTTTATACAAATGCATTTTCAAAACAATCACCTTCCTTATGTAATAAGTGTGTAAAAGAAGAAAAAAAGAATGGTAGTCTGGATAATGAATTATTCCTCTTAGACTTAGATTAAGTTTACCATTCGTCCTTGCTTTGCATATTGCTGCTATTGGTGCTCCTGCTATATATTTACATACTCTTGAGTCCAAAGAAGGATCTGCAATGTTATTGATCCTGACCTGGCATCTCGGTTTAAGTTATTTTTCCACTGACGTAACGTAGCTTCCCCATGTCTTTTCATGGTAATTCATCTGATGAGATTTTCTTTTTTTTATCGTAATCGTAGTAAATATTCAGTGGGGCTTCATTTTAAAATATTGTTATTTTCCCCTCTCCCCGTCAGGCAAATTGTACATATGGCAACAAGTTAGGACTTCATAGAGACTTTGAGGTATTGTGGTGGCTGTAGTAGTTCTTTTGGTGTAAGGAATACTGTGTTATTTTTGGATCAGTAATCGTGACTAGATAAGTTTAAGATAAGATAAATTAAAGACGAGCCTATCCCTATTTCCCTCATCTGGGCTCGGGCTACATTTTGTATTAGTAAAACAATACTTTCCTTTATGGGATACACATTATGAATTTTTGCGCGGTACGAAACTGGCGCCAAAGTCTCATCATTTTACAGGTGAATTCGCTGTTAACATAGTAAGTTAAGTAAGTTCGAAGCTAACAGCTTCTATTTCATTTCTCACCTGTGGATATCTCTTCTGGCTTCTTGCTTTCGAGTCAAGTTTGATCTTCAACAATTTAAATTTAATCAATCGTTATCTTCTATCTTTTTAAATCCTGTTCTATTATTATTATTCTCTCTCGTTAATAATGTTTTTTCTCTAACACTCAGTAACATTTTGCGTCGTAGTTGCCTTATTACCTTAGAAAAATAATAAAAATAATTTAACTTCCAGACAAACATTCTGAATATAATTTTTAATTTTGAGAGAACACGATTAAATGTGTGGATAAAATGCCATAAACTACCAAGTCCGATCTTCGAACAAAAGAATAATGATTCCAGTTTTATTATGACCTAAGGAGGTTTAATAAAAAAAATTCGATAAAGATTCGCAAAAGAAAATCAAGAAAACTTTCTCTTTCATGACCGGAAACTATTTTATGTGATTTATGTCTATTGCTAGCTAATGGCGATGGCGTGCGATTTATCGCGCCATTTTCCTTCTGTCGAGCCTCAATATGAAACTAAACGGCGAAGAATTACACTAAGTTAAATTGCTTTAAGAATAAAGCAATTTATCTGATAAACAACCGCGTCTTTCGTGATATATTTTCAACACAGCACAGGGCTCACCACCTAAACGAATATAGTCAACCTTATCGATCGGAATAGCAAAAAGAGTAGAGATATTCTGTGGGAAGTTTTCTCTCGACTTCATTGGATAGCGGCTGGTATGGCCTCTTTTCTCTCTATGCATGATCCGCTATACTTCATTTTTGCGTTACGTCAAAGATGACATGCGATGATTTTGACGGTAATGACGACCAGAGTCATAATAAAGATAGTAATTGATTCTGGTATCTAAAATGAAATTTGAAAGGAAAGAAATAAAGCTCAAAAAATAAAACCGGCTATTTTCAGGATACGCATAAGTGAGATGTATCTGGAATATTACAAACTTCAAAATCTGACCTTTATTTAAGAACCAAATGTAAAAAGAAGCCTAAAGGCTAAAAGAAACACTCCATTGTTTTAAAGTTCACAGGTGTCATCAAATTTTTAAACAACTATTGAAAAGGTCATCTCATCACGAACAGCAAACCCAACATCATTTTTACGATTTGTCATTTTCGAAGTGATTATGACAGGAACATTATTTGAATGTTTGAACATTATGAGAAAATCAGCAAAGGAAGAAACAATATGAAATGGTGGATTGGAGTGACATTTCTCATTTTGAGCCGCTCAGCGTTGAATCCACTGATCTGTCAAAAGATGTATTCAAAGAAAGCATACATTTCGTTGTTTGCGAGATAAAATATTTGCTTTCTAGATAAAATATTTGTTTAGCATGAATATTTTACATTCCTTTTAGCCTTTCACACACAAGGTACACACAAAAATAACTATATCTATTCGACTCTATATATATATATATATATATATATATATAGACATTAGTGGACAGAAAAAAATGAAATAGTTACAGTTAGCATAAAAAAAGACATATCCAATATACCAAGTCTATTCACATTAATATTTATTCAACGTAAAATAATATTGATATATAATCCAAGTCTCTTCATGTCAATATCTAATTTACACCGATTAATAGTGAGGTATCCGCCCCAAAAGTGATGTTCCCTTCATAGTATAGATTAGACTAGCCATAAACACGTTGGGTCCATTTTAAAAGCAGTCCATGGGATAAAATGATGAGTTAATAATATGATCAATTTTATTATTAATTATACATATTTTAATTTGTATTTATTAGGTTGGTGGAACGTTCAACTTCAAAAGAAAAACGACATTATTTTTGCACCAACCTAATACAACAAATGTTATTGTAATAATTATTATTACTCACATTATACAATATTACTTAGATCAAGTGCAATAACAAATTAATAATAATCATATTTTTTATTATACATACTTGTTTCATCCTTACATTTATTTCAAAATACGTAACGGCGGCAAACCAGAGTGTCTTTACTTATTTTTTTACCATCAAATTACGTGAAACAATTTTCCAGCCATACAGATTGCATTTTAGAATGACACACCTACAAAGCGTCTTCACCGACTTGCGAAACATCCGCGATATTCGACTATAAAGAAAGTTGTAATGTAGTGTAGTGAATTATATACATATATGTTGGGTTATGTATATTTAAATTTATCTATTCATATTGATATCTGTTCTATGTCTATACATATTGTTATCGCCTCCACGCTTATCTATGTTAATATTCCCTCATCCTTATTCAGTGATATCTTTTCGCCTATTCCTGTTGCTATCTCTTCCACACCGATTCAATATTCCCTTCACATCCATTCATAGTGATATAGCCTCCAAGCCTATCCATATTGATATTTTTTCCATTTCTATTCATATTGGATATCCCCTCCACGCTTATCCAGAGTGTTATCTTCTCAACGTTTATCAATATTGATATCCCTTTCAATTCTATTCATAATGGTAATAGGTTGGTGCAAAAATAATGACGTAATAATGTCGTTTTTTGACGTTAAAAAATACGTCAAAAAACGACATTATTACGTCATTATTTTTTGCACCAACCTAATATCTTTCCAACAGTTTTTCATATTATCTTTTCCCTTCCTATTCATATGGATATATTCTCTCGATGCCTATCAAGGAAAGAAAAAGAAATTTCAGGAAAAAAAAAAAAAAAAAAAGAAAAGAGAAAGAATTAAAAACAGAAATTACATAAAATAAAACAAAAAAAAAAGAAATTATAAGTAAAAACGAAGATAAAAAAATGAAATTAAAAAAAATAAAAGAAAGAAAGAAAGAAAGAAAGAAAGAAAGTAAGAACATCGGTTAATCGATGGAACGAAAAGAAAAATAATTAAAAGCTTTAAAAACAATAAAATGTTGAAAAGAGAGAAAAAAATGTAATAAAAAATAAGAAACAAAAAAGCTAAGAAAACGTCAAGGAAACAGAGAATGCAAAAGATGACAAAAGCAAGACACTTGAAACTGATGAATGATCTTCGGCTGCTATTCTTGGTTGATCTGCCCTTTTCTGTGTCCTTCTTGATCAGCTGACGATATTTAAATGACTAGCCGCCCACGCAATCACTTGTACTCAACGTAAAGGTCTCATCTTTTCTTTTCTTGAATCAATTATTAGGTTGGTGCAAAAATAATGACGTAATAATGTCGTTTTTTGACGTATTTTTTAACGTCAAAAAACGACATTATTACGTCATTATATATATATATATATATAATCACTAGGCAGTGTCATTTACACAGTTCAAATCGATGTTCCTTCTCTTCTTGCCACACCAGTAATAAGAATAACTACAGTTTCTACGTTTATCACTCCCCCACTATTGTCTCTGTTTCTTTCTTCCTTTCTCCTATCCAAGTTAGTATTCTTGCTGTTATCCCAAGAGTTGATCGGGTGCGTGAACTTACTTTTGTGTTGCCCTTGTGAGCACGTTTCAACTGATGCATTCTCCAGCTTGTCTTGTTTTATGCGCCGTGTAAACGATCATGATTCTAATTCCTATCCCTTCTATCCCTTGGCGATGTTTAACCTCTTACTATCTCGTTCAGCCAACCAATTACACAAGCGCCTTATGAACGCTACTCGCAGTTTACTTTGTCCTTCTTGACTGCAATATGTCCTATGGGTGTTAGATTATCACCCCCACCCACCAAAAAATAAATAAATAAATAAATAAAAAATAAAATAAAATAAAATAACTTCTTACAATCTAAAATATTTTCTGATATTAAATGATGACAGGATTAAACTTACGGTTACACTTATCAATTTCAAGTCCAAAATGATGAGAGCTTGCTGCCAATCTGATACTGCGCTTAAAGTCATGAACTCTAAAGTGGAAATTTAATCATAACAATTACCATGAAAGTATTTTTTTAAAAAAAGGCACAGATAAGTTATTAGGTTGGTGCAAAAATAATGACGTAATAATGTCGTATTTTGACGTATTTTTTAACGTCAAAAAACGACATTATTACGTCATTATTTTTGCACCAACCTAATACTCAGGAAGGAAAGTGGCTGAAGCCGAGGTGCCAGGTTTAGACTAATAACATTGCACATTCTTTGGTTTTTATAAAGAATCTCTAAATATATAGAAGGAGCAGCAGACCAAATGTCGCAGCAATAATCTAAGCATTAACGAATGGTAGACTTATAATTATTTAAGATAGATTCTGGCAAGAAAAAATGTCTAGCTCGTCATAATGAACAAAATTTCCTAGTAGCAGATCTAGCAATTGATTCAATATAATCTTTTCACTTCATGCCTGCAAGAAATTTTAGTCTGAGAAGGGTCAATGAGTCCGTATGTTAATTCATTAAGATTTTGCTTCATTTTGGAGGCGTTAAAATTATTAATCTCTTGCTACATAAAAAACGGTGTAATAAAAGACAAATAAAAATGTAAAAATGTAAGGATCTTTAAAAAAAAACTTTAGAAAAGCTGTTCTGATTTGAAATAAAATTGTATCTACATTTCAATGATTTATACCATTATGCTTATGTGGCACCATTTAACGAGGCAGAAAAGGAAACGAAAGAAAAGAAGAAAAAGAGAGGCTAAGAACCGAATCGTAAGTGTTAAACAAGAACACACACACAGCTAAGAGACAATGGATAAAAGGATATTTTGATAAGTAACAAATGGCGAAAGAGTGTCATTACAATGACAGGGAAATTCTGAGTAAAAAGAAAAGGAGGGAAGGAAGGAATCAGATATGTTTTGGCATCGGCCGTGTTATCTAAAGATATGAAAACAAACTATTGGTACGGAAGACATCTTATTATCGGCTACAGACCGACTGGCCAGAGAGAGAAAGAAAAATTCAAATGAAAATGTTGTTTCGTTAAGTGACGAAAAACAGCGACTAAAAAGACTCGGACAGATATGAAAAATTAAAAAAAAACACCCACGAGCATCCTTGGCCTGCGATAATAAAATTTTGTTATCAGGAATTGTGCCGAAAGAAAATAAATGTTTTTTTTTTCTTCCTTCGAGGCGACAGACCGACTGGAGCTTTGGAGATGTCCTTTTTTTTTGAGACCATGTCGGGAGGACCACACATTCTGATAATTAGCGATAAAATACTTGAAGTAAACCACGTGTGGAACAAGTGTTATGACCGCCATTGTCATATTGTCCCGTTCGCGGCTGGAGAAATGATAAACCATTAAGGGGAAGAAAAAGGAAAGAAAAAAGAGATAATTTTTTTTTAAGCAAGATATTTTTTTTCTGAAACAAGCCGTAGATTCGTCCACGCCCGACTGAGACATCATTGGTCGAGTGGTGATCACGTGATGCACGAGGGAGGCTGTTGCCGCCCATCTGGAGGATGAGTAAGAGAGGTTGCCGCGAAGATGTGGGGAGGGCAGTTCACGCCCCTCTGAAGTATGATGAGAAGGTGGGAGTGAGGAAGGGTTCCCAAAAATGGAAAAAGGTGGAAATTCCTAACCAGAGAGGTGGATATGTATTTAGAATTATCGAGGAACCCCCAGCGCCGACAAACCCACCCCGGTTTTGGTCGGCGCCCATATAAACGAAGCCACAACGAGCATTTTCAGAGAGTCGAGTTCCAGCAGTCTTCGGTTAAGGCAAGCCTCGCAGATAGCTGACCAGGATTCCCGCACATTTTCCAGACCCACATCTTCAAACTAAGAACAATTATTTTGAAGAGCGACTTAGATCCAGATCACCGAAATAAGTTTTTCTTTTGACTTTCGTCCAAAGACCCACCGAAACACCAATTTCTTAAAGAGCAGACGACTTGAAGTGTTAAAACTTGCCTAGCGGAAAACGACGTGCCACAATCCATAGAACGGGTCGGGAGATAGATGCAGTCCTATGTATCGAACAACTAGACATAAAGTTTGTTACCTTTTTCTTTGATACTTCGAACTTTTGAGTTTTCATTTTGTTCCCTTTTATGCGTATTTTTGTGGTATCACCCCCGTTGGACTCGGTTTGCAGTACGGCCCCGATGACTGATTGATTTCCTCTGCCTAGATCAAATCACAACGTGGGTAGGCAGACTGGGAATCAAAGTAGGACGTCACCGTTGGTGCCGTGGTAGACTGGGATACAACGACACGGTTGGCGCTACGACCAGGGGACGACGTCACACTTATTCAGGCTGAGAATTTCCATATAACCTAACTTTTCTTTTGCCTTTTTTTATCGTCTATCAACCGTTTTCATTTTCACAATAGCTAATTACTTAAAAGACCTTTTGTATTTTGTTAAATTACTTTAACGGCTCTAATTTAGATTGTGATTACCGGAGAGAAAATTGAGAATTTAGTTTGAAATTTTCCGATTGATCTTGGAATTAGTTTGAGTAAAGGAATTTTAATCTTGCCACTTTCTAGGAAGAACTATACAACCGTATTCTCGGGTCAATGTTTCAAAATGGCCTGGAGCGAGTGAAGCATGCTGTTCTTAACGAAGAAAACCTTTCTCCGAATCTCGTGGACTGGAGCTACAAAATCACTTTACCAAATGGAAGAAACCACACGACTTGACGACTTTCAACAGCAGCAACATCTAAAATTACATGCAACACGAAAAGAAAATAATGACATAAGCAAGACCGTTCTACACAACTTCATACGAAAAGTTAGCAAGGAATCCCCCATCAATACTGGAAAGAGCGATAACAGTTACTGGATATGTGAAACCTATATACCTGAAAATTTATTTTAATAGAAATATTGTCTAAATTTTAACCTGTAGGTTGAAATTTAGACAATAGTCGCACTGGCAGTTCGATCAATGAAGGCTGGATTTTTCCTCATAAGTAAACGGCTAATATTACCTTGACCATTCCTTTAAAAACGACAAACCATTTAATTACCTTGTAAGAAAATCAATGAACGGCTTACTTTTGGGAGGAGGGGGGGTTATTGATTGATCGATCTTTTACGGTTAATCAACCTTTTGCGGGTTATTTACACCAGAAAAAATTTTGCATTGTAAGAAGTTTTTGAAGATAATCAGTCCTTATTGATATGTCCTTCTAATTAAACCATAGCTGGTGGGACTAGGTGGGGTCATACTTTTCCCAATAATACTTCAGCGTAAGTAAATATAACGAACCCAACTAGAATTCCGAGTAGCTATTACACCTGCCGCACATCCAAGATTACAGCACATGCTATTTCCAGAGCGGGGAGAAGAATATTCAGTTTTTATTGGTATTGACCTGGCATCTAGGCTTCATTTCCCTTTCTCATCGCTGTAACATAGCTTCCCTGTGTCTTTTCTATAATCATTATGTTAATTGTCCAGATGAACATTCCTCTATGGTATACTGACTTTAAGCGCAATACGAAATTGGCGGCAAGGTCTCATCATTTTACAGTTCAAATGGTTGGATGGAACTGTCTAAAAGTTTCTTCTATCTTTCTTTTCGCTTGTGGACTTCTCTTCCGGTTTCTTGCTTCCATGTCAACTTTGATCTCCAAAAAGTTAAATGCAATATCAATCGTTATGTTCTGTCTTCTTAATTCCTGTTCTTTTATTGTTCTCTCACCTTAATAATGTTTTTTTTTCTCATATTTTGAAACAACCAGTAACCCCTTTCGTCTTGGTGGATTTATTGCCTTTCTTGGGGTGAAATAATTAAAAAAAAAAAGATTCGATGCACAGTGCGCTGTCTTTTTCGCTGTAAGCATATTTGAATTGTATCTCTTTAAAAGGCTCTTAAAATAAACTCGAAAATCATTAATCATTTAAGAAACAATCTATTTCTACACACGCTGAGCTATTGAATGTGTAGTCGCATGATGCCAGACAGATATTTGAACAAAGCTAACGGCGTTTATGTTGACTCATCAACCGGATATGCGTGTGCAGTCCGGTTACGAAATGAATTTATTGTGCACAAAGGAAAACGATAAATTGAAAATTTGTTCAGCTTTGTTATTATTTTTCTTTTTTGTTAGCGTGAAATTTCTGGATATAATCTTTTGAGAGCACCAGCCGAATAGTTGGTATAGCTGGGTATGCAATAATTATCGGCGTGGACAATGAAATCTGCGATACGAGTTCAAATTTCGATCGGGTCTGTTGTATTCAACTTTCGCTCTAATAACTCCGGGTAAGACATGAACTAATCTCTTCGCCCTCGTTCTCAGCTGTGGGTTAAATAACTGAGACGATTCAGTTTAGATCCTTGGTTGGCAGCCATTCTATGAGAAAGACAACTTCAAAACGTCGGGAAAAGGCAACTACTTCAATATCATTCCAAATTATTTATGGCAATTCACAGATAATAAAGAAAAGGAATCTTTGAATGGCCATAATCGACTATATTCTAAAGGCAATATAAAATCAGACCGACATAGGCAACTGATAACTTTCAAAATAAATTTAATGGTAATCAATATAATAGAGTAGTTAGAATTGATTGTGACATTTGTTTTTCAAGCATATCAAATCAAACGAATAGTAAACAAACGAAAATTATGGAGAGCCATCATCGCCAGTATTCTGATGGGACCTTTGCATGAAAAATAGAATGATATTTTAGTTGTAATATGTGATTCACCCCAAGATATATTAGAGGTCAATAGCGAATTAAAGGGTAATGGTAATATTAACCATTTAGCATTGGTTGACCGAACAGCCAGTGTACTGCTGCCGGTTAAAATTTATAAAATAAATTCTCTTAAGACAAGTTTTAAGGAAAATACATTTTTTCAAGTCCAGTCGCTGTTAACGCTTTTTTCTGGTATTGATGTGGGTTGCCTTCTTAACCTTTTATTTGAAATGGTATGGAATGTTAACATCTTGATTCTGTCCTTCTCTTCAACTTACACGTGTTATCCATTTTAGTTGTTGCTACTGTTAGTAGTTCTCAAAGTGATATGGTTTTACTTATTTGGTATAGTTCTTTGTGATTCTGTAAGGCCAGCTCACAATGTTCAAAGAAGGTTTTGTCTTTGCTTCGCACAATCAAAGAGTTTTTAAGCATTGATCTTCGGAAGCTGACAGCTGACAGTTTAAATATTTCTGAACAGGTTTGGTGTGGTGCATAACATCCATATGAAAATCTCGATTTGACGAGGCTATTTAAGAACAGGATTCGGGTTTTCAGGTTCATGGTTTGGTTTGTCGTGACTTACCGTGTTGGGAAGCTTATTCGATGTTCAATTTCTTTTTCTCTTATCATAAATTTGTCATAACTCATCCATACACCGAAATATTTGATGTTTGGTATTTACTAATTCCACATTCTCAATTAATATAATGGATTTAGGGTAGGTACCATCACTGTTTCAATTTCAATTCCAGATCATAATTTCTGTTCTGAAAGGTTTATCTTGAGTTTTCTTTCTATGAACACTTGTTAGAGGATGTTGATTTTTTTTTTGTTCAAGATTATTCTTATCACAATATATATATATATATATATATATATATATATATATATATATATATATATATATATATATATATATATATATGCCATCAGCATAGCGCTACTCATCATCAGTGCATTGGCCTCGTGTTATAGTGGAACGCACCTATTCTATAGTTAATAGACTATTCCACCTATAATAAGTAGGAGTAGTATGAGTCAGGCAGTCGGTGAATCAGTCGATGTCGGACGACCGCCTGAGCGGTTGAACTCTCTGCGTTCGGCGTAGCCTCGTTCGGGGAGGTAAACCGACCCTGAACCCGATTATACGGGTTCAAAGGGTATATTTTTGGCCGAGCCCACGGGATCGGAGATCCCACGTTAAACCGGCCTTGTGCCACATGATGCCCTCATGGGGGTGACTAAATACTAGTCAGTCGGTGTCGGACGACAGTTAGTCGAATACCAAAGTATCAGCGACCACAACTAGATTTCTCTGCGTCATTACCTATTATATCAAGTTCCTTACGTATTGTACGTCTGAACCTATTTTAGGACCGACTTAGCACAAATACAAGCCTCCACTGTGAAATCACTCCACAACACCTCGTGGGGAGAAGCAGAATTTTTTTTCTCCTATTGAGAGATTTCTTTGGGTTGTGGTATGGAATGCTTCATGGTCAGTGCCCATCTTTTTACACGTGTATTTTTAAATTTGCAGGGCAATAGTCTAAGAAAAGATGAAATAGACTGGAGCCCACACTTCTTGTCGCACTCCTGATGATGGCCATCAAGAATCTTTTAGTTAAGAGGAGTTGATCTGTCTTGCACCAGGTATGTACTGAGTAAGGAAAAGTTTCCTGATAGCCACTAAGTACAAAACCGGGCCTCAAATGATGTCACTGGCCACACCAACTGAAGTTAAGCGATACACACATGAGATAATCGGGAGACAAGAATTATATGGTATTCCCTCACGATTCCTTGCTTCCCTGATAAATACAAACTTCAACGTCAATCGCCATTTTCTGTCTCATTGAGACCTGCTCCTTTTTTGCTCTTTTCTTAATCTTCCCCATTTTCAATTTTATTCTCTTTCACTTTCACTCCCCTGAGTTCGTGCGACGTTGTCGTCTAGTCTGGGTTGAAACGATTACAAAAATAGGGATAGGGTAATGATAGGTTTACGTCTGTCGGAAAGAGGATGTAGGGCTTTTAAATCTTGTCAAGGCTGGAAAGTGAGGACTGGATGGCACTATCACAAATAAGCTAGCAATATTCCATCTGTTCTTATAAAGAAATAGACTAGCTGGTAAAATCGGTTTATTTTTTGGAGTGGCACTAGTAAACCACCTTTTTTTCACCATTCAGTTTGATCCTAACCGAGTATCACATATTTCTAGCCTGGGATTCAGCTATACTACTTCTATGTGCCGTGTCCCTTCAAGACGTTGACGATTAGGGCTCTCCACAATTTCATATCCTTATCGCTTTTAATAAACTTTCTCTTTTTGTTATTTCTCCTAAAACTTCTTCCGCTAGGTCATCCATTGTTTTCCTGTTTCCCCTTGCCTTCAATACGCCCTGTGAATATAAGATTTTCCAAGCCTTCTCTCCTCATTATGTACCATAGAATTTCTAACTGTCTCTTCTTGATAAGTATGTTTCCTTCTTGTTTCCATTTTCTCCAAAACTTCGTCGTTGCTCACATGTTCGGTTCATGGTATACTCAGCATCCTTCTGTAGAGGCACATTTCTGTCGCTTCAAGAACTCTTCATCTTTGAGGAGATTGTCCAGCATTCTCTGTCATATATATATCACGTAACAGATTAGTACTCTTTTCTTTCTTTCTATTGATATTTATCTGTTTCTTAATAGTCTCCTTAGCTTTTGGAAAGCATCGTTGGTTATATTGATGCGCCTTAGGATTTCAGTGTCGCACTTTTCGTCTTCTCTTAAAACACTTCCCAGATAGTTAAATTGTTGCGCTTGTTCGATTAAAATTTGCCTTTCAAATTCGAATTATACACGAAACAGGTAACTAAAAAGGAAAATGATATAATCTA
>OZ010589.1:101597033-101692033 GCA_963932145.1 Acanthosepion lycidas | reverse complement strand
TTTACACTTTGCCACACACACACACACACACACATATATATATATATATATATATATATATATATATATATATATATATTGATAGCTAAATATATAGACTGCTACAGACAGGAACATAAGTGCTATCGATAAGCAGATAGAAATGAAAATTTATATTAAATAATAAAAATAGGATGATAGAATTAAACCATATATATTTTTGTCCCTCGACTCTCAATGCTGTTTCATATTCTTTTTTTTTTTGCATAAAAACAATTCTTTAGACGAGGATTTTCTCGTCAGTCTTCACTCAGTCATTTTCAGAATATGCTTTGTTCCACTTGCTGTTTTGTTTTGAATTGAAGTTTACATACATCAGCACTGTTCTCGGTTTCGAATATGGGGAGAGTGTGCCGGCTGAAAAAATTCTGTGTCCAAGTATTGTACGATTTTTTTTATTCATGTCGACGGTGATATCAAATCCTCGGTCCTGAATGAGTTTGAAAAGCATTTTTCTAATTCTATCCTTTGCTCTTCTGGCTGTCAGCAGGAACAATTTTGTTAATTTTATTCAATACAATAAAGGCCCATCAGCTCCAAAACTTCGGCTCCATCAAACGACCCCTGTAGGACATCGAAAGCACCATTGCCGGATTTCTTAACCCATGCATCGTCATTATTAAATAAAAGAGATAATATTCCACCCGAGCAGATTCAGATAAATTTTTGAAGAAAATAAAAAATAAAAAAAGAATATGAAACAGTATTGGAAAGGAGGAGCTCAACCCCATATTAACCTTCAAACCTCAAATAAATCAGCAATTGAGTAACAGAAATAGAAAATGATATATAATCTGGTTTAAATCTCCCTCTTAATTTAGAAGTAAAAACTAATATAGTGAAGATACTTTAAAGCTGATTACAAAGCACATCCCAAAGTCTTCTTAATTATACAGAATCTTCAATAGAAGTACGGTAAAATTGAGCTATAGTAGCTATTTTGGCAATTTTGGAAAACATCATAAAAGCGCACAAGGAATTTCAAGACGAACCTACAGAGCAGTAGTGCCAATAGTAACCCTTGAAATTGAAGAGATAAAAGCAAATATCAATTGGATGGTAATACAGAAGAAGTGATGATGACAGGGCAGAGCAAGGTCTACCTGGGATGCACGGAAGGTACATTTAAGCAAAGATGGTACAACCATAAAACTTCATCTAAATTGGAAAGACTCAGGTACCGTGCCAAACTTTGGGAGTTAAAAAGAAAATAATAGAAGCCATAACGTGAAAGAGAGTATTTTGAGAATGGTGAATTCTTGGAGCATTGATAGAAGTGTTTACAAATTATGCTAACTCGACATAGTAACATAACTGGACCGAGAAACTTTATTAAACGAAATGTCAGCGGTAATGTCTAAATGTAGAAATGCCAATAAATATATTTTGGCTCTATACGAACCCGGATGAGAGTGAATCCAGTATTTTTTCTTCTTTCCCTTTCACATATTAGATCAAAATATACGAAACTATAGGATATAAGATATTGAAAAAATACAGAAAGCTTGCAGAGGTTCTTCTCTGGAAGCAAAACTGCATATCGCAAAGACAGTACGTTTGCCAAGAAGGTGGTCAAAATAACATATAGATTTTGCAGGCCTTCTAAACGAATAAGATTATGTTGTGGTAGTTGATAGTTTCAATAAATGGTCGGAAATTTATAAGTGAAAAAATGCAACATCTTCAGTGACAGTAAATTTCTTATATAAACTGTTTGCGCGATATGAAATACCAGATACGATAATCTCTGATAATGCAACGCAGTTCAGGGGTAAAGAATTCGAAGACTTTTGTAAAATGTTCTCTGTCCAACGTATTATAATCCAACCGCATCATCCAAGGTCGAACGGACAAGGCGAACGGTTTGTGGGAACGTTCAAAAGAGCGTTGAAGAAGGCAAGTCTTGAAAATGTAAATGAGGAAGCACTTCAACATTTTCTGAGAATTTACTGTGTAACACTTGAACTCAATACACCATTAGGCATGTCGCCGGCGAAATTAATATTTGCCACAAGGGTAAAATCGGTGTTAGACAAGTTATTCACAAGTCGAAAAACATGAACGGATAACAAAAACGACATCAAAAGTTTCAAGGTCGGCGATAAAGCGTTCTTTAGAGCATATAAGGAAGGCAAAGGAACGCGGAGAGACGACACAATATCAGTAAGAAGTTGATTTACGCGGTAAAGGAAAAAAGATTTGAACATAAGAGGCGCCGTAATCAGCTGAAAAAAGATTAATCGATGAAAGACCAGAAACATTTGAAGAACCGATAAAAATGTTATATGATGTTTTCGAGGTGCCAGCATCACAACAAACCGTGGAATCTACAAGGACAAGTTCCAGAAAAAAAAAGCTTGTTGAAGAACTGTGGATGCGAGACGGAAATGCTACAAAGTCAAGTACATTGGCGAACTCTCCAGAAAGTGGAGGGGAAATATAATGCCAATACAAAATAAAATATTTATAAAAAACATTAATCTCAAATATGTTGCGGAACATAACTATAAGAGTTCCAGTTCAGAGGTAGAAAAAACAAGCCGGGACTCGGTTGTCGTACAGAGGCTAATAGTATATTGTAGTATCTGTTGCGCGGCCTTGACCAGCTATGACTAGCTAAGTTTTGTGCTCGATCACGTGTAAGATGGGGCTGCGTAAATTTTGACCAGTGGCCCGAGTGAACGTGCTCAGGTGCCCTACGTTAAATAACTGACTTTGTGTCGCATCTGAAACTCAGTGGAGAGTCTTTGATAAATACCGAAGCCGTTTGGAGTCACTCTTCAGACTAATTAATGCAGACGTAACGGCAAGTAGCTGAAGCATTTCTTATAAGCACTACAAAGCGTGTTAAAACATTCTCCTAGTCTGGTGGAGGTTAGGGTCTCTTAGACCGGTTGCCACTCAAGGCAAACCAGTCCTGCTATTTACCCATAGCTGGAGGAAGTATGGATAGGTGATTGATTCATATCTTTTCCAAGAAAATTAGCACTTAAGCGAATGTAATGAACTATATTTAAATTCGAACTTGGCTTTCCGGTATCCTCAATTCATTGCTCCACCATCGAGCTTCCACTAGCAATGTCAGGTATCAATGACAATATTATTTGCGCTGTTAAAACCGTTGACAATTCGTACTTTTACCTTGTACTTCTATGCTACTGCATTCCTTCCTACTTTTCTTGGCGCCATTTTTTTGTCGTTGCCAACATAGCACCAACACTTTAAGTTGACTGAGATGCGTAGACAGAGAATTTTTATGATTTCTCTCATCTTTGTGGCAATGTCTTCATTAGTTTTATGTTTCGTGTTTGAGACTTGCCTGAAACTATTTCGGTAGCCAATAGGTGCTGTACTATGGCATAACTGGTACGTTGGTTTGCGCCCAAAACATGACGGATACAAGGGGATGAATAATTAGATAGAGATGCAAGAAAGCTGAAAGATGAAGTATAGGAGTAAATGATGTTGAAGTTTAAACGAAAAAACCGCCTAAAAAAACAAACAAACAAAAAAACGAGATACCAAAGCTATTGGTCCATCTCCTGAAAAAACCAAAAAGATACAAAGCAAATAAGAATATTGATAAAAAAAATATCCAGTATAAAATAGCGCCTACCTAATACCCGTTAAGATAATACAATATATATATATATATATATATATATATATATATATATATATAATATTTACATTATTCGGACTATTGTCCTCATCTTTGTCACCATATTTATTACGTTTCGGCCGTTGTACGCTTCGGCCTTCTTCAGGTGGTTGAAATGTTGAAATGAACCCTTTATTTCACTCACTGGGGTAGACTGTTGTAGTTCCAGGTGCCATGTCTAATGGATGTCAGTTATCACTTATCTCCTGTTAATTCCTCTCTCCAAGTTCTCCCACCGCCTTCACCAGGTATTGAACTTACACTCTTTGGGTCCTGTCACTGGATCTGACTTTATCCACTGTGCCATGTATCCTTGAAATGTAAATAGTGTACATAATTCCTCATCTCAGAAATATATACATACATATATATATATATATATATATATATATATATATATATATATATATATATATATATATATAATGCATATTTATGTTGCATTGAATAATATAGACATATTGTGTCTGTTTATGCTTATACTGATTGTTTCTAGTTCTCTAAACAGTTTCTTGATGTTAAGATTAAAATCATCAAAGAAAAGGAAGACGCTGTAGTTTTTTCTAACCCACGTACTTTCGATCTTTTCCAACATCATCATCAGGGATAAATTACAAAGACAAATAAATAAATAAAATATATCTATATTATTCAATGAAACATGTTTGAATGAAGGTATGCTACCTAAATATACAAAGACACACACACATGAATATAATAAAATATGAATTTTATTGCCTAATGATACAAGATTGGTAGAAACAACGAGAGTAGAAAGATCGGTGTTCTAATTATTTTATATCTTAAATTGCCTTCCACTTTCGGATTTTGAAAAACGTATTGAGCACTTTTTAAACATTTGCTCTTAGGCAAATATTAAGACAGATATGTGCCATGCGTGATACACGCTTAGACGATCATATATCTTTTGATACATGACTGACGAGGAAGATTTTTCCCCGCAGTAGATTGCCATTTCTTTCTCCAGTTGATCAGTTGCCGGTCTGTCTTAATATTTACCTATAGCTGGGTGGGGGGAGAAGAGGAGTCATACTTTTCCCAAGGGTATTAGCACGTAAGTGAATGTAATGGATTCGACTGGAATTTAAACTCGACTCTCTGATTTCTCAATCCAAGTCCACCGTGCCTCCAAATATTGCTTTTTTTTCAAATAATGTTGCCTTTTGTAAAGTGAATATATATATATATATATATATATATATATATATATATATATATATATATATATATAAGAGGGAGAGGGGCACGTGGACGAGCGGTTAAAACGCTTTTGGACCATGAAACCCGGATTCGAATCATACCGTAGACGATTTCTTGGGAAGGAAACTTTTTGATATTATCTACCTGCGGAGACGATCTCAGGAAGTGCCTGAAAACCATACCATGGATTGACCAAACCTTGTGGGGGAAATTGGCTAGACAACTATTTGGGGGCTGAAACGAAGTCACAAGTCATCGTGACTGAGGATTTGATCGTACTGGCTTTCTTCCGACTGTTGATCACGCTAGATAACGCGCTCTCTCCCAGAAACTCTAATTAGGGTCTGCTCAGCATAGGTAGGCTCTGTTGGGGTTGAACAAACGTAAACGCGCCTGGAGATTTGCTAGCCACCTTAGCAGACAGACATAGTTGGGTACAAGCGTAAAACCATTACTGAATCAAACAGGTATTCTTTTCTTTTGGCGCAATGCACTGTTCATTCACGAATTTCCACAAATTTGGTCTTGTCCCTGGATTTTTTAGTGCGAACAACAAGACATCTGACTTTTCGCAACACCAATAATCTATGGAAAACCCGAATTAAAAATCAGGATAATGAATGTTGATTTTCAAGGAAGGTAGACTCCTACACCCATTTTGAAGAAGAAGAGAAAAATAATCGACAGGAGAAATAGCACGGATGTTTTGAGAGTAGACAGAAAATAACAAATGACATTCTGTCCTACAGAATGGCTGCTGGAATGTCACAGTGCATATTTGGACTGTTGCTAGAACATTCAACATTATAACGAACAATTTGTGCGCATGTCATATATATATATATATATATATATATATATATATATATATATATATATATATATATTAGGTTAGATTACGGCTTGAGGCAATCAGATGTTTGCCATATTGACGAGCCGTGAAACAGCGAAGCAGTCTGTCTGTGGATGGCAGTATAACATGCTCCTGAAAAAAATTATTTCGGTTGAGCTATTCGGGGAGAATAGTGAATTTGTAAACAGTGACTATTACTGCTGCTGATGCAAGACTCTTCGTTAAGACGAATCGTGTTCTTCGGTCACTGGCGTCTTTGTCTAAATATAAATACGTCTAAATTCACCTTCATCCCTGCCGTGCATAGGAGAAAATCTCCGACTGATACAAAATCAGTCGGCTTTCGACTAGCCACACTGATGAGCTGTGAAACAGCAAAACAGTATGTCTATGGATGACAATATATATGTCATATTAAAATTAGATCCCTTTGTGATATATTCCTTCGGTGTAATGGATCCGGCATTTTCTTGGTGATTTGATAAAAACGGACATTTTACAGAAGGCGCCACTTAAAATTGTAACGGCAGTCCATTGCAGTCCGTTGCAGTTTACTATCTTGATTCTGTGTCTCATTCCATATATGCCGCAGAAGAAGCTCATGGAATGTAGAATATTGGCCACTTCCTGGCGAGTTGAGGCCCACCTTAAACAATTTCACGCCATCGGTACTTTCTTCTACTCTGATTTTCTTTCACCGCCCATCAACTCTTTTATAGCCAAACAGCGACAGGAAATGGATGACGGGAGCAGGTTTTTGGTGAAACTGGAAGCTTCTAGTCCTGAACCTGCACGTTGGCGGTGAATTCGGTCATCAACGCTATCATCAGAAAGGAAGGGGATCAACAACGAAAAAATTAAATTCTTGGATACGAGATGAAGACAACGACGACTACTAATGTGGGTTATATATTGAAAGGTGCTTATTCTGAGCAAAAATTGCTTAATCCGTTTTGATTACGTAGAAAGAGGGGGGAAGGACACTATTTGGCGTCATTGAGAAACTAAGAAAGCAAGAAAGAAAGGAAGGAAGATAGAAGTTTTTAACGTCTGTTTCAGTGAAATGTAAAAAATTGTCAATTTCAAATCTTTTCATTTGTATCCCCATCTTAAAATAACAATTAGCATTTATATTTATGATTGTTATTGCAATATTTTGTTAAAGTTAAGTTCAAATATTTTAACGATGGATTTTAACTTAAGAATTAATTCTTAAGTTAAAATCCGTAGAAATTCTGCCATCCTCAGAAAATTAAAATAGGAAAAACGGGAAAACTTTCGCGTGTCATTTTTAGTAAAGAATGATTCTACGTATAAGTGAGTTAGTCACGTGTTTCCGTCTTTACAAAAAGAAAGTAGGAAAGGGACAAGAAGTACAAATAAATCGCGCATGGAACGACTAAGTAAAAAAAAAAAAGCAAAAAAAAAAGCAAAAAAAAAAAGCAAAAAAAAAAAAGAAGCAAAAAAGCAGGTAAAGCGAAGAAACACCCGAAAAATATTTATACTTTAATAAAATTCATGACGACAGAAAATTAATTAATTACACGCAGGCAGAAAGTGATGTGAGACAGTGTTGCACCTCGTCACTGGATTTATTCAAAATTAACATCCGGGCCATACTAAAAAAAAAGATCTCCTACCAAGACTTATTAATTTTGAGCGCAATGGTAACAAAATAAGATGTACAGAACACACACACACACACACACACACACACACACACACACACACACATACATATATATATATATATATATATATATATATATATATATATATCCAGGTAGGATGAAAACGAATAGAGTACGATTCCGACGTTCGTAACATTTAATTTAAAAGAGGGTTCAATACAAAGTAGAGAAATATTATTTATTCTAGGATATTACAGCGAAAACAGTCTAAATAAATCAACCAGTCGCCGGTAATTTACAATCGCCTCATGAGATGCATTGATACGCGTCGAAACACAACTGCAATTGTGTAGCGATTTTGACTTGTTTTTGGTACAGTAACATAAAATAATTAAACCCTTCTGATAAACATTCTGTTCAGTTTACTGGATACCGGGAGACACGGCCACTTAAGTGCCCACCTCCACATCTCCCGTCCCGGATGATCGACACGGTACTTATCGACAAGCCCAAACTCGTTAATCTGATCGACCAAGCTATGATCACCGGATGGTCTCTCGCTAGCTTCCCGGCCGTGTCTATCTTGGTGTCCAGGATGGCCTTCCAGTCCTCCAATTATGACTAAGCGCGACTTATCGACCAGGAACGTCCACCAACGGACAGAAAAAACAAAACAAAACACGATCCGTCTGGCCATTGGCTGCATAACCCGAAACGAATCCCTGCTCACGACAAATATCGGGCCCCCACGATCAACCACATCACCCCCACCCCCACACCCCGTCGACATGTACAAGGTACACCATCGCACCCAGTGAACATTTAACAAAGAAACATCTCTGGCCCCCGTATGCTGAATAGACAACAAAGTCACTCAATAGCACATGAGCATCAACGCCGCAAACAAAGTTTTTTCCCTGGATTGCAGCTACATCTATGCCGAAGGACAAGAGATCAAGAAGCAAACAGGCAGCCATACTTCAATCACTCAAGCTCTTCACACACACACACACACACACATATATATATATATATATATATATATATATATATATATATAAGCAAATATATGGATATAGATCTGACAGTATGAAGAAAAATATACGGAAAAAACAAACAAAAATCCTTATATGCAATTATGCTGTTTTAATGTTAATATAATGTCAACGTCAGACGTTTCGGTCCAATAAACCATCTTCAGGACATATTCATAAAATATAATTAACATTATCAATTCAACATGACAAAGATATATATATCACACTTTAAACGTTATTTTTTATTGGTTACGCGGCTTGAATAGTTGAAAGTTCTTATTGAGGAAATTACGCTCACCCGCAGGATTTGAAGATCCATTTATTTTGGTAACGAGACATTCGTTAGATCTGACGCGCTTTTAACCGACTCAGCTACGAAGAGCGTCGTTGATTAATGAGGGCTATATGCTGCCCTTAAGCACAACACTTTTCCTTCAGATTCACGAAAGTTCATGACTACCCAGTTTCGTATCGGAAACGTAATAAATCTGACTCTTGTAAAGACAAAACGTTGGAAAAGTGCTTAGGAATTTTCTGCTGCGGTCATTATTTCCTCTTAATTAATTTCTTATTTGTTGAAAAACAAGACAAGTTGCCAAATGAGAAATGAACCTGATTTAGTGAAATATATATATATATATATATATATATATAACGTCATCCAGAGACAGACTCATCAGCGTGTCTAGACATCCTAGCTCGGATCGAAACCCGACTGAATTGGTGTCAGTCGGAAATTCTACCACTAAGCCGTCGGTGGATTTTTAGCGTATTTATTTTTAGAAACACGCCCAGTGACTGACAGTGACTCAATTCGCTATGTGAAGAGTCTCGCTATATTAGCTATAATAGTCACTGTTTATATATATATGTATATATATATTTATCGTTTTGTATCTATCTTTTTCCCCCTCTCTCTCTATATATATATCGTTCTGTATTTATCTATCTATATATATATATACATATATTTCGTTCCGCATCTATCTATGTGTTTGGTCCTCTTCCTACCTATCTGTTTGATACTGTTTCTATATATATATATATATATATATATATGTGTGTGTGTGTGTGTGTGTGTGTGTGTGTGTGTCGGTGGGTGGGTGTCTCTTCCTGACTGAATTTCACAGATGTCGAATTTAGTCGAATTTCTATCTCCATCAGAAGGTCAGCATTTTCGAAATAGCAATCTGGGCTGACAGAATGTTCTCTGGAATTCCTTCTTGGTCGGGCGAAAATAATTCCTTCACATATATACGACTGCATGTTGTTGATGAACAGAGCAGAAACATGTTCTTTAATGAATCAAATCATTTTTAATTCACGTCCTAATGGTGACTGAATACGAGAATTGCCGAGAGATACAAGTGACCATTCGAGAGATGTGTGTTACTTCAGTTCACTGCGCATGCGTGATAGCCCGGAAAACATAAAATTAACGACGGATATCGCCATGATAGAAACTTTGATGTGTTTGTGGTGAAACAAGTAATTTCCTCTACTTTGATAGCAGTAATTTTACAAGCATATTTCATTTTTATATTCTATTTTTTGGCACTTTTGGTTTTGAAATCTATTTTATTCTTTTGTCCTTTGAATCAGTCTCTTAAACTAGTTATTTTAAATCAGTCTTTTTCGTTGCTGTTTTGCCGAGGAATTATCAATGACTTTTTCTTTGGCTTGCTTTCCTGAAGATGGTTTCTATTGTTATTCTTTCATTTAATATTAATCCATTTTCAAATGAATATACGTGAATGCAGAAATATTCTCAGCCTGATCAAGAAACGTTTGGTCAATTCGAACACGTTTCAGTAAACTCAATTAAGGATCATAAACCAGACTGTGAGACCAAAATTCCTATGAGGATTATCGATACCAAGCCAGAAATTGAAAGGGCCACCAAGGTTATCCTTGATAGAGTTAAACGAAGTAAACGAAGCCTTGGATTTTAACAGTAGAGTGGTACTTCAAATGTTATCAGCTGGTTCAAAGGAATTAACAATAAAAGAGTCTATTCTTTTATCCAATTTGATATTTTTACCCCTCTATTTCCAAGCATCTATTTACCTTAGCATTGGGGTATGCCAAAGAATATTTCTTGCGAAGAACTGAACATAATAATGAAGATCTGTTCTCAGTAACAACAATGAACAATAGATTAAGAACAACTTTAATGATAACTTTGATAATTCTATGGGATCATTAGACTGGTTGTTTTTTTTCATTTATAATCTTAGCACTCATGATGATGCCAATATTGATAATATAGGGTTATACAGAGATGACGGTCGAATGGTAGTAAAACATTCCACTAAAATTAAAGTTGACAAATTACCATTGAGAATTAAAAAGTTTAAACCTTAACGTTATGATAAATGCTAGTGTTAAACGGGTAGATTTTCTTGATGTTACGTTGGATATTGCTAATGATGTATTCCAACCTTATATGAAAGCCAATGCTAACCCAATATATCTTCACCCTAACTCTGTAATTAAAGATATACTCTCATCTATAGAATGTAGAATTAGCAACAACTCATATGACAAAGATGTGTTTAATAAATATAGCGTTGTTTATAATACTGCTTTAAAAATAATGGTTACAAGTATGCAGGAATTAAGTATAGAAAAGGAAAATAAATATAAATAGGAAAATCATTTGGTATACACCTCCATTTTACCAAATGATCGCTACTAAGTTCCTCATTTAATTAATAAACACTTCCCTATAAATAATCCTTTCAGTAAAATATTTAACCAAAACACGTTAAAACTTGAGAAGATTCTAAAGAAACACAATAATAAAATATTAAACAAATTTAAAAACTTTATGTAACCAATTATGTAAACCAATGTAAATGCAGGAATTCTAACAAATGCCCATTCCAAAACCAATGTATGAAAAACCCTCTTCTTTATCTAAGTAATATTTTGAAAATATATTGAAAATCCGAAAAATTGAAAAATTTTATATTGGTAGTACTAAGAATTTTTTTAAGACTAGATAATATCCATATATCTTATCCTTCAACAATACTACTTATAAAAATAGTAAATATCTTTCTAAATATCTTTGCAATTTAAAAGTTAAAGCCCCTACCGTAAACTGGAAAGTATTAAAACAAGTAAAAGGGTGTAGATCTTTAAATGAACCGTGTTTTTCATGCTTACATGAGAAAATAGAAATTATCAAATTTACTAATAAAGACACCTTATTAAACCAAAGAAGTGAACTAACTGTATTTCTTGGCATATTTGATCTTTTATCCTACAATATGATTAAACTTTGCATTTGATAGTAATTTTTCTTATAGTAATAAACAGTAGATGAACTGAGGTACACTTTATATGGTTTACTATTCTATTATGTCAAATTTATTTAGATTTAATATAACTTATATATAACTATATAATTTAATATAATATTGATGTCTAGTTAGTATTACTAACATTTTATACTGATTAGTTTGTATTATTAACATCTTATATGGATGGTCTTTACTTAACGGTTGCATATTAATTTACCAAAGTAATTTTGAATTAATGATTCGTTTTATGTTTTTAAATTTTTTACCGGTTTCTTAGAGAAGCCATTTAATTACGAACTGCAAAATTCTAGGAAGATGACCGATCATATAGCTATTATAGTAGATTATATCCCTCCCGTTTCCCCTTAACTACCTGTGAAAATAATGTAATCATTTGTATTTGTCGCAAACAAAATTGTCTAGGATTTCTACGTAGGCAACATCATGTAATTTTTTTTTCAGTTGGTCTGGATTTTAACGTAGGCCTCACATTTGATTGATTATGCATGGTAACGCTCAAGCATCATTTTGATTCTTTATTTTTATCGTCTTCTCTTTAAAAAAGAGGATGTATTCTGCATTTGAAATCAATCGTTGACTCACCAGTAATATATCAAAGACACATTAGTGGTGTCGATTGCTATTGTGTAGCGATTTTTAACATGTTTTTATTAAAATCTCATATAATAAATAATATTTGGTTCTAATCTGTATTGAGCCCTTTTTTAAATTAAATGTTACAGACAGTGGAATTATACTTCATTTGTTCTTATCTTACCTGGATATATATATATATATATATATATATATATATATATATATATAATGGGAGATAAAACTGACATCTCATTTTCAGATATATTTACCGAAATTACACAAATATATCTTGAAATACTAAAGAACAAATTTATTCAGTAAAATCGCCATTGGCTTCAGCCAGGCTCTCCAGACGACTTTAAAATCTCTTGCATTTTTTTGGGGCGGTCTCCTGTTTTAAGTTGGTTAATGCTACCATAATCCTTGCCTTCAGTTCATCTTTGGTATTACAAGCTGTTTTCTTAACTCTTTTTCAACTGCGCCCCACACATAATATTCAAGTAGGTTGTGGTTTGGGGAGTTAGGTGTAAACGGTGATGTAGTCGCAGAAATTATCTGTCAGCCATGACTGGGTTCTACTGCTTGTCTGACGTGATGAAGGCTCATGTTGCCAGATACAGAATCTTCCAGCAGCCACTCTCTTGACCCATGGCAGCCCTACCTCTTCAAGGTAATTATTGAGTTTGAGGCCCTGCGGGAAGATGAATGGAGGCATAACGTCGCCATCACAAGTGATCACTCCAAATACCTTCGTAGCCACAGTTAGACTCATCCAAGTCTTTACGAATCTTCTACACTGTTCTCAGATTGGCACACAAATACTCTGAAATGTTCGTATTGGAGATTCCCGCATGAATACCAAGCAGTAAACCAGGTCGTTTCCATATTTCAGGCGGAGTGAATTGCGTCATGGTACTTCTTTTCTCACAGACGGTGTTCACCTGACACAACTATACTGTACAGTCGACAAAGTCAAAAACAAACAACGCGCATGCGCGAAATTAAAAATATAAAATGGCGATAATCACAACCTGTATATAATCACGTAAACACATATGTAATCATATAAATTGGATATTATATATATATATATATATATATATATATATATATATATATATATATATAGCAAATGAAATGTTTTGTAATCCGTACGGATAATTCAAAGGAGGATGTAATCCAGAGAGCTAAATGTAAAACCAGAGCGAATATGAAAAAAAAAAAAAAAAAAAAAAACCGAAAAAAACCCCAAAAACAGACAACTTTAAGGATGCACTGATTATTTTATTCCCCTAGGAAAGTGATTTAATCAATGCATCCTTTTTAATATATATATATATATATATATATATATATGTGTGTGTGTGCGTGTGTGTATGTGTGTGTGCGTGTGTGTGTGTTTATTTTATGTGATTATTATTTAGTACTGAATTAAGTGCATTGACAATGACTGTTAAAAATAGTATAAATGCATTTTTAAAATATTACGTAACTGATATATTGATGTATTGCCGTATGATTATCTGCTTACTTAGTTTTTTTCTCCTGTATTTTCCATCTTTTTCAATGAGACAGCTAAACATATTTTTATATTCATCATAACGAGTTTATATTCTCATGAAACTATACGTAAGATTGTCAAGTTGTTTATTTATTTTTGTGATCTTACGCAGTAACAACGATCGAGTTACATGATTATCAAGAACTTACACATCTGAGCATATACATATATATATAATTTATCTTTCTATCCTTATAGATTAGGATCTTTGTTATTTTCTTAGGCTCTCTCATTTCAAAGGCGAATCGCGTTCGGCATTAGGACAACAATTCGATGCTTCAGGCATATCTTCTGCATCTGTCTATATTTATGAGATGAGGTATTGTAACTATTTACACTATACACATCGTTCGAACTTTTGTCCTGATCTTCATTGCCATATTCACGACGTTTCGTTCGGTGTACACTCCGGTCTTCTTCAGTTGATATACGTTGGAATTTCGAACCGAACCATTTATTCAGTTCACTGGTGTAGATTGTTCTAATTCCACGTGTCGTACCTTTTTTGTATATCTAAGTTTCAGTTAATTCAGTCAATAGCTGTATCTACTGCAAGGAATGTTTGGTCACTGTGTCGTGCCAAAAGATTTTTCAGGTCAGAATCCATTTTGCACGTTTACAAATTCACGTGCATGGAATACTGCTGTCATATCTGGTCGGGTTCTCCTGCTATACATCTCGAGTTTCTTGATAAAATCCAAACAAGGATCGATCCTGATGAGGCATCTCGACATCAGTCACTGACGTAACGTGGCTCCCCTTTGTCTTTTCTCCTAATATATTCATGGTAACTGCTCTGATGATCTTTAAGCGTGCTATTAGATTGGCATCTAGGTTCTACGATTTTAATGTTTAAATAGCTAAATGCAACTGCCAATTTTACTCCAATAGTTTCTTTTCTCGCACTTCCCAACTTGCTTCTCTGATAACTGCAAAGTTCAAAAACATTCAAATGCAATGTCAATCGCCATCTTCTGTCTTCTTAAGTCCCATTCATGTTTTGTTCTTTCCTCAATCCTCCCTATACTCAGTATTCACTGAACAACGCATTTTCACTCCTTGTAACATGCGGCGTATGTTGGCGTGAAATGATTAAAAAATCCCTTTACTAAATCAACTCTTTAAGTTTCTGTTCCCTCTGCTGTGGACAAGTCTTGAACTAACAAACACTTTGTGTCTAGTCACTTTTATGGATTTACTTCAACCAACGCTTTAACCACCGAGCCACTGGGGAATTAGAACAAGTTGACTCCCGTGGACTAAATAAATGTTCGGTTCGAAATTCCAACGTATATCATCTGAAGAAGGGTCGGGCATACAACGGCCGAAACGTCGTGAATACGGAATAAAGATGAGAACAACAGTCCGAACGATGTAAACTAATAGCTACTGTTTCTTTATCTTGATGAAGAAGGGGGTGCGAATTAGCGGAACAGCTATCATCACAAGTTGGCAAACAGAGTTCGAATTTCTGTTACGGTTGCTTAAGCTCTCTTAGAACTAATTAATACTCGTGGGTAAAGCATGAATCCATCTAACTACATTCTCTCCCATCGCAAAAAGTTTGTTATGACGCGTGAGCTGACGTAAATGTGGTTTCATAATACCAACCAAAGTGCTACCCAGCAACTTATGACACAGAAACAAAAAATCAACGTACTATAAGAGAACTCCTTGTGAATCAAGTGAGCCCTAGGTATGACGATAAACTGCATCTAATCGGGAGATTGGATGCTTTGAGGAGTGTGGAATTAATTACTGTTGTTCCCAGGCTCACCCTGAGTCAGAGTGGTAGCACCTGTTAGGGCCCCAACTATGGGCAAATAATGAAACCACAAACAAAAACAACACTAGGAATGTATAAAAATAAATATTTATTGTAAAATACCAGCAATGTATTATATCATACATATACAATACATCATACTTATTATAAAACCCAGGTTGTGTGTGTGTGTCTGTACGTTTATATATTGGATCGGATTTCCTACATTTTTCAACCGATTTCAACAAAACTTCACAGGACTACGTAAAATTACCTTGCGGTGGTTCTGACAGCGCCAAAAATTGGAAAAACACAATTGTTTTGCACGAAATCAACCTGAAAACACGATTAAGAGGCATCACAAGAATGAAAGGGTGACAACTCATATCGAGTTATACTTATAAAACCCAAGTTGTTTGTGT
Organism: Acanthosepion lycidas; assembly: GCA_963932145.1. NCBI lineage: Eukaryota > Metazoa > Mollusca > Cephalopoda > Sepiida > Sepiidae > Acanthosepion > Acanthosepion lycidas. The sequence goes on along the minus strand of OZ010589.1, from coordinate 101,675,938 downwards.
GTGTGTGTTTGTTCGTTTATATATGGGATCGGATTTCCTACATTTTTCAACCGATTTCAACAAAACTTCACTCTTTTTTGGCAGGTAGTGTTTCTTATTGTCTTGCACACTTTTTTCTTTATTTTTACATTCAGAATGCTTTAAAAATTCCATTTACACGACAATTATTTATAATAAAATTCTATTCAATCGGTAGACTCATAACGATTGCAAACAATGTTTTTGTTTGAGTTTGGGTTTGACCAATTCGTAAAAAAAAAAAAAAAACTAATTAAGACATGTGTATCCGTCAACCTTAAACAATAATCTTTGTCAATTTTATTTTTCAGTCTTTATGATGATCGATACTTGATCTATCCATTACTGTTACATCCCCGGGCAATACTAGTATATCATATTTTTTTACTTCAAAAAGCTCCCAAGAAAATTAAATTTCGGCATTAAAAAACTTATAAGGAATTCATATGCTTTTAAACAAAAAAAATTAAATTAAATCAATAAAACAACTTGTAAACAAGAATTACAAATTTTTTAAGTTTTCTAAGTTTTTTAAGTTTTTCATAAAAACTAATTCTTAAGAAATTCACTTATGAATAATGTTTTTAAAACCATAATCCTTCAGGATATAATCGATCACGGTTTGCCACAGATTCCGTTCTTATTATAATTACCATGATTTCTTGGGAATTATAGTGATTTCCGTTGCCCTCTTCACGGCTTTTAATAGACAGATGTCTTTACCTAGATCGGCTGCCTTCCAAGGGCTAGAGTGCTATTGACTTGAGATGAGGAGAGATTAAGGAATTTTTCACAACAGCATGAATACGAAAGAATGAAACAGACTAGCCCAGAGTTTAAACTCACATCTAGATGTCTGGCTAATGTAATGGGCAGATAGTTGCTTTACTACCTAAAGGCAACACCATATTTGATGTCACACCATAATTCGTACAGAACAAAACTAGAGGAACTCTTGTGTCCTGTATATCTTAAGAATTCTGGATCATTTCTTATAAGAATTAAACAAAATTTGCAAGTCAACACTCGTAACAATTTGAGAAGTACCGAGAACGTATGGCAAAGACAACTGAGTGTCCAAATAGTTCATTGCAATTACTTGCATTAATCTTGTTAACAAACAGAAACAACAGGCTGTATTTTCAGTCATATAAGATATATGACTTTCTTTTCATAAATTATAACATTAAAAAACCGAGCGTTCTTTCTGTCTCTCGTTAATACATGCATACATTATATATATATATATATATATATATATATATATATATATGTGTGTGTGTGTGTGTGTCTATATTTCTGAGATGAGGTATTATGTACATTATTTACATTATTCGGACTATTGTCCTCATCTTTGTCGCCATATTTATTACAACGTTTCTGCCGTTGTACTCTCTGGCCTTCTTCAGGTGGTTGTAATGTCGAACTGAACCCTTTAATTCACTCACTGGGGTAGACTGTTCTACTTCCACGTGCCATGCTTAATGGATGTCAGTTATCAGTTAATTTCTCCTGTTAATTTCCCCCTGAAAGTTCTCCACTGCCATAACCGGTTATTGAACTCACACTCTTTGGGTCCTGTCACTGGATCTAACTAACGTCTGTATCCACTGTGCCATGTGTCCTCAAGGAAAATCAGGGGAAGGTTCATTTTGACATTCCAAGCAACTGAAGTAGGTCGGAACGTACAGCGGCCGAAACGTTGTAACAAGTATGGCGACAAAGATGAGGACAATAGTCCGAATAATGTAAATATTATATATATATATATATGATCATTTCATTCCAAGCAATGCAGTAAAGCCACTCAAACACAAGGGGTTACTGAGCGTGAAAGAATAAGAAAAGAAAAAAAAATTAACAAGATGGAGCCAGAAAATTAAAGCGGAATCAAGAAGACATTCCATAACAATTGACATTGCATTTAAATTTTTGAAGATCAAAGATGCATGGAATGCCAGAAGCTGGAAGAGCCACCTACAAGCGGGAATTACGTGAAAATAGACTATTAGAATAGAATTTGCGGTTTCATCCATCTGTATCAACAGATGAGACCTCGTTGCAAATCCATTATGCTGCTCAAATTCATGCGGTCGATGTCCCAAGGAGAAGATCTCATCAGAATAATTGCCGCGAAAATATTTATAAAGAAAAAGAAGAAGACGTAGAAGTAGTAGCCGGAATAATAGTAGTCGTAGTAGTAGTAGTAATTCTTCTTCATAAGAAGGACGAGAAAAGAAGCAGGTTTACGCAATTTCATTTGCAAAATGATGAGACTTTACAGCCAAACAAGTACGACACTTAAATTCATAAAGTTTACATACCATAGAGGAAGCTTCAAACGAACAATTATTATCTATAGAAAATGAAATTATTCGGGCATAAGGAAAAGTCACAGGAATTATGGCAGTAGGAAAGTGACTGAAGCTGAGATGCCAGGTCAAGACCAGTAAAATTGCATGTGACAGTAATAACCAGCATAACGTGCTAAATAAAAGAGGCAAATTTCCATTAATTTAAGTACACACACACTGCCCGATACAGGGATTGAACTCACAGTGTGTACTTGCACACAATGGAAAACAAATAACTGAAAAGAACTAAATAAAAATAAGAACTAGACAAAATATCCCAAAACATGAGCAGTAGAACGAGAATAGTCTTCTCCCGTAAAATAAATAAAGGGTTCAGGTCAGAATTGACTGTAGGTTACCCAGATCAATATACACCCAAGGAAGACCGGAGAACAAAACGGCTGAAACGTTGTGATGGCAACAACAAAGACGAGGCCAATACCCCCAATATAAATAATGTAAATAATAAATCTTCATTCAATAAATTAAAACAAAAAAAAAATTGTATTGAGTGAATTTTAGTTAATATATATATATATTCAAATGTGAGAGGAATTTTTCCAAACTATTATGTTTTGGAGACTCCAGAAACGATTATTATAGATTCCGGTTTTACTGTGGCTAACAGTTGACAAATCCTAGTAAATCTAGCGTGTGAAATGGTTTGATCTTACTTATTTTTGTAAACGCGTCTTTTGCACGTTTGCCGTCATTAAGCGATAATGTTCACTGTGGACGCTTTAGAAATCACAGCGTTCTTCTTTACAGATCTTTATCGATCGCCATATTGCGTGGCTAGTCTGTTGCAATTAAAGCTAGAGTTGTGACAGATCTCAATGATTAATATTTAACTGTGCTAATTACATTTCTTTTCTTGAAATTTTTTGCCTTTATTTTTAATTAATATTCGCAGCAAATCGATATCTTTCAAAACGATGAGAACGCAGATAATATTAACACTGGGTGCCTCGAGCGATGGAGCTGGAATAAACATCCAATAAAATAAAAGTTTATCTTACGTGACGATTTGTTATCACCAAGTCAAGAAAGAAAATAAGACGGCGTTTTAAAAATTAAACATGGAGTCTTACAGCTTGAGAGTTCTTTAAGACAAATACGAGACTTCGATTTAAAAAAAAATGTAAGTTATCTTCCTTGAAATTCTAACTCAACAAACAAAGAACAAGACGAAAAATTAGAAAGCTTGTTAGGCGCTATTCTCAATATTGAACTAACTAGTTCACATACAGCAAATTAGTGAAATATTATTCGATAATGATAATGATCAATACTCCTTCTTCTGTGTCTATTCAGAACGTTGGTGATCACGGCTCTCAATGATTTCCTGTTCCTTGTAGCTCTTAATGACATTTGTCTTTTTACCATCTCTCCCAAACCCTGATCGGTCATCCATTCGTTCAAACGGGCCTGATAGGTTGTGCGTTTATTTCATCTGATCCTCTTACCGTCAATCTGTCCTGTGAGTATCATATTTTAGAAGCCCTCTTTCTACATTATGTGCCCCAGAAATTTCAACTGTCTCTTCCTGGTGTTAAGTATAAATCTGCTTTATGTTGCCGTTGTCTCTAAAATTTCATTGCTCACGTTTCTGTAGAACCACATTTCCGTTACTTCAATCTGTGAGAAGAGTGTCCAGCAGTCATAGAGGAGGACTGATACTACATAATAGTCCGGTGCTCTTTGTTTCTAACAATACTTTTCTATTTCTTATTGGAAAAGGTCTCACCGTTCTATCATTCATATATATGCAAGAATTTATTATATACGCAATATTTTGGGAAACATTTGCGAAACTTAGATACATTATTAGACCAATACATAAAAATCCTATATTCTAAAATACGTACATATGTATAACACAAACTACTAAATAAACGATCAGAATCATCTGAAAATGTAGAGACGAAAACAAATATTTACTGCGTCACCTAAAAATCGAAAATTATGAACGACGAATAAACAAAAAGTAATAGATAATTTTTTTTTTTTTTGTGACGTAAGAAGTATTTAGTATGGGAAGCCGTTGGTATAAACCAATGGCTTCTGTTATCAATTATAGGCATTTAAGAATATTTGTGGAGATTTCATAGTTTATTTTGTTCAGGTTAGGTTTCAACTGTTCAAATGTATATAGCTTTAAGAATTTTTAGTTTTTGTTTATTGTTTTCATGTATAAGTATAGTTGTGTTTTCAACAAGGATTTTCCGGAATTGTGTACGCGGCCAGGCATGTTGTTTTAAATGCCTAAAAATATTAGAGTTATCATTCAAATGTGGAGTCAGGCGTCATGAAAGTTAGCTTGTGGTGTGATCAACATAAATATTATTTAATCCATTGGAGATACAATCTCCCAAAGGGCACGTGAATTTGTAAATTATGTTGATTTTTGCAAATCGCTAACGAAAACATACTTATTGTTTCGTCCGTGAATTGTTTGATATATTGAAATGTAATTGTCATCTTTAATAATGGCTTATGTAAGCCGAGAGCTTAGGTAGGATTAAAACATGTATCAATATGGTGATTTCCTTTCGTCTTTCAATGATAATGTTATTAAGCTTATCAGACAATATGAAAGGAACTTACTTAAAATAAACAGACAAAACTTGTCTATATCATTTAATGCAGCGCACACACACACACACACATATATATATATCTATATATATAAAAGTGAACATAGACGTCATATTATTAAGATTATCAGACAATATGAAAGGAAGTTACTTAAAATAAATAGACGAAAGTTGTCTAAATTATTTAATGAAACATGCACCAATGAAAAATTGCAGCCTATATATATATATATATATATATATATATATATATATATATATATGTAATCACTCTGATTTAACATTGAGCTCTCTGGATTTCATCCTCTTTGGGATTATCCATACAGATTACCAAGATTATAATTACTTCATATATATATATATATATATATATATATATATATATATATATATATATATATATATATAAACTATTAATTAAATGCAGGTTATCTTTGATTTGAATGCAATGGTTGATATACTACAGACAGTTTTTCGGATCTTATTAAAAACGTGACAAGCATACTCGTAACTAAAAATTTGATAATAAATCGATCGTCGGATACTCAACAAAGTCTAACAATCGGTTCTATTAGCGTGAAACTTTTAGTTACACGTATGCTTGACACGTTTTTAATAGGATACAAAAGCATAACATAAGAATTTAGAATAGACCTTTATATATAGTATTTAAATAATTTTAAAATTATTTTTTTTATTTTTTTTATTCTTCGCCTTCCGAAGATTTTGAACGATATAAATTATTAATAGGTAATTTCAATATTTTACGCAACAATATTTAAATAAACAAGTTTTAACATACAATTTTGAATCATTACCACGAAAACGCGAAACTACATAACGGCCAGAACATATCTACATCTGTAGATTGCAAGATATGGATGAAATTCCGAATCGTGCTATCGACGTTTGATATTATATATATTCAATAATATATACTTATAGCTCTGCTTCATAAAACTGAACACTATATTTACCTGGTGAATAAATATATTTTTACGTTTTTCTTGAAGGAAGAAATACATAAAATCAAGAATAAGTGTAGGATTTTACTTTAGAAGCCAGTCTACCTAAGATGATGAAATGCAGTGCGAAATCATTTACACTTTTTACTGCGCAAATTATTTCCTCTTCAACGCAAGAAAATGATCAAATGAAATCCACAATACGAAAAAGGAAATATCACTGGCAGTAAAAAATTCATAATCTTACACTTCAACACTTTATAAAATTTGAAAATAATTTTTTTTATCCCCAACACTAGTTTTACCACCCCCTCTAAAACAACCAGAGAAAGCCAGGAAATAAATTATACGCAACACGACTTCAAATAGATTTTTTTACAACTTGGTCATTAATAAGAAGTAAATGACGTCGGTTTCATAGAAAATATTTTTATAATCTACATCCTAGATATTTGGGGATTTTACACACACACGTACATGCCGGATGTAACAGCAAAATGACCCAACTCGTGTTACTGCATAATTGTCCATCCCACAAAATGTTTAATATCTAAAAAAAAAAACAAAGACTAAACTAATTGAATTTCATTTTTCTTGGCTTTCAGGTAAGGCGTTTAGCCATTTTAATAGCATTTGTTCAAGGATAACTGAACCCCCCCCCCCAAAAAAAAAACAAAACAAAAAATAAAACGTTTGAGTTATTCAGCTAGAAAGACAACAGTTTAAAATCGTTTCTTGTCAGCCCCACTGTCTTCTAAACTGAGCAAGTGGAAAAATCATTCCGGTCTTCAATTATGGTACCAACATTCATATTCTGATTTCCATCTTCAATGTCTATTCAAGAACCATCAAGAGAACGGTAAATAAGTTAAAAAAAAACAACAACAAAAAAAAAAAAACAGGGACTAGTAGATAGGAAAATTGGTTCAGGAGGTTACAATACCAAGAGGGATCATAATTTCAACTGAGAACTAAAGGGATTAATTAGAAAAGATCCAACTCAACTCACAAGACGTTTGGCACGTGAGAGAGAAGTTTCAGCTATGACAGTACAAAGAGCAATGAAAAAAGACTTGAAAATGAAATCGTACGTGAAACATGTGAGGCGCCTTGTTACTCTAGGACAGAAAGTGAGATGGTTAGAGAGAACGAAGATCATCTTGAATAAGTTGGAAAATGATCCTAGAATAATATATATATATATATATATATATATATATATATATATATATATATATATATATATTTGAAACTTATTTCAATCCTTCATGAGCTTGCGATTCTTAGATATGGTTAATTAATGATGAACATCTCATTTTCGTTTATGATAGATTTCATCACAGTTCTTCTGTTAAGCTTGTTATTGCTGAAAGTAGAGTCTGATAATGTTATAAAAGCTTGGAGAATTCCAGTAACATATCTTTAGTCATTTCTAAGGTAAAATGGTTCAAAGCTTAATTGAATAAATTTGATGTTACCCCTAGTACACCTACGCACGCACGCACACACGCACACACACATATGTATATGATATTTGCTATATTTTATATTAACATTTCTTGGGGACGTAATGAGGAAGGAGGGTTTGGAAAATCGGATACTCACAAGACAGATAGAGGGAAAGAGGAAAGCAGAGCGTAACATACTTGATGAGCTTGAGCAAATGGAAGACAGATCAGGGTTTCGGAAAAATAAAGAAAGAACAGGAAGATGTGGACAGCCATGATCGTATACGTCCTGAATGGACACGGCACATAAAGAGAACTTCTATGATACCTTTTCATTTCGGACTGGTATTCTTTTTTGTGTCTTTTCTGTGTCCCTACTTTGCAATAATAGAACAAACAGTTCGTATTGTTAACATGTAATCAATATAACAAATGGCATTTACATTACTGGTCAGAATATCCAGTTGGCATAAAAACATTTTTAAGTATATTTTAAGAAATATTTCATCTGTGTTATTTTTAATTCAAATTTTAAAAATTGCTATATATAAACTGCTTCTGTGGATTAGATTAAAAAAAAATCATTGTTCTTGTATAAAAAGAATTTAGGTCTGTCTTTACAGCGTTTGTAAACATGACACTTCATATTACAAATTATCTGTATGGAGCCGAAAATGGTTATAGAATTATCTTAAGAAATCAAAATAATGTATTTAATTAAATTTTCTTAAAGATATACATAATTATTTAAATAAGTTAGAAATTAGTATGCTTGCCGAATTCCTACTACTTATAATAATATTAATACTAGTAATATAAATATTATAAAATTATTTAAATGTTTTTCTCATGGTCAGCTCTTAATGAACATCTTTATACAGAATTTTTAGAAAGGTAAGAGAATTTCTATGGCACCTTTTTTATGTAGGACTGGTTGTTCAACTCGTTATAGAAAAAGGCATAATTAGGAATCCTTATTTCACGATATATACTTAAAAAAAACCTTCATTTTCACATAATTACAACACAAACCAAAGAATTTCCTACTCTCTCAATTGTTTTCTCAAAACAGGAAAGAAGCCCATACGGCATCTATGGGGGCATGGTGTAAGTGTAGTGATTTAGTTCCTCACTGGGTGCTCCAAATCTTTGTGCAACATCTAAGCTACGCTTAGAAAATCATTTAGGGACTTCGACGTGATGTTATGGAATAACAAGCTCGTCTTACAAGATCAATTACTACTGAGTAGTAAGTTCGATCCTCACTACGTGCTTCAAACTTTCGGCCTTGTGCCACATCTAAGCTTCGATTAGAATATCATTTTGATTCGCTAGACCAATTACGACTGAGCAGTGAGTTGGATTTTCACTGGGTACTCAACACTTTCCACCTTGTGCCACATCTAAGCTAGGCTTAGAAAACTGCTATTTCAGGTAATTCGACGTGGGGTAATGGTTAGCAAGGTTCTTGCTAGACCAATTACGACTGAGTAGTTTTTTTATTCCTCACTGGGTGATCCATACTTTCGGCCTTGTGCCACATCTAAGCTATGCTTAGGAAATAACTCGATAAAAGAAAATTCGGAGAATTTAATTCTCACAGGGCTTATCGCAGAAACCATCTAACGGACGAGCTTGTGTGAATGGGATGTGGAACTGGAGAAGGTTTGGCAAAAGGATAAACGTTCCTAAGAGCTACAAGTGATAGGAGGTTGCGGAGAGTCATGATCGATTTCGTTCTGAAAGTGCGCGTCATATAGAAGATGAATTCTGTGACAACTTTTCTCTGTTCGGAGAACGCGTCATTGGCTTGGCGAGGAAGTACAATATAATTAGTTGAAACCACATGAATTAACGAAAAAAGCGTGTCTCCGAGGTTATTTGCTTTGTTTCGTTGCCAAAAAGACTACCACCTGTTGCAATCTGTCATCTTTATCGGGTATTCATTTCAGCAAGGCGCACGGGAAAGCAGCAAGGAAATTTTCAGCGCAACACAGCAGGAGATGGTTGCATTTGTGTAAATGATTTTAAAGTGGATGTTAAATATAGGATAACGTGAATTATAGCATTATCGGAACGAGTGTGAATAAAAGGAAGAATGAAAACAGGAGGAATGAAAACTGAAAGAATCAGGAAAAAAAAAAATGAAAATAATACTGAAATGAGAAATCAATGAAAGAAAATCTGAAGGAATGGAAATGATTTAAGAAGGAACTGAAGAAAGAATGAAATAAACGAAAGAAAGACATGCGCTCAAATAAAGTTGGTAAGAACGGATAAAAAATAATTAAAAACAACAAAAATTAATAAAGACACCAGAAGAAAGATAAAAACAAAGAAATGAAAACAGAAGAAAAAGAGAGAAAGAATGAAGGCGAGAGAAGAAAGAAAAAAATGAATGAAAACAAGAGAAAATGAAAGAACGAATGTACTCAGCTAAAGTGGCGTCGAACCAATGAAGGAAATATAAGAAGGAAAAAGTGAGTGAAACTAAGAGTGGATGAAAAGTAGAAATAAAGAAAGAATGAAAGCAGCAGACCGAAAGAAAAAGCGAAAGAGGGTAACAGAAGAAGAAAAAAAAACGTTCAAGGGAAAGGAAGAAAGAAAGAAATAACAAATGAAAGCAACGGGAGAGGGAAAGAACGAACGAAAGCGAACGAAAGCAACGTGAGAGGGAAAGAACGAACGAAAGCACCGGATGACGGAAAGAATGAACGAAAACAACGGGAGAGGAAAAGAACGAAGGAAAACAACGGGAGAGGGAAAGAACGAAGGAAAACAACGGGAGAGGGAAAGAACGAAGGAAAACAACGTGAGAGGGGAAAAACGAACGAAAGCAACGGGAGAGGGAAAGAACGAAGCAAAACAACGGGAGAGGGAAAGAATGAACGAAAACAACGGGAGAGGGAAAGAACGAAGCAAAACAACGGGAGAGGGAAAGAATGAACGAAAACAACGGGAGAGGGAAAGAACGAAGGAAAACAACGGGAGAGGGAAAGAACGAAGGAAAACAACGGGAGAGGGAAAGAACGAAAGAAAACAATAGTTAATGTGTCAAAAACTAATGAAGGCAATACAAGGAAAAAGGATGAAAGCAACAGAATAATAATAATAAAAAAAAAACAGCAACATGAAGGTAACAATTTAAGTAAGGGAAGAAGGACGAGGTTTAGGAAGGTAAGACGAGAAAGAATTAGGTTAAGTTATAATGTGAACGAAATAAAAAGAATGAATAAATTAGAAATCGAGGAATGAATGAAAACGAATAATACTCTTGAGGTGAGAAAGGAGAAGAATGAAATAGAAAATAATGCCGACAATGAAAATCACCGGGGGTTGGGGGGGTGTTTGGGGACAAAGCCAAAAATGAAGACAGCTAAAAAAAAAAAAAAATGAAATGGTAAGCACTGTAAATAAGAAGAATAGAAAGACATCTAAAAGGATGAAAAGATAAGATCTACAAATAATAAGAAAAAAATAAGAGAGAAGAAAATTAAAATAACCTTAGGAAGAAAATTACTCAACTGTATAAGAAAATATGCATAAGTGTCGAAGTTTGATCTTAAAAGCAAACAATAATATACAAAGAAAAGCAGGCAACTTATTAAAAGAATCCAGATAAGATTTTCGAAGTGATTGTAAAACATTTGTTAGCAAATTAGTTTTATACAGGTTCTATTACATTAATACACATATTTTTACTCACACGCATATATATATATATATATATATATATATATATATATATATATATATATATGTGTGTGTGTGTGTGTGTAGTAGTAGTAGTAGTAGTAGTAGTAGTAGTAGTAGTAGAAACGACAGGGAATATGCCTTCTGTCAAGCTTTTCGTATCGAGTAAGTTGTTTGATGTCAGGTGGAAACATGTAAATGAATTTGGCGAAATTATGTTACGCTCCGTGTACTTTGCTTTCAACATCCAACAACATATTTGACTCACCAAAAGGTTTAATACATTCCACGTCCACTTTATTTAATAAAGTTAGCTTAAAACACATGGTTGCTGCATGTTAAAATCACTACACAATTACATTTCGACACTACAAATGTGTCTTCTTGGGCAATGTTAAACTACTGGCGAGTGGACGATTAATTTAATTTATAAAGCAAAATACCTTTTTACCTTAGCTTTAAAATTTGCTAAGGAATACTCTAACATTGTTGATAATGAACTGTATAAGTTCTGTTCTTATTAATCACAATGAACAATGGGTTGAAAACTCTGTTGATCACTTCGATATTTCTATGGGATGATTAGATTCTGCAGAGTCTTCTGACCTGATGAGTTTATTTATATGTATCGTAGCGCTTATGATGGTATTAATGTTGATAATATAGGTTTTTACAGAGATGATGGTCTTATGGTAGTAAGAAATTCTACTAAAATTAACGTTGACAAATTAAAGAAAATGGTTAATAGAGAATTAAAAAGCTTAAATCTTAAAGTTAAGATAACTACTAATGTTAAATGTAGTTAAATATGTAGAGTTTCTTGATGTTACATTAAACCATGTTAATGATGCATTCCAACCGTATATGAAAAATAATGCTAACCCAATATATATTCACCCCAATTCTAACCACCCTCCATCTGTAATCAAACATATACCCTCATCTATAGAATGTAGGATTAGCAACAACTCGTATGACAAAGATGTGTTTAATAAATATAGCGGTGTTTATAATACTGCTTTAAAAAAGAGGCTACAAGTACGCAGAAAGAAAATAGAAAATATAATAATATTGATCTAAGGAAAAGAAATAGGAATAGGAAAATCATTTAGTACACCCTGCCATTTAACCACCTTATAAGAAACACACTAAAACTAAGTTAAAGCTGCACCGATAATCTTGAGAAGATTATAAAGAAACACAATAATAAAATTTTAAGACTATATAAAAAATGTGAATAATAATGCAAATTCCAAGACAGATACTGTTGATAATATTAACCAATGTAATTTCATGAATTCTAAAGACTGCACATTACAAAACGAATGTTTAGCCAACTCTCATGTTTACTTAAGTATTATTTCTACAATAGAGAATCCGACTGTTGAAAAATTTTATAATGGTAGTACTAAGAATTCTTTTAATACTGGTATGAACATATCCTTCACCAATAGTACTTATAAACATAGTACATCTCTTACTAAATGTTTTTGCAATTTAAAAGAAGCTATTAAAACGCGCAAGGTAAAACAGAAAAAAAAAGCTAGAACATTTAGATGTTTAAATGGACCCGGTTTTTTAAGATTACATGAAAAATTAGAAATTATCAAATTTTCTTATGAAAAAGACCTTATTAAACCAAAGAATTGAATTGTCAATAAATTGTAGGCATAGTCTACTTTTACCTTACAATATGTTTAAACTTTGAATTTGATAATACTTTTCTTAAAGTAATAATCGGTAGATGACCTGCGGTGTACCTTATATAGCTTACTATTATATTTGTAAGATTCTTTTAATATACCTCCGCATTGATGTTTAGTTAGCATTGTCAACGTCTTACATTGATTAGTTGGTATTATTATCATCTTATATGGATGCTCTTTATTTAACGGTTGCAATTTAATTTGCCAATGTAGTTCTGTATTTCTGATCTGTTTTTCAAACGGTTATTTACCAGTTTCTTAAAGGGGCTTTTTATTTATCAACTAAAAAATGTTATGTAAGAAGCCGAAAGATCATATAACTGGTTAATATTGTGTTAAATTACCTCCCTACCTCTTTCGCTTTTACTTATTAGGAAAGTTGAATATCAGACTTCTATAAATCTTACGAAATAATGTAACCATTTGTATCTCTCCATAAGGAAATTGTCTAGGATTTACATGCAGGCAACATCGTATCATGACCTATATTAAAAAAAAATAAAACAATACCGGTGTGTTTGAAGCTATCGTATGTAAATTTGATTGGTTAATCAAAGTAAAGCCCACAGGGTTATTTTTATTCTGTTTTTTCCCGCAAAATGTGCAAGTATTCTGCTTTTGAAATTAAGTTAATCGTTCACTCACCAGTAGTTTAATATCGCCGGAGGAGTCATATTTGTTGTATCGAAACATAATTGTAATTGTGTTGCAATTTTTAACATGCTTTTGCTTTAATATCCCAAAATAAATAATATTTACTTCTATTCGGTATTCAGCTCTCTTTTAAATTAAATGTTACGTAGAGTGGAATTATATATATGTTCGTATTATATATATATATATATATATATATATATATATATATATATATATATATATGAACTCTGGAGAAAATTTGCATCTGACATAATTAGACCAATAAAATTTCCAATAAAGGGACATTATTTTCTTTAATGATTAATAATAAAAAAAAATACTTTTTTCAGTAGCCACCTCATTTAGAGTGTTCCGTAGTTTTCTCTATCGACAAGGAAGGCAGATTCGAATGCAGTCGGGTGGCTTTAATTTTTCTTTGATTAGATTTCCCGAACATTCGGGCCATTAAACGAAAATAAATATACTGTTTAATAAACTGAGCGTCTACACGAATACGAATATCAACTAAAAATAACGTTTAAAAGTGATAAAAATTATATATATATATATATATATATATTTAGAGATATGTTTGGTGGCACAAAATTTTATCAATGCCATGAATAGACAAAAATTAGTTTTATTACTACCACTCATGATAATAAAAAGTAAAAATGAAAAACGGGCTAGCTAAACGGTTTCGTACCTCGCTCAACAGAAATAAAGCGAGATAAATAGTGTAAATTATATATAAAAAAAAAAAAAACAATGGACAAAGTTTATTGGTGGGAAAAGAAAAAAAAAATAAATGGTAATTAGTTGGAGGCCTAATATAAAGTTCTTCTGTTTAGAAAGAGAAGGCTTTAAAGATAGAATATAGATGGCCTTCAACAGTTTTAGGTGGTAATTTCAGTGGGACTTGTTACGGATGGTAAAAACGTCCGCACATATATATATATATATATATATATATATATATATATTAAAAACAAAAGATTTGTGGCGTTTAGTTTTACTCATCCGTTTTTCCAATTTACGAATGATTCTTCTCAGAGAAGGAGGAAATTTCCTCAGTTCATTTCGGAAGAAAAGTATAAGAAATATATAATTCAAGCTTTCTACTTTCTTAATCCTTTGATCGCTGACCACAGATTTACCGATGGTAGAGAAAATGGTGTAATGATGCCCAATCACCGGTTGAACAGTGTTAGAGAGAAATGACTTAATGCCCAACCACCGGTTAAATGGTGGGTAAACACTTGTAACTATTTTTATATTTACCGTGAAATATTACATACCAGTTATTTACTAATTTTGACTCAGGAACTCAAGCAGAATGGTTAAAATTCTTCAGGTACGCAGGGCTCAAAGAGTTACGTAATCAGGGTAGGCAGAGACAATTGGTGAGTTTCGTAGAACTAGTGAAGTTTGTGATGTAGGCAAAGAATTTTGTGACGTAGGTGAGGTGTGAAGTGTGTGTGTGTGTGTTCTGATGTTGTAATTGTCTTTATTTATATGGCGAAAGTTGCATCGTAACCAAATAAGACAACCGCTAAGACTCATAGCTATCAAATGAATAATGTATGACTGATTGCCATGTCGTCGAAAATGTCTGAAATGAGACGTGCAAGTGATTCTGTCACAAAATTTGCTCCAAAAGACTAGCCTGGTATCATATTGGTAGATGGAGGTAGGGACAGATATTCCACGTTTATAGCCTAGGTGGTTTGAATGTCTTGTTTCCTCTCACTATGGCTCATTTGGGAAGACAGTGGGTCTGACACACAACAATTTTAACCTGTTCTCTATCGAGCTGAATAAATCAAAGGGTTTTTGAGTGATTCTTATGATAAATGGTGTCAAGTTGGCTAAACATATCTGAAAACCTGTAAAAATGTGACTCAATTAGTTTAGTGTTTTTAAGATATTAAACAGATTGTGAGAAACATATATATATATATATACATACACACTGATACTAATCTCTTGTCTGTCATTTGAATCAATTTCTGTGTTAGTATATGTATCTTCTATTTTCTTATTCAGCTCCTTATGTACGTATCTGTGATTCTCCCTCTGTGCATCATGTTTTGATTGTCTTTTGCTAAGCTAGAATTTCGATAATTTTTTTTTATTTTTATCAAGAATACCACATAAATTAGTGACTGAAGTTGCTAAACTTCAGTCACATCTTATCTTCTATCTGCCGTGCGCCACTTGCTGGTGAGGGTCCAATCTCACATTGATGCAGAAGCAGACGATACAACAGATGAAAAGCATTTTTTTGTTTTCTAACCGGTAAATATTCACATATTTGAACACATATCAATCAAAAATTATAAATAAAAAAATTATAAATGACTCACGCGCATCTATCTATCTAGATTTTAATCATTTCACTCCAAGCAAGGCAGTAATGTCACGAGAACGCAGGGTGGTAGTGAGAGTGAAAGTAAAAGAGAAGGAAAAGGACTGGGGATGGAAAGGATTGAGAAAGTGTCATGAAGGGAACTCGGTTCAAGAAAACAGAAGATGCCGATTGACGTCACATTTAACGTTTTGACGATTGTCGTTATCAAGGAAGCAAGAAATTGGAAGGAGGTTCCACAGGTAGGAAGAGCGTGAAAAGTAAAGAGTAGAAGTGGCGATTGAATCTAGCTATTTCAACAGTAAAACAGTGGGACCTAAATACCAATCTAGTAGCACGCTTAAATTCGTGTAGTCGGGACACTAGTAAAAAGGTTTGTCAGAGCAGTAGCCATGAAAATATTTATAGAAAAGACAGAGGGAAGACATGTCACGTCATTGAGAAAGTGACTGAAATCGAGATGCCAGGTCAGGATGGATTACATTACCAGATATGGCAAAAGTATTCCATGCAAAGATGAATGGTAGATTTGTAAATGTGCAGAATGGGTTCTGACGAGAGAAAAAAAATTCTGGCACGACATAGCAAACCAACTTTTCTGGCAGCACACTTAGCAATTGACTCGATTGAGTCGCTGCAGTTCATGTATAAAACGTGACGCCAAGAAGGAGTAGCACTTTGCTCTCCTGGAGTTTAGCGTCAACCATGCAGACAGAAAAGTTTCTTTGTGGTGATTATCTCTCTCTCTCTCTCTCTCTCATATATATATATATATATATATATATATATATATATATATATATATAGAGAGAGAGAGAGAGAGAGAGAGAGATGAGTTCCAAAAATAGGACGAACCGGTCGTCCAGTGCTTTTCTGAATTCTGTTGAGGTTTCTGGATCTAGACATAATGAATTATTATGAAAAACATTATTAAAACCCCAGAAATTACTATTCA
The DNA here is from genome assembly GCA_963932145.1 of Acanthosepion lycidas. Lineage (NCBI taxonomy): Eukaryota > Metazoa > Mollusca > Cephalopoda > Sepiida > Sepiidae > Acanthosepion > Acanthosepion lycidas. The sequence goes on along the minus strand of OZ010589.1, from coordinate 101,659,198 downwards.
ATTATATCAACCTATGCTAACTTCTAATGCTCTGTATTGACCAACTACGTGTGGGTTATGTATACTTGGATGAGTATCACCACTGGAAATATGATTCGTTCCGCTATATTGGGTATAGTTACTTATTTCTTCGCTACCGAGGCTCGCTGCCCTAATGGTATGATTATTGCGTGGTATAGTAACGGTCCGAATTCAATTCTCGATAGTGGGTGCGCTAAGCTGATGAGTCCCCATGTGTCCTTGAGGACATCTGTGTATGTATTTCTGGGTATTATAAACCTAATGTCTTCAGCCAAAAAAAAAAAAAAATGGTAAAAAATGTTCAAGGACACATGGCACAGTGGATAAAGGCGTTAGTTAGTTCCAGTGACAGGACCCAAAGAGTGTGAGTTCAATACTCGGCTAAGGCAGTGGAGAACTTTCAGAGGGAAATTAAGAGGAGATAACTGATAACGGACATCCATTAAGCCCCAGTGAGCGAAATAAAGCGTTCAGTTCGACATTCCAACTACCTGAAGAAGGCCGGAGCGTACAACGGCCGAAACGTTGTAATAAATATGGCGACAAAGATGAAGACAAGCATTAGCTCAGCTATTAATTTATGTCTTAAAGATAATACAGAGAAAGACCCTCGATAATTCAGTATTCCATTCATTTCGATGGTGTTGGATTAGCGATTAGCGAGGGTTAGTCTTTATATAAATCTGCATTCGTGCAGCAGTGGTTAGAACGATTTTCTGAATTAATGATGGCCGAAGTGAAATTTGACAAAGCCTTTCTTTTTATGCTACTTGGTCACATACATTTTTATCGATTACGTATTTATTATGTCCTCTCGTTTTCATTGTCAACCAAGCCAGCAGCTGTTTCCTGAGAAATTCACTTCGTACACAGTATAATTAGTATATCCACTTGTTTAGTTCTCACTAGGCTGAACTTAATATATGCCTCACATATATTTTACAGAAAGGTACGCCGTGTACACGTTCGAGAGGGGGCACTCGAGGTAGTTTGTACGGATGGAAAGATAACGGTTAACTCTACAGTTGAAGCGGTTACGATTGTAGCGATCGGGGAAAGCATATTCTTGGGATTATATCTCTAAGATGAGGTATTATGAGTATTTCCATTATTTGCACTGTTCGAACAGTTATACTCATCTTCATTGCGATATTCACAACATTTCGGCCGTTTGAGTTAAAGGGAAATAATTGAGACATTCAGAAGAGGTATGGCACATGGAACTAGAGCATTCTACCCCGGTGAACGAAATAAAGGGTTCGGTTCGAAATTCTAATCACCTGAAGATAAACTTACAGGTGATTGTAAACTACTGGGGTAGTGAACGATTAATTTGGTTTCAAAGTTAAATACATCTTCTCTTTTTTTTTTTTCGAAAGAAAGCGTTATAAGCTTGAGGCCTGATTAATCAATCAAATATTCGATACAAAACTACGTTCGATTCAAACTAAGCGAAAAAGAATCTGTCATTAGAGCAGGTGAACGTATGCTGAAAAATCTGTTATCCTATAAAATTTTAGACTCTATATTTTGTCATAGATTTTTCGTCATTTTTTTATGGTAGTTTTTTCTACAAAATTATATATATATAATAAGTGTGACATTACTGTAATTATTGAACTATATAGTTCATGCCATATTCACGGAAAATCTACCAGTAAAAAAGAATGCTCTTATTGCTATATTTATACAAAAACGCACAACCTTAAAATTTAAATTTAAACTCAGCGTTGCGACCGCACGTTCCAAAAAAAATAACACATTTCTCACAGCATTTTTTCTGATTACATCTCTATTTTCGTTGTCCTCTTATTACTGAGAAGTAAAAACAAGAACAAAATCTACTTCCATACCTGATGATGTCTGTAGGAACAGACGAAAGCTTGTAAAATTAAAAAGACCTTATGCAACTGGAATTTATAAACGGGGATCATATCATTCATATACAGGTTTGGGGTTCGTGTAACTTATTTACATTTTTTGCGACGAAGTATTCTCGCCATTTAAATCATTAACCTTTATATTTGTTTTTTGTATGTGTGATTCATGAATTTATAAATTGTATTTGCACCTTTTAATTGAAATTAGTATATATATATATATATATATATATATATATATATATATATATATATACACATATTATATACACACATAATATATATATATACACACACACATATATATATATATATATATATATACACACATATATATATACACATGCATATATATACATGCACATATATATATACACACATATACATATATACACACATATAGGCACACATATATACACACATATATATATACACACATACATATATACACACATATATAGACACACATATATATACACACATATATAGACACACAATCATATACATATACACGCATATACACACACATACACATATATACGCATACATATTCACCGACATACATGTACACACATACATATTCACACACATATATATATACGCGCACATATATATATATATACGCAGACACACATATTTCTAATCACACACATACACACACGCACGTATATATATATATATATATATATATATATATATATAGAGAGAGAGAGAGAGAGAGAGTGTGTGTATTGGAACAAATTTTCTTGGTGGTGTAGCGGGAATTGTTCTCACTCATGTCCGAAATTTATTAAATCCATACAAATTCTAAAATCTGACGTTTCAACCTGCCTTTTTGAAGGTTTCACGTGTTGAATATGACTTCTAAAATTTTGGACGTTCAGTGTGAAGATGAATTAAAATTAGATGCATTTTCGTAATTTCATGCATTGTACAACAAAGGTATTTGCTATTTGTGGCGATTATGTTATTGCAGCCATTACTGTCCGCAAGTTATTCGTTAGGTTCTGAACTAAAAGAATGTTGATCTGAAACACCGAGAACCTTCCGTCAGGCTTGCTATCGCTGATAATTACCAGATAGAAACGCCGATAAAAATAAACTCAGACGATACGGGACATCGCAAAGATACTTCACGTAAGTCATATGATTATTGTAAGGCATTTGAAAACATCTGGATGCATGAATCACTACAATGTTGGGAGCCTTACTTTTTACGTGAAAATTTCATGGAGCGGAATTTCATCTGCGATTCTCTGCCCGAATACATTTTTTTTAAGTCAAGGAAAAATGGACTGTTTATAACAGATTAGAGTGAAAAATCCTGAGAAAAACCGAAATGTGTCACCGTTAACTCTAGCAGAAGCCGGATAGAAAACGTGATGCTGTGTATCTGGTACAAATGGAAGGACATAATCTATTACGAAGTTCCTTTCGCAATGTCCGAAGATAAGTTCATACTAGTACTGTTCACAGTTGCTAAAAGGCAGCAATCGATAAAAAGCGTCCAGAATTGCGCATCCTGGAGAGTTTGGTCTTCTACCCGGAAACCGTCAAACGTCACGTCTCCATACAACCCATGCAGAAATTGTTAGAAGTTGTCCGAGTACTTTATCTGTATTCATTTGTCCCTGTATCTCCGGATTACCAGATTTTGAAGCCTAAAAAATTAAACTTAATGAGAACTTCAGTTATTTGGAAAAAAAAACAAAAACACTTTGACTATTTCATCACCCAGAAAGGTACCAAGTTCTGGGAGGATAGAATTATGAAGTTGTCTAAAAATGACAAAATGACAAAATACCTCTTCAAATATCTTCTTTGAAATTCATTTAAACACGCTATTCCGACTCTACACAATCTTGTTGATTCCTATTGATAATATCACTGCATACCGTCAACAAAACTATTAGACTTAAAATTCATTTGGTATTTCATTCTGTGCAATCAACATTTACCGTATATTGCAGCACATCTTTTCAAAATATTTTAAGAATATGTAACGGAGATGAATTAATAGCAGTAAATGTAAAGATTATAATAAATAAATATAAATAAAAAGAGGAAAACAGAATAAGACTGAATATATATATATATATATATATTTATATATATATATATATATATATATATATATATATATATATATATATTAGACAAAAGAGGTTCCATTGGAACCATTCAGCGGTGTAAACACGGGGAAACGAAGAAGGACGCAAATTGGAAAAAGGAAAAAAAGAAAACATTATTAATTTTTCATTTATATATTTGTAGATTTTAAGAGGTACCATTAGGGAATGACGTTCTGTTGTTTATGTAACAACTGAAAGACTCTAGGATTCGGGAAGTAGGCTAAGGGAGCTTACTTGTACCATTAAGGGTTAACGAAACGTGCCATGAGAATGTATAGCGACCAGGTTACTTACCTGTCACATATCAGAAGGTATCCCCCGAAGTCTCGTCTCGGGAAACTGACTCAGTTTTTACGTGGTCCATAGGGAATTTTTGCCCGAGTCTACTGAAGTTAACTGAAATGTCAGGCAAAGTATGGAGGACACGATGTGACACAATTTAATGTCTAATAAATGAAAGTGAGCATGTGATTTTTTTTAAATTAAGAAAAAATATGTAAATTCGTATTTAAATTATCTTAGTTTGAAATTAATTTATGTGTTGTATATTTTGAATAACGTGTGGTTAAAGTCGAAAGAATGTCGGACGTATCAAGAGAGAAATTAACTTAGAATAAAAATGGTCGAGCATGAACGCTATAGAATCCATATATAGCTTTGCCGCTGGTTTTTTTCTACTTTTTGAAGTTAAGTCACGTGACTATCAAAAATGTTAAAAGATTAAAAGTAAATAAATCGAAAACTGAAAAGAATAAGTAAAAATAAAATAAAACAAATAAGCCAAAACAAATAAAATAAATTAATCTAAGTAAATAAATAAAGTAAATAATAAATTAACAAACGACTTCCGCCAAATTAACCGTTAGAATTGACGACCCCCAATGCAATAGACTACCCAGAATGCTCCACTGACCTGTATGCATAAATAGTCAAGAAAAAACAACGCATGTATCCTGATGATTAAGTTAAGCATGAAACAGTTTGTCGCCTCTGAGTGTTGACTTCAATATTCACTTTTATATTTACATTCGCTCTAGCATTGATATTGATCACATTATTCCATAAATATAGCATACCTAAAATCTATATTTCTAAAAACACGGTCATGTTAAAACATGCATAACAAACATACAAAAAGAAAATTTGTAAACAGCCAACAGACATATATATATATATATATATATATATATATATATATATATATATAGGCATGAGTTAACGATATATAAATTTGCATACATCAAGAAACAATACTTTGTGGAAAATGTATGACAAAGTAAAAAAAAAACGTTTTCATGTGACGTATTTGATGCTTTAGGGCATCATCGGTCTAAATTTGTTATATTGGTGCGACTACACATGCGCATGAACGAGGCATGCTCGGAATTTATTATATATATATATATATATATATATATATATATATATATATATATGTGCACGTTTCATAAAAACAACAGACAAGGTACTACGGTTAAGCTTTATATTTAATTTTTCTTGTGCTCGAACGAGAGCTTTCTGGACAAAGAGGGTGTAAAAACTGTCCAAAAGTTTCATATAAATAAAAAATAAAAAGAATAAGAATTAAACAATAAAAAATATTTTCTTTATATAAATAAAAAATAAAAATAAATTTTTATATAAATAAAAAAATATCAAATAATATAATAAAATTTTTATATAAATAAAAAAAAATTATAATTAAAATATAATTTTTTTATATAAATAAAAAAGCTTAACCGTATTAACTTGTCTGTCGTTTTTAATGAAACATGCATAAATGAAGGATTGCTGCCAAAATATACAACTATCAAACACACACACACACACACACATATATATATATATGTATATGTATAATCTATCCGATTTCATTTTGATTGAATTTCTTTTTGTTTCCATCACTTTTATTATTGGGTATTAGACAGTGTAATAATAGAGAATCTGTCATGAATAGTGAACTCTTACAACATTTACCCATTCCTGGCAGATTTTCTATTATCACACTGTGGTATATCCAATACCAAAAAGAATGGAAACAAAAAGAAAAAGAATGTAAAGGAAATCAGCTAGATTATATAAATATATAAATTGAAGTTTAAAATTCCCAGCATGCCTCGTTCCGGCGCATGTGTAATCGAACCAACATAACAAATTTAATCCGATGAAGTCTTAAATATATATATATATATATATATATATATATATATATATATATATATATATATATATATATATATGTATTTATATATATGTATATGTATATCTATATATGTGTATATATGTATATATAAAGATGTATATGTATATATATGTATATATATATCACTATATATATCTATATATATGTATATCTATCTATCTATATATGTATATATATATCTATATATATGTATATATATATATCTATATATATACATATGCACACATATATACACACACATATATATATACACATATATACATATATATATACATATATATACATATATACATATATATATACATATATACATACATATACATATATATATACATATATATACATATACATATATATACATATACATATATATACATACGTATATATATACACACACACACATATATATATATATACACACACACATATATATATATATATATATATACACACACACACATATATATATATAGGTATTACTTGAGGGTAAGTCACTTTCGTCATAACATATCTTCAGGTTTGTCACACTGCCTTCTGCATATATATGTTTATAGTTGGTACTATTGTGGTCACGTGATCAAAGTTTAAGCTTGATCGCACCATTTTTCTTGCTACTGTTATAGTGTAAACATGGCCGCTCCGCTAGCAGTGTGCACAAAGGAAGAACGAAGAGCAGAAATCCGAATCTATAGAGAAGATTCTACCACTTCGATGATAACACGCCGGTTCGCCATTATCATGTCTCGATTGTGTGTGTTTGTGTAGAGAGAAAGTGAAAGCGATTCATAGACTGGTCTATTAAGAAACTGCCATTTCGTGTCATTTGCAGCTGACTTGCTTGCTGTCAATGCAGATCACATTTACTTTGAGAGAAGTACTGTATATATTGGCTTGTCAAAATGACAAGGACTTGCAACTATCCCCATTACCTTCTGACACTTAATGACGTGTTTGGCATAGCTCTCAATTATATATTTTCTAAAAACAATTATTTGGCCTGCTGCATTCTAAATCATTTTTAGTTAAGGCAATGAATTGATCTTTATTCTAACAGCATAGGAAAAAATAAAGCATACACAAGACATTAAAAGTTAATGACTACACGAATATTAAAAAGATACCGATGGAAACGAATTTTTACATTAAGACTGTGTGGTGTTTAAACATTAATTCTAAGCAGAAAAAGTGTTAAGCCCAAATGGAATATAAACTGAAGATAGAAGAAGAGAATGGGAGAAATTTTCCCTGGTAACGGGGAAATTGAAACGATGCACCAAGAATTTTTTTTTATTCTATCGAAGATCTGTCATATGTGTAAAGCAAATTAGGAAATTGCTTTATCTCTTTCTTGGGAAATTAGAAAAAAACACATGTTATTGTCGAAAAGAGAAGCAGACGATAATTATATTTTCATTAGCGTAAAAGAATTAAGAAAAGAAAACAGAGAATGAAACCGCTGCGAGGGATAGGATTATAAAAATCGATCCGTCATAACAGACAGGTGATCTGGCTTATGTTTTCGCTAAGACAGCGATTAGCGCAAGGATAGAAAACAGCGAGTCTCTATGTTGTGAATTTAAGTAAACATTGACGAAAATAAATTGGGAAATAATTTTTATCTATTGCTCTAAATGTTAAATTGAGAATGGGATCTGGTTTGTGTTTTTTCGCCAGACAAGTGGGTCCGGAAGAGAGACAGAGAATTTAACTTAATGAGGAGAATAAACCACGCGCTTTCTCTTGCGAACTTTAAAAATTTGATTTGTCAAAATGACAGTTATGCCAACTCCAAGAAGTGGGCAGAGTTAGAATAACAACAAGTAAAGTGGAAGGGGCAAAATTTAGCCCCCGTCTCTGCGAAGTAGCAGTGCGAAATGTGAAATGAAGCAGGTTGGAGTTAATGGAAGAGCAATCCATGTGACTGCTCCCAAGGGAGGTGGACAATTCTTCAAATTTGGAATGTTGATTAAGAAAGCAGAAATAGGGAAGAGAAAAGACAATAATTTAATTAACGAAAATTGGGGAATCACTGAATGCCCAGTAATCTTCGGCCACACGACAGTTTTGGGTCGAAATGCGTATAAGCAGATGACTTTGGGGAACTCAGAGACTTTAGATTGATATCCCGCATTGAGTGACTCAGAAGTCGACGTAAGCTGCCAACCAGATTCCTGATTCCAAGACTTCAAACTCAGCCCTCCAGAAGTTTAGAAAAGACACAGTGTTTCTATAGATATTGATGCGGGAAGGGTTAATTTTGTTGTACCAAGAACTGTATAAATCAAGTCAAGATTACCCCCACGATTCACTCGTTTTATTTTTCGCCGTGAAGATATTTTTTTGTTAATATAGCACTCGACCGCGGCTTGAACCAGCTCTGCGAGACTACGACATACGATTTCCCACTGCCCTGAGATCAAGAACACAGCGTCGGACAGCTTGGGTCAGCGTAAGTATTGACAAGCACAGATATCCCCGTGGTTAAATCGTCGTTCTACGACCTTAAGGAGCAGGCCAATAGACGTGGTTACACAACAGGGTGTAAGTGTCGGTGCAAGGTGTTATGGAATGAATTCGGTTGAATTTCTGTATAAATGGTCCAAACTGTAACAATATGCAGAACATATTTTCTTTAGTAAAATTTGCTTTATAAGTCGACTTATACACAAGATAGGTAAGTAAAATAACGATATAATCCAGATACTGACTTCCACATTAACTACCAAAAACGAAATCCTTCGAAAGAAACTCCAATCAATATTAAGAAAAGCGATAACACTTCCATTGTAAAGTCTTCTTTTCTTTATTCATTGGCCTAAATATTAGCGTTACTATTGGTTGGGAACATAAAAATCTTTTTCATAAAATCTTTTTCAGGAAATTAGACTTTAGTATTTACCGTAAAATCATTTCCAATGCATTTTTACCGTAAAATCATTTCCAATGCATTTTTACAGTAAAATCATTTCCAATGCATTTTTATATTAAAATCATTTCCAATTTTTATATTAAAATCATTTCCAATTCATTTTTATATTAAAATCATTTCCAATTCATTTTTATATTAAAATCATTTCCAATTCATTTTTATATTAAAATCATTCCCAATGCATTTTTATATTAAAATCATTCCCAATGCATCTTGTAGTAAAATAATTTCCAATATATTTTTATATTAAAATAAATCTCAATATATTTTTATAGTTAAATCATTTCTTTTTAAAATAATTTCCAACATAGTAAAAGCAAAGATGTTGAATTTTTATAGTAAATTATTTTTAATGATAACGGTAATAGCGGAAATAAGTTTTCATTTTTTTTCCTAAATTAATTTTTCAGGAAACTAGATTTTGTTGGGATACCATGAACCAAAAATGTGAGAAACGACGAAGTGTTTGAGAAAATGAAGACAATAAAAACAAAAAGACTAAAAAGTCTCAAAAGACTAAATTATTATTATATAAAAATAATAAAAAGCTTTTTGGTTACTTTGATGATAAAATTATTTCTTTTGATATTAGGTTGGTGCAAAAATAATGACGTAATAATGTCGTTTTTTGACGTTTAAAAATACGTCAAAAAACGACATTATTACGTCATTATTTTTGCACCAATCTAATAGTAAATCTTAAAATATTTATCAATTGAAACCACATAGTACAATTGGAGCACTACTGAAAAAAAAAAACAGAATTCAGTGCATTTATTTACATTCAGACTATTGTCTTTGTTGTTATTATCACATTAGATCTTCTTTAGGCGTTCCACAATCTGGGTAACTTTATGGAATTTCAAACTTTCTCTACTGAACCTACAGGAATAGGGGGAAGAAAACAACGCATGACGTAACCTAGCGAGCCTAAGTAAATGGATGGAGGAGCGAGGTTTAGGAGAGATAACAAAAGCACAAGATTTATTAAGAGCTACAAAGGAGAGGAAATGCGGAGAGCCATGATCAAAGAAACTCACCACAATGACGACGAATAATAATGATAATAATTCTCAATGCCACTATTATCGCTCTTTCTATGGAGTTTCTTTCGAAGCACTTCGTTTTTGGTAGGTAATGTAAAAAGACACTATCAAGATTACACCGTTATTTTTAGTTACTTATCTCGTGTATAAGTCGAATGTACCAGCCAAATTTTACAGAAAATCTATTTTTCAACACATAAAACAGCAGTCTTTTACTATTGCAATAATATTGGAAAGTATATAGTAAGTATAAAAACGTAATGAAACGCACTTTGCCAATACGTCTAATGCATAAATTTTATAACGAATAAACGTATGGATGGGAGATAATACATCATGCCACTTACACGGTGTCGAATCATCCTCATTTCCTCCGTGCTACACGTGTAAAACAAAAGATCCTGTCCTTCAGCTTTTTTGCTAAGAACAGCCACCTTCGGAGTAAAATCCCGTGTGAGTGATTGCTTGAAAAGTCTTGACCACTTTTCAAGAGTCAATCGGTATCTTTATTTCTTATCCTCACAATCTTTACTTTCTATCAGCTTCTCATCCATTCATCACCGGCATGTAAATTTAATCCACTACATTGAGTGGATCTTCAGCCTTGTATTGGGTGAAAAAGTATGGATGACAAAGAAGAACGAGAGTAAGAAATGGAAAAAGAGTCGGTCGGAGAGAAAAAAAGAGCGAAAATTGAGAGAGAGAAAGGGCAAAAAAAATCAAGAGACATAAAAGACGATATCTCTATCTATAAAAGGCAGGATGTGTGTGTGTGTGTGTGTTTGTGTGTGTGTGTGTGTAACGAATGCACGGCCGCAATTTTCGACGGATTTGCACCAAAATTTACATGCACATGCTCTAAGTTAGCAGGAAGGCCAAGACCGAATTTGTATTTCCCAACTCCCATCGATAGTGGAAGTAATCAATATTTTCATGCTTCTACGGCAGTTTTCATGTAGTTTGCGGCCATTTTGTACTGACCAGAGTGAGAGCCTATAGCTGGCTGCCACTAATAGGCAGGAAGATTCTACTGGCCAGCGTAGGAGCCAACAGCTGACTGACACGAATGTTAACTAGCATGCAAAAAAATCGATAGCTGCATTCGTCACAAGTGGGAAAAATTTAAATCTGCATGGCACTATTCCAATTGGCTCATTTGCTTGCTTAAACTCAACGTTGATTCTGATTCCGCAGAACTGGGTTTGGTGTGAAAAATTATTTGTTGTTAACATTCTTCTTTCATTCGGTTTTTCCAGTTGCAAGTCCTTTTTAAATCTGATCGTTTTGTGTTCATTTTGTTTAGTTCGTTTTTCGTAACCGATTTAATGTTTAGTATAGAGCTTAGAAAAAATTCGCAGTGTGAGATAGACAAGAAGTAAGGCATGTAGTACGCAAAGATTTTAGACTTTGTCTTTCTCATTGGTCAAAAGATATGAAAACCTCTGACCTGCTGAATGGCAATACTTAGATTAAAGTTCTATGTGCCTGTCCCTTCAGGATGTGGGCGATAATGGCTCTCCACGATTTCCCGTCCTTTGCAGCTCTTTTGTATTTTCTTTATATTCCCTAATCTTATTTGCTGCCTACCATTTACACAATCTCGATTTTTTTAATCTGTCGTATACGTTTAGGGCGTGAAAGATCATGGCTCTCCACAGTTTCTTGTCCTTTGTAGGTATTAGTTGTGTTTGTCTTTTCTCTATCTATCCTAATCCTTCGTTTTCCAACCATTTTTCACAAGCTCTTTTTTCTTTTATGCATCGTGTCTCTTCAGAACGTGGGTGATCATGGCTCTCCACGATTTCCTGTCCTTTGGACATCTTTGTAAAATTTGTCTTTATCCTATATTTCCTAATTCTTTTTCTGCCAACCCTTTACACAAGCTAGTCATGTAAGCCATGGACTCCTTTAACCTGTCTCTGTTGCCTTCAATATATCCTGCGAGTATCAAAATTTCCAAGCCCCCTTTCGACATTTTGGGACCTAGAAATGTCTTTCCGATGCTACCTATATGTGTGTCCCTTTTTGTTTCTACTTTTTAATAAAACTTAGCCGATAGTATTTTGAATATTCTTCTGTAGAACGACATAAGATTGTCACATTGGATTGTCCAGCGTTCCCTGCCATATAAGAAGACCGAATTTACAAAGGGCGAAAATGCCAAAAGAAAGCAGTGCATAACCTACCTAATAAGCTTGTGAAAATAGGGATTAGGAGTGTTAAAGAAAGGCACAACGGCCGGAATGGTGAAAAAACGCAAAGTGGCCGGAATGGTGAAGAAAGGCACAACGGCCGGAATGGTGAAGAAAGGCACAACGGCCGGATTGGTGAAGAAAGGCACAGCGGCCGGATTGGTTAAGAAAGGCACAACGGTTGGAATGGTGAATAAAGGCAAAGCGGCCGGAATGGTGAAAAAACGCACGACGGCTGGAATGGTGAAGAAAGGCACAGCGGCCGGAATGCTGAAGAAAGGCACAGCGGCCGGAATGGTGAAGGAAGGCACAACGGTCGGAATGGTGAAGGAAGGCACAACGGTCGGAATGGTGAAGGAAGGCACAACGGTCGAAATAGTGAAGGAAGGCACAACGGCCGGAATGGTGTAGAAAGGCACAGCAGCCGGAATGGTGAAGAATGGCACAGCGGTCGGAATGATGTTATTATTGAAAGGCAGAATATATTTTCGAAAATATATTTTTCTTCCTCCAATAAAAAAAAGAAAACAAAGTTAAATAATAAAAAAAAAAAAACGGATTCAATCCAACATGAAAAATCGGATCAAGATTAGTGTAATTTAATGCCAGGTCTCTATTCTTAAATCCTGATAATCTTTCTGAATCGGTCCATCTTCTAATTATCAAAGAGGCAACATTGCAATAATAGTCTTGTAGATTTATATTTCCTTATGGTGCGAGAAATCAGAGGTCCAACCCAAATTAAAATAAAGATTTTGTATACTGATTTTCGAAGCAGACAAATGCTTCGAACGTGGAACGTAACTGCCTAACCCAGTTTTTCCGTTCCGCTTCTCACACCATTTCAGCTTTCTGATGTTTGTTTCTCAATAGTATAGATATAGAAAAACAAACATATGATCACGGTAATGTCTATAAGTTAGACATTTTTTTAACATAGGTCAAGTTTGTACTTGTCGATTTTTTAGTGAAGAAGTTTGGGTTTAAAACTGGAAAAATTATTTCGCGTATCAATAAATCATTTCATTTATGCAGCATATCTAAAATTTATCGCTTCCAGACTAATCAACATTTGCCTGAAGCACTAGGCTATAATCATAGTCATCAGGTTATTGCTGTCGCACCAAAAGAAAAAAGGATAAAATATAAGGTAAAAAAAACAATTTAGGATAACGCTGGTTCGCTTGCAACTTGTTTGACGTCCATCTTTTATTTCTCCATCGTCTGTCCACCATTCGGTTTCGACCGGTGTACACTGGCAGCCATGTTTCATTATTGAGTCCGCTGAGACAACGAGACGCCGGACAATCATGATGACCACAGATGTAATTGACCAAACTCATACTGTCCGAACATGTCAACGGGATGCAGACGATGGATCAATGGATAGCTTGACCGTCTACTTTATCCAGTTCAGTACAAACGCTAAATCTCACTCTATTCAGGCAAAACTTCTATTTTTCTCTTTGCCATTCTTCTCTTTATACTGAATTTTCTTTATTATCTTTCTAATTTTTTTTTTATTTATAAAACATAGTATGTTCATTTGCCAGATCTTCTTTTCTATTCTGTAATGTTGAGTTATAATTTATTTTCCGTTTTGTTTATCAATTTTATTTAAAAAAAATGCAGTCACTTTCACACAGCCGTAGGGTAGCTTCCCAGTACCTTTTCTAAAAATACTTTTCGTTATGGTAGCTATACTTTATGCACTTAAGAGGAGGTTTCATCAATAGAATCTAAAAATAAAAGAGGACTATAAATCAAATCACCTTATCACACCCGATGACCAGCCTTTTTCTTTATTTGTCAAATATATATATATATATATATATATATAAATATATATATATATATATATATCGTGGACGATAAATGAGGGTGAGCAATGAATGGTGCCTTTCGTTTTTCATGCTAGCAGGGGCTATTGTGAAGAAAATCAGGTAAGGGAAAGACATGTTTCATTTGTGCTTTCTTAAGTGTGATAATAGCCCAACCTTGCTGTGGGCGACAAGGCCACACTTGACAGATGAAATTTGTTAAAGCAGGATTTTAATGACGTCTTTGCTTCAGAGCTTGATGAATCTGAATACGGTGCTTCAGCCTACTGTCTTCAAAACTCTTTAACTTAATAAAACATGTCTTACGCCACTCCTTTCGGTTTGATGCTTGGACTTCCCACATCTTCAGATCAAAGTTGAGACATTTCAAGTTGTCTTTCAATTTGTCTTTGTAGCGTAAGTGTGGACGTCCAATTGAACTTTTAGACTTTGGTAGTTGTCTATACATCACCTTTTTTGGAAACCTATGTTCATCGATTCTTACAACATCACCAGCACACCTAAGTTGTATCTTAGCTAGAATGATTTCAATGCTTCTGATGTTGTTACATTTCTTCAGTATTGCAATATTCTTGACCCTGTCATCCCGTTTTATATCTCATATGGCACAATGACAGCGCATGTGAAAGTTATCAAGTTCATTTATGTGCTTGCGGTACAGGGTCCACCATACTATGGAAGAAAAGTGGAAAAGCAAAATAAGCAAAGAAAAGCACAAAAAGAGAAGGGTTGAGGGAACGATTGATCTTTACGCTGTGAGACACGCTTTTGGTGTTCCATAACCTATGCTGGCTTTGGCTATTCTTGATTGGATTTTTCTGTCCATTTTTTTATCAAAAGAGACCACTGATCCAAGATATGTGAACAGCTCAACAGTTTTTAATGATGTACCATCAATAAATACGGAAGGATTTTAGTGATGTGTGAAGGATTTGTGAGAGATGAATTCCCAGATATATATATATATATATATATATATATATATATATATATATATATATATATATATCATCACTTGATAAGACACCGGAGGTGTTGAAACAGAATGGCTATTTTTGTAGTGATTTTATAACATACTTATGTTATAATTTTTGAATAAATAATTTTATATATATATATATATATATATATATATATATATATAGTTGTATTGGTGTGAGTTTGTCACCTTGGGTTTCACGCTATTTGCGATCATCAGATAAACTGATTAATTTTTACATTTTGGATTTATATATGGTTGTATATTACGGTGTTTTTATAGTAGCGGTAGGAGAAATTGTCGTCGGAACGACACACGAACGTACGCAAACATACATACACGCACGTTCACTTCATTGACGTACGCACACATGCATACACGCACGCTTACTCACTGGAGCTCACACGGACATAAACATATATGGCAGTGTAGGACTGGGCATATATTTGCATCCATGTATCGTTGCATACATACCCACGCATTTGGTTCCTATATTCAATGTTGGATTGTGTAGCGAACGTCTTTCGTCAGTTGCGGTGTATGTATGTCTGCGTACGTCAATGAGTGAATGTGTGTATGTATGTTTGCGTACGAATGAGTGGGGTTCCGACGACAATTTTTCCGCCGACTACCATAAAAACACCGATATAAGCAACCATATATAAATCCAAAATTTAAAAGTTAATCCGTTTGTCTGACGGTCGCAAATAGCGTGAAACCCAGGGTCACAAACTTAGATCAATCCAACTAAATATGTTAGGTCTATCACTGACATTGATCGCTTTCCAATAAGCAACGCGCATATATAATATATAATATATATAAAAAATTGCATAATATATACATAATATATATATAATATATATATATATATAATCATATATATTATATATATAATATATATGATATATATATATAATATATATATAATATATATGATATATATAATATATATATACATAATATATAATATTATATATAATATATATGATATATATAATATATATATATACATAATATATATGATATATATAATATATATATATAATATATATATATAATATATATGATATATATAATATATATATAATATATATGATATATATAATATGTATATATAATATATATTATATATATAATATATATATATAATATATATATTATATATATAATGTATATATAATATATATATATTATATATATAATGTATATATAATATATATATATAATATATATATATTATATTATATATATAATGTATATATATATAATATATATATATATAATATATATAATATAATATATATATAATATATATAATATAATATATATATATAATATATATAATATATATGATATATATATTATATATATGATATATATATATTATATATATGATATATATATATATTATATATATGATATATATATATTATATATATATCATATATATGTATTATATATAATATAGGTACCTCCACGAAAATGTAAACAAACAGAGATAGCATGATGAAAAAGACGCCGAACTTGACGAAAACAATTTTTTATCGTCTAATGTTCATATTATTATTAAAGAGGAAAGATCAAAGTATTTTTGGGGTATTTTTTTACATTTTTTAATCGTTCCTAGCACGTCCGAAATTTTCGTTACAAATTTTGTTTTTTTTTGTCACCAAAAAAGGACAGATAATCAATCATTTTCAATAATTTGTTAAAAAGATGAAAATCTGACTTTGATATTCTTTTAAAAATCAATTATCATTTTTTTCAAAACTGATTTTAATAAAATCAGAAATTATAATGTTTATTTAAAACATTTTGAACCAAGCTTAACTTAGCTTCTGCGCCGAAAAAATGTAATTTGAAAATAAAACAAAGCAGGTCATAACCTTTCGCCTCGTTGACAGCTGTTGACAGCTGTTGACAGCTGTGATTTATGACGTTTAGATAACTTACGGGAGGATAATTCTTTCTACGGATGGAAGGAAGTGAAATTATTTAGATTTAAATGAACAAATTATTTACCTCGTTACTTTTAAGAAAAACTTTCAGCGCTCTAATTTTTCATTTTTTTTTTTTTTGTACTTAGCTTTCATCTTTACGTTTACGATGCTTTATGGAAAATATAAAGAAATTAAAAAATAAGACTGTTAAGAGTGAGATTAAATTTCATAAGAAAGAGGTATCTATTATTTATACGTACCTTATGAATTTTTATCAGAAGTGTACATAAAATACTATAATTTTATATATAATTATATTTTTCCATACGTGTTTCGCAAAAGTAAAGGCCTTAAGAGCGGAGAACAATGCTGAACTCAAATAATGCAACTAGATTGTATCCTGGTTGATCTTCCGTACTTTATAATTAACGCTCGATTATAAGCATAAAAGTTACATTTTTAATGACGTTGGCTAATCGGATTGGTCCAAACGATACAATTTTCAAAGCGCTAGACAATGGCGGTCTCATCTGGACACAATTGAAAGATAGGCACTGCTTTTAACTAATTTTATAATATTTTTAAATACTTAATGTAAAAATCTATTATAATTAAAAGAAATAACAAATAATTGTATTAAAAATTCAATTTTCATTGGAAAGAGTTTTTGCTTTCAGAAAATATTGTCCATATTCATAAAAACAAATAGAAGCAAATAAAAGCATTTGAAATTAAATAATATATTTGTTTTATTGAGTTTTGTATGTTACAATTCAGAGCTGATTTTCAGGTACGTTGGCCACAATTAAAAAAAAAAAATACATGATTTGCATTCTTCAAAGCCTTGTGCTTTTAACTATTGCAATTTGTAGGGGGCGGCAAGATCTAATTTCTAGAGTTTTTCATAAAATTAGTTATGGGGTGTTAATAAAAATGAAAAAAAAATATTTCTGCCATGACTTTTATAAAAAACAACATATTTATAATAATTTCGATCATCTGTGAATAGTTTCTGAAACTTTCATTAACATCTGACAATTATTTTTATTTTTACAAGATTTTCAAAATTAATGTGTGTAAATACAAAAAAAACGCGCTAAAATTATCTATGTTATTTACTACCCCTTTTTGCAACAAAGATAAACAAAGTTTTTAAAACAAAATTTAGAATATTCTAAAAAGATGGAAAAAATTTTGAAAAATAATTAAAAAAAAATTTGGTCTATCCTCTTCATAAAAACATAAGCATTTAGACGATAAAATTTTGTTTTAATAGTTTGGCGTCTTTTTCATCAGACTATGCTCTTTTTTTAGCGATTTCGTAGAGGTACCTATATATAATATATATGTATTATATATAATATATATGTATTATATATATATAATATATATTATTATATATATAATATATATTATTATATATATAATATATATTATATATATATATATATATATATATATATATATATATATATATATATATATATGTAAAGAGAAGTTTGCATCTGTTGCAATTTCAAACAATTCACGGAAAGCAGAGATAAATGGGTAAAACACGGAAGATTACATAAGAAAATCAGATGCAAATGACTCAATAATAAAAAATTGTCCAATAAGAAAACTGACGGAGCTGGAATCTAAAGTAAAAACTTAAATGTTATGAAACCATTTTTAGACGCTTCAGAAAACGGAATATATACTATGGGAGGAAAGCGGAAAAGTAAAATAAGCAAAGAAAAGGTAACTATATTTATCACAACGTTTCGGCCGTTGTACGCCCCCGCCTTCTTCAGGTGCTTGCAATGTCGAACTGAAACCTTTATTTCACTTTCCATATGTCTTCAAGGACACATGGCACAGTGGATAAAGGTGTTAGTTAGATCCACTGACAGGAGTGTGAGTTCAATACCCGGTTAAGGTGGTGGAGAACTGACATCCATTAAATATGGCACGTGGAACCAGAACAGTCTACCCCAGAGCGAAATAAAGGGTTCAGTTCGACATTCCAACCACCTGAAGAAGGCCGGAGCGTACAACGACTAAAACGTTGTAATAAACATGGCGACAAAGATGAGGACAATAGTCCGACTAAGGTAAATAGTGTACATAATATCTCATCTCAAAAATGTAGACAGATACTGAAAAAATAATCATGACAAACGAAATAATTCTGGGCGATTATTAACTTGGGGTGGGTGGAAAGAAAACCTAAATCAAACATCGATATTTCGAATCATTTACCGGATTCTTAGATGGCGCTCAATATTTACTCTAGGCAACAAAGGCAGTTGATATAGGGACAAAGCTTCGATTCAACGCCTGAAAAGTTTCGAAATGCTCATAAATATTTATCAAGTGAAAGTATTATTTTTATATTATCTTTATTATTATTATTATTATTAATATTATTATTATTATTATTATTATTATTATTATTATTATTTTTATATTAACTTTATTATTATTATCTTTATTATTTTTATATTAATTTATTATTATTATTTTTATATTTATTATTTATTTGTTATATTATATATATATATATATATATATATATGTGTGTGTGTGTGTGTGTGTGTGCATATCTTGTGAAATTAATTTATTTAATTATTTTATTAATTAATATTTTATGTATATTTTTATGAATTTTTAATATATTTTAATTTTAATTTTTTAAATTTATTTAACTTACTTTATTTTATTGATATCTATTATTATTATTATTATTATTATTATTATTATTATTATTATTATTATTATTATTATTATTATTATTTTCTTTGCTTTCTGGCGTTTACACATTTTTTTCCGGGTCCCACCCAGGGACCTAAGGTTAGAAATGGCATCATGACACTTTTCACTGACAAAAAAATAAATAAATAAAAAATAAAATAAAATAAAATAAAAATTACATAGATAAAGCCCTTCGTAAAGTGTGGGCTGTACTTGTCAGAACAATTTTTTGTATCTCCTTATTATTATTATTATTATTATTATTATTATTATTATCAATTTGAAATTGGTATGATTATAATGTGATAATATTTCGGTGTCGAAAATGACATGAATATCAGACAATTCAATGTTTTTATTTTAAATCTGATCACTGCCATCCTTAACGATATATTGTAACTTGTTCAGTCCTTAATGAAAAAAAAAAAAATTATAGGTTACCCCATTGCCTCATGTTTAATTCTTCCTCCTTTCGTTTCCCTCACTCTATCACTCTCTCCTTCTTTCACCCATCCCTCTCTCTCTCTTTTCCATCTAAATTTAAAAAAACAAAAACAAACTTATATTGAAATTTTTATGTTTCTTTCTTTCTCTTTTAATATTAGTTGTTTTTCTTTTTTTCTTGCCCCTCTTCCTTTCGTCTGGATAAATTGACTTCATTAATTTAAAAATCTTCGGTCTGAAGAGATGAATAATTTTATATTCATCAGATAAATTATAACCGAATGGCTTTTTTAAGGGTCGTCTGTACTTATTACTATTACTATTATTATTATCAGTATTATTATTATTGCTTCGTTCTTACATGGAGCGCTCTTTGGATTAATGTCCCCCTTGAAATTATTCCTACTAATTATCAATTGATATTACATATATATATATATATATATATATATATATATATATATATATATATATATATATATATATAAAAGAAAGAACAGTTTTTCTAACCCACAGTGCTTGAGAATTTATTTTTTATCACCAGTGCCCGATACACAGTAGAGCATAATATTATAATATTATTTAAAAATATGTATTCATCGCATAGGACATATTTTTAAATAGTAATATTATTATTATTATTATTATTATTATTATTATTATATATATATATATATATATATATATATATATATATATATATATATATATAATGAGTTATATATAAATTTTATTCATGTAGGTAGATCTAGTCATGTATGTCTGTTTTAAGGTTTATGTAACCATTCAATTACGTGCGTGTAACTGGAAATGTAGCATATGTTTGTTTTCAATGTTTGGGTTGAAAAACCGAACTACGAAACAAAATTAAGTAAATAAATACCTAACAATAAAGTAATATAGCTTTACTAAATCAAACTAGAAATTATGCAACTTCTCTGGTTTTATTAACCATCGCCTGTCGTGAAAAACCTTGTACCATTCAGAAATTGAAGACTGAAATGACTGCAATTTTGAGGAAATTGATATTGAACTCCTCAAGCACCACTTTGTACCTAGTCAGCTGCAATTACGCATTAATTAAAAGCGAGAGTACACTCCAAATTCCAACTAAACAGCATGGTGTAATTCATTAAACATTTTCCATCATCAGTAAACTGTTAGCAAAACATGTCTGTCATTGATGTCTCGATTTTTGTACACTGTCATACAAATGTTGAACAAACAACCCATTGACAACCATAAAAAAAAAACAGAAATTGGGCGGTACTTTTGACTGACACCGTACTGAAACACAAACTTACGACATCTGTCTATATTTATTGTAACTGTTTACACTATTTACACTATTTGCATTATTAGAACTGTTGTTCTTATCTCTGTCACATTCACAACGTTTCAGGCATTGTAAGCTCCGACCTGCGTTAAGATCTGTCTATATTTTTGAGATGATATATTGTGACTATTTACATTGTTCGGACTGTTGTCCTCGTCTTTATTGTAACATTTAGAACATTTCAGGGGGCTACGCTGAATTAGAACAATCTATCCCCGTGGATTAAAAGGGTTCAGTACAAAATTTCAACAAATATCACACGAAGGCCAGGGTGTACAACAGCAGAAACTTCGTGAATGTGACAATAAAGCTAAGGACAACAGTTCGAACAATTTAAATATTTTAAATAGCAAACTTACGAGTTGCTTTTTTTTACCCTGAGGTTCAGCCTGTACAAGGCCCTGGGGCGAATTGAAGTAGAGGGTTACAGAGTAAAAGGCAAAATTTATGCGGATATGTGGGGAAAATAAGGATTAACCCGAGACCTGAACAGGTTAAGATTGCAGTGATCGTAGAAACATCCTCTTAAGAATTGGTTCCACAGAGCAATCTTTCTCGAAAAGAAGTTGCTCGATTTGAAATTATTACGGAGAGGAATGTGGGTGGTTTGCTACAAGATGAGTAGCATGGTGGGTCCTAGCCGGGAAGGTTAGAAATGGCGGACGTAATGTAGTCTGTATGAGCCTTTACCGTAAATGTAGCAATACAGCAGTGAGAGGCTTGCAATATGTCGTCTGTGAGAGAAGGGTTACTCGCACCATTTCAGTGAAAACACTTCAACAGAAGAGTTAGAAATTATATATTTGGGTCTTTTTATGGTGAATTTTTCCGAACACTTCAGTAATTCTTCGTAAAAGAGACCAAAAAATAAAAAAAAATAAAAAAAAACATTTTCGCCCCTGTGAAACTCCAGGCCAGTGCTTTCCCAAAGATATCAGTTATCTTATCAGTATCATTCGAATTAGAATATTATTTATATAAGGTTATATATGCATGCATCTGCTCAATCAAGTGTGGAGACATATCTTATAAAAATATATTAAACGTAAAAAATAACGGGTTTATGTAGTTATTGACACTTCTGCATTGTACCCTTGTATCTGTGTGTGCCCTTCGTCAAACTGTTTTTGCTTCGGTGCTGTAAGTAAGAAATTGCACACTAACATTAATGCAGTATTGTGCGGGAATAGGTCTGGCTTCATTTTCACACGAGCCGAAAAGAGAGATTTGAAAGGATCACCCTCTTTCGTTGGTGACTCTCATACCGACAAGACGTCTTCTTCTCGCTCTTGTTGGTAAGTACCTCAAAGACAGTTGCTTTGAAGTATTCAGATTTAATTTCATGGCTCATTTTTCCTTTTTGTAATGTCAATAGATTTGGAGTCAAGAAAATTCAATTCTTTAAAAGACTAGAAAATCAGAAACAATTTTATTGAATTTTTAGGAAATAATTCGGTAAGAAATAATTATTTTTTTTAATTAAATTTTGCAGAAATATTGTAAGTTTGTTATTGAATTTAAAAATATAGTATATAATGTTGTATTACCGCCTCCTGACGATAATTAAAGGCGGCGTGAGATTTGAAAGGATCTCCCTCTTTCCTTGGTAACTTTAATAGCGTCAGGATATTCTCTTTTTGCTCTTGTTGACAGATAGTGACAGATCCTGTCCCAAAGAGAGACAGTGAATGATGTTATTAAGTCTTCTCATTTAATTTTGTTTCTCATTTTTGCTTTTTTGTAATATGCCCGATTGATATACTTGTTAATATTTATTTGTTTAAATTCATTGTCTTTTGCCTTATTCTTTAAAAACATATATATCTATCTAGCGGGACATCATGTCCGTTGGCCACCATTTTTTGCGGGATATTATGTAGAAAGTATTGTCCAGGGTATGACAAGCGTTACCAAATCCTCTTATCGGGAGGTTTTGAGGATATTTTAATTGCTGTTGTTCCCAGTTCCAGCCTGATTCGGGGTGGTAGCACCTGCTAGGATCCCAGCTATGGGCAAATAGTTAACCTTAAAACTGGGGTCAAATGTAACTGTAAATGTTTTTATAGCAATAATACTAGCAATACATTTTCATAGTAAAGAAATTACCAGCAATACATTTTGTAAAAAAAATATGCAAGAAATATATTATTGTAAAAAAATTAATGATTACTGATGCCACCAAGAGAATTAAATTTCGGCATTAAATGACCCATAAAGAGTTGATATGCCGCTAAACAAACTAGAAACTATATCTATAAAACATACGTTTACCTTGAAAGTACAAAATTATATACAAATATCTGTAGCGAGAGAATAGGAATAAAATTGCGTTCAAAATATATGCAGGAGAAGCCATAAAATTGCTTTCAAAATATTTAGTATTCGGCATTAAATAACCCATAGAGGTGTGGTTATTACACTGTACAAAAACAACCAAACAATCACAATTCGAAATGCAAGATAAAGACTTCATGAACTGGTGAGAAATACGGATAGAAACTAATAATCTGTCTGATTGGAAACTCATCCGATGTAAATATTTTGGTGCGGAACTATTTATATATTTGACGGATTTTATTCACTTGTTTTTGTTGAAATCATTACCGTTTACTTAATAATAAATCCTAATTCGTTTGACTGTAAGGTTCTAAAAAGAATATCTAAGGAACTTTTTTAAACATTTCACGCCAAGCAAGGCAATAAAGCAACTAAGGCGTAAGTGATTATTCACTGTTAGAGAATATGAGAAAAAGTAAACACTATTAAAGAGAGAATAATTAAAGAACAACAATTAAGAAATGAGACATTGACATTGCATTAGAAAGCAAGAAGCCGGAAGCGGTTCCACAAAAAAGAAATACGAGAGAAGAACATTTTAACATAGGACTTACGGATACATAGAACTATTTCAACTGTAAATTTGATGAGATTTTGTTAATCAACAATTGAACTTAAATTCGTAATGGTCTGGGTACCATAGTGAAGAGCTCATCCGAACAATTACCATGAAAATGTTTATGGAAAAGGTACAAGGATCAACTTTATAGCGGTGACTGGAGCCAAGACACCAGGTCAGGATCAATAATATTGCAGATTCGTCTTTGGATTTTATCAAGAATCACTATAAAGCCGCCAATTTAAGTTCATAAAGTATGTGTGCTTTACGAATTACTTTACGAATTTAAGTGCATTAGATTAACAACAAAGTCTCATCAAATTTACAGTTGAAATGACTTGATGTATCCGTAAGTTAAAATGTTCTCACGCATTTCTTTTTTGTAGAACCCCTTCCGGCTTTTTGCTTTCCAGTTAACTTTGATCTTCAAAAATTTAAATGCAATGTCAGTCGTTATCTTCTGTCTTCTTAATTGTTGTTATTTTATTGTTCTCTCTCCTTAATAGCGTTTAATTTTATCTAACGCTGAGTACACATTCGCGTCTTACTTGCTTGGGGTGAAATGTTTAAAAAAATGTTTAAAAATTTTTTTAGGTATTCTTTTTAGAACCTTACGCTCACAAGTATTAGGATTTAATAACTAAACGGTAATGATTTCAACAAAAACAAGTGAATACAGTCTGACAAATTTAAATGCAATCGTTATCGTCTGTCTTAATTCCTGTTTTTATTGGACTCCTTAATAATCATTTTTCTTTTCCTAATACTCTCTGACATTCATTAACCCATTGCGTTTTAGTGGTTTTCTTGCCTTGCTTGTCTTGATTGGTTTGAAATGATTTAAAAAGAAATAATAAGCTTGTAGCAAGATTCTTTCTCTACTAAGCAGAACATGACAAAAACAGGAGAGGACACCCACGAATGATCGATATAAAAGCTTTAGAGAACATCATACAGAAAACAGCGATGGAACTGTGGACAGACAGAAATGGAGAAGTCTATTTCCCTCCACCCATTAACGAAAAGATGAATACGATTGGAAGAGGTGAAAGTTGAAATTAAGTACTGGAGTTCTTTGCAGGTTTGGAATTAAAGATGCGTGTCTAACCAAAATGTTTTTTCGCGTAATATATCGTGGTAGGTCAGTTATATGTTTTCAAGATATTTTGCAATGCTGCCAAAAGTGAACTAATCATTTATATAAATATATTCTTTATCTATCTATCTATCTATCTATCTATCTATCTATATATATATATATATATATATATATATATATATATATATATATCATTTTATATACGTAGTATTCATTGGAAAGTGCTCAATGCTAACATATTCAGTTCAAGCATACATATATATGCAATTGTAATTCTATGTATGTATGCTTGTACGCATAAAAGTGTATCTATGCCTACTCTCAGATTGTTATATTTTATAAATTGCGTGCATCTGTATGTATGTATTTATGTCTCTGTGAGTGAAAGTTTCATCCAAAACGGATACAGAGAATTCCCGCCTCCTACCACCAAACATAATCAAACACAAACAAGCAGAAATAGATTCAATTTAAAAAAAAACAATTTGTCTGATAATAGTAAAAGCGTGAAATCCTAGGTCAGAATCTCATATCCATACATCTGAAATATATATATATATATATATATATATATATATATATATATATATATATATATATATATATATATATATTTCTCTCTAACTACTCCTATTGCACTCTCTGTTAAATTACAAAAACTTAGACTACATACCAATTTTCATTTCATTTTTCGTTTCATTTTTGGAAGTGCTATCTGATGATCCAGAGTCCTTTCAAAGGGCTCTGGTGAAATAAATTATTATAATGGAACCTTAAAGTGGTCTGTTTTTCATAAAAAATTTTGTTCTGGATTTACATTGAGCGCTCAGGAATTCATCCTCCTTGGCATTACCTATACGGATTACCAAGTTTTTCATAACTATATATATATATATATATTTCTGATTTATTCTGGGGTTCTTTTCTAAAAGTAATGGTAATTCTTTGATCTTTTCATCTTGCCCTTTTCAGCATTAGTGGGAGTTTATAATTGGTGTGTGCATATTATCTGCCTTCGTTGTATCAGCTTCAGATAGACCAGGTGGGTAGATTCCACAAGAAATAAACAAAAAGAAATGCAGATGTCGACTGCCTGAAAATTGCGTACAAGGTAGTTTTGAATTAATTTCCTCATTAATAATCAAACTGCGCCTATCTTATTTGAAAAATAAAATTAAGTAGCATAAAATATCTCAACTAATGTTGGGCTGGACGAGAGCAGATCCATCTGGTTACTTGGCTGGTTGTTTTTGTTTAACAGCATATCAACATCTATCGATTATGTCGGATTATTTAATGCCAAAATCGAAATATTTTGTACGCAATTTTTATTTTGGGTGTTAATAATGGTTTAGTGATAAAAGTCTTACAAATTGACCCATAGCTGGGGGAGAAGAATAAAGGATTCATATGTCTTCCAAGAGTATTTGCAAATAAGTGAATATAACAAACCCAACTGGAATTGATATTCAGATCACCGATTAAAAATTCATTATACCATTGGCAAATTTAAGTTTACAAGTGGTCACCCTCTAGATACTGACCAGGATCGACAATACTTAACTTCGGTGATTGAACGCGAACCAGTGTTCAAAGTGATGCGTCCGTTAGCTCGCACGATATGATTCCTATCTATGGTTTAGGTCAGTAGTGTTCCATAAAACAAATCCAACTTCTCCCCATCGATATAGTAAGCAAAGTCAGTTGTGGCACAAAGCTGAAATCTCCCCATGAATAAATATTGTAGTGATTCTATCTAAATATCTGATATAGATATATATATATTTTGAGACTGCTATTTAATTATGATATCAATACATTGGATGATACTTTTCTTAGCATAGATGAGATGTGGCACAAAGCCAAAAGTATGGAGCACCCAGTGAGAATCGAACTCGCTGTCTAGTCATAACTAATCTAATGAGACAAGCTTGCTAACCATTACACCACGTCAAAGCTCCTATTAGCAATTTCTGTTCCAGTTGGGTTCGTTATATTCACTTACACGCAAATACCCTTGGGAAAATTATGAAACCACCTCTTCTCCTCCCAACTATGGGTTAATTATTAAGATTTGTATCCCCATACCATTAATATCTCAAAATAAAATTCTTGCAATCTAAAAATATTTTCTGGTTTTAAATAACTTTCTATGGGTTGATAAGCCGTACAAAATCAAAAATTGATATTTTAAAAAAAGTTTCTTTATTAAAATGGTAACTTTTAACGCTAATTTTATTAAAATCTCCCCTTGTATTAGGCACATTAGAGAACTGATACAAAACTATTTCTCTATGTCTACCTGTCTCTTTGGTTTTGCCACATTTCATTCACATCTTCACCCCCGCAGAAAGATGTCCTTCATTTCATGGAGGTGACTTTCATCAGCTATCAGGGTGTCCCCTGCGTCAATTCATTGCACACTTATCAACATGTTGTTAGAGTAACTGATGAGAATCGCAAGCCGGTTCTCCTGATTTTGTGGCCATTTGCCAGAATGCAAAAAAAAAAAAAAACCCAAAACAACAAAAAAAACAAACAAAAAACAAAAAAAAAAAACAAACACATTTTCACGCAGTTTTTCCCCCTCTCGCTCTCTCGACGTTTTTAGTTCTCTCTTTTTAATCTTTTTCTCTTGAAAATTTTTCTTATCCGCGGTCTCTTCAACTTTTGTTTTTTGCTTTTCTCTCCTCTTTCTCATTTCGATTTTTTTCTACTCTCTTTTTCTCATTTTCTCTTCACTCATTTTCTCTTTTTCCTCTTTTTCGTTTTTTGTCTTTTTCTCATTCTTATTCTTTCTCATTTTTTTCTCTTAGGTTCGAGCTGCAACTCAAAATGAGACAGCTGAAATTTCTAGGGAATTCAATTAGGAAAGACGATCTGGAAAAATTGATACTTACAGGACAGATTAAAGACAACAAGGAAGGAAGAAAAATACATAACCTAAAAAGCAGGTTCGATTAAATGGATGCCGGTAAAAGCTTTAAGAGAGATAACAAGAAAACAAAATTTATTAAGAGCTACAGAGGACAAGAAACTGTGGGGAGCCATGATCGCCAATATCCTGAAGGGACACGGTACATAGAAGACATTCAAATATATGAAGTCTGGGTAGGATTAAGAAGAATAGTGATATATACATTTTTTTTTTAAATCCAAGGAAATTCAAATATAATCTTTTAGCTCAAGTACAAAAGATGATTGTTTGTTTGTTTGTTTAGGTTTTATGGCATATCAACCACTGTGGGTTATTTAATGCCAAATCCAGTTTATATGAATTTTAAATGCCTATTTTGTATGGAATAAAAAATGTATAGCTGGCAACGTTATTGTTTCAAAAAACATATAGCTAGCAACATTATTCTTTACAAAAAATGTATAGCTGGCAACACTGTTGTTTCAAAAACTTATAGCTGGCAACACTATTTTTCCGAAAACATTATCTGAGACCTTGCTGTTGGATGTAGTTTATCGCCATACCCAGGACGCGGATGTAGTTTACCGTCATACCCAGGACGTACAAAAGATGAGTATTGATCCCTATCTTTATGTGACGTATTCCATCAGGAACTGATGAGAATCGCAAGCCGGTTCTCCTGATTTTGTGGCCCTTTGCCAGAATTCAAAAACAAAAAAAAAAAAAATCACCCCCCCCCCAAAAAAAAAACACATTTTCACGCAGTTTCCCCCCCCCCCTCAGAAATCAGATCAGAACCTGTTATCATGTCGCTTTACCTCTGGCTGAGATGCGTGTGACTCGTATAGACTTATCAGACTGACTGTTTTTCTGTACTAAGGACATAGGCGATCATGGCTCTCCACAACTTCCTGTCTCTTGTAGCTCTTTTTCTTATTTATCCTAAGCCTTATTCCGCCATTCATTTACTGAAGCTAACAATGTATATATCACTTACGTGTTTTTTCTTTGTCTCTCTATTTTCCAGGCCGTTTTTTGTCGACTGCACACTATAGTAGGGTCAGTTTGAAACTGGTATGCTCTAAGGCAGGTTGGAAAAAGCTCCGATCATTCTGCTAAGAAAAGAACTCCCGAATATGTTGGTGAGGGCCTCAGACTCAACACGGAAGTTTACATCAAGTACCTTGAGGAGGTAGTACTGTCCTGGATCAAGGGGGTGGCTGCTGGAAGACAAAGTCTGACAAAAGGTCTATATATTATGCCACACAATCAGTGCGATTACATCACCCCTTACATCTGGCCACGTAACTCCCAAGACTGCAGCTCCCCTTGATTATTATGTGTGGGGCGTAGTTGAGCGAGAAAGCAACAAAACTTCTTGTAACATCAAACATGAACTGAAGGCAAGGATTATAGTAGTATTCACCAAATTAAAAGAAAAGGAGACCGTCCAGAAGAGATTCAGGGGATTCCAATGTCGCTTGGAGGCCATAGAAGCCAATGTCGATTATATTGAATAAATGTACTCTTTCGTATTTCAAGATATTTTTGTGTAATTTTGGTAAATATACATCTCAAAATGAGATGTCAGTATTATTTTCATTTTTGCGTCATTTAGACGACAATTTATCTATCGCAGCCAGTTTAAACATATTTTGTCTTGGTTAATTGGGATGGGCCACAATTAATATCCCGTTCAGTACCCCAGATTTGTTGTCAGTTACCTGGCCTTAATCAGTTTGGTTCGTCCCCTAGCAAACGATTATTATGCATCTCTGTTCAGGAGCGAGAGTAGCATGAGGTGCAGGGGGGTCATGGGTGTTTTGTTTTTAATTTTGAAGGATGAGTCTGTCAAGGCGGCTTGGAGGATCACGACTTCATCCATGGGAACATCTTCAATCAGAGTCAATCTGAGAGGGCTAAGTTACCTCATCTGGAGTTATTTCCTACTAAGCACCACCTGCAAGGTTTATTCACAGCTTTTATCAGAACCTGTTATCATGTCGCTTTACCTCTGGCTGAGATGCGTGTGACTGGTATAGAATTATTAGACTGGCTGTTTTGAAGCGTATATTCAGCGTCAATTAGTTGGCACACTACGTTCTCAAATAATAATCAAATATTTTTTTTATGGGCCAAGCGAGTTAGAAGTACTGTTAGTTGACGGTGTCTGTTTAAACCTTAAGTCTACCAGATACGTCAAATTCAATATCTATTTTTGACAATTTTTTTTTTAGGAAAAATGATGTAGGCAGGTCATTTATGCCATAAAATACAAGACTTTTTCTTTTTTCTTTCATTTTTTTAAATTAATTCCTTTATTCTTTCTTTCACTTTTTCTCTATCTGTTTTACATATACTTGACAATCTCGGCACAGACGATGAAGAGACTTGAGGCAACAGAATTTTGGTTCTACAAAGATACTGCGAATAACACGGATTGAACATGTGAAGAACGAGGAAGTTTAAGGAGAAATACAAATAAAAAGGACACTTATCCTTAGCAGCAAAAGAAGTTGAAATTTCTAGGGCACATGATGAGGAAAACAGTCTTGGAGAATGTAACCCTCTCAGGACATACTGAAGGCGAGAGGGACCGTGGAAAGCAACGAATAACGTACTTAAAGAACTTGTGCAAATCGTTGGCAGAACAGGGGTAAGGAGAGATAGCAAAATTAAAACCTTACTAAATGCTACAAGGGACAGGAAGATGTAAAGATCTGTGGTTGGCCATGTTCTGGAGTGACACGGCCCATAGATGAAGAAGAAGACTTTCTTTCATGGCGACCTTCACTCTACCCTTTTTGTCTTTCTGACTCATGTTCTCTGTCCTTGTATATCATCGTTCCCACCTTTTTTTATTTTGCTTTTCATCCAATGTCACTTCATTACTATTCTCTTAAGTATTTGGCAAATAGACAGTTTCCTCCTCTATATGTACGTCAACCAAGAGGGGACGATGTTTACTTACAAATCAAGCAGTCGAAAAGAGAAACTAAGTACCGAATCACCTACGCAGCTGTTCAAAAGTACACAGATAATACATCTTTCAAATAATATATATATACACACACACACACACATATATATATATATATATATATATATATATATATATATATATATATTGTCATCCAGAGACAGACTGTTTCGCTGTATCACAGCTCATTGTGGTCAGACTTGGCTTGCCTCTAGCTAGGATCGAAACCCCACTGAATTGGCATCAGTCGGGATTCTACCACTAAGCCGTTAGCGCACGATGAAGGTGAATTTAAGCATATCTATTTTTAGATAAACACAGTGACTGAGAGAACTCGATTCGATTTACCGATTTCTTGCATTATTAGCCGTAATAGTCACTGTTTACAAACCCACACTCCCTCCACAGAGAGCTCATCCGAAATATATATATATATATATATATATATTAGCTTAAAAGTCACACTTCGTAAGGAATTTTAAGCTAGCTTCTGCGTAGTAATAATTGGGTATCCGAGCCAAAACTAAAGGGATCTTAGTAAACAGCAATGATAATTTTGATGGCATAACTTTGAATTCTTCAATTCACTCTGATTCGAGCTAAGTCCAATTCCGGCCCAAAAAATCGATTTAGGCCGAAAGTCCGATTTGGACCGAAATTCCAATTCAAGCTGAAAAATGAGTTCTTCAAATGACAAATTTCATGGAACTACAACTGAGTGGAGGTTTTCAAACCACAAGCTCTGCGGCACTTCAAAATTTCACGTGACGAAACCTTTCACATTAACTCTAATTTCTTGGCAATTTGAAGAAATAAAATTGATTTACTCAATTCCCAAAGTTTGGGAGATATTTTAAACTAAAATTATACAAAACAATTTAAATTCAAAGTTTTTATACTGCATTAAACTCAATAAAAATTTAAAATCACTGATTTTTTTACACTTATTTTAAAATTTGAATTTCTAATTATTACCTCCTATCCAGACACAAATTCCAATATTGGATATTCAAGCACCAGATGACGGGCAGTGTGGCTTAAGTTAGGGTGGTTTCAAAAACACGGACGGACAAAAAAAATTGCCGCTTTTATATATATATATATATATATATATATATATATATATATATATATATATATATATATATATATATATTTGACAAATGGAAAACGTTAAATTGAAACTGCATTTGATTATACGTTTTGCCTTTCTAGGCTGCATCAGGTCCAAAAACGAAATAAAGAAATCTGTATGTGTATTTGTGTCTATGCTTAAATAATGAATCAATAGCACTTTTTCTCGCTAAGTTGGCGTTTCTCGGGATTAAAGCAGAAAGAGAAGGAATGCATTATTTGCACTATTGTCCTCATCTTTGTCGCCATATTTATTACAACCTTTCGGCCTTCTTCAGGTGGTTGGAATTTCCAAATGAACCCTTTATTTCGCTCACTGGGGTAGACTGTTCTAGTTTCACGTGCCATGTTTAATGGATGACAGTTATCAGTTATCTCCTGCTAATTCCCCTAAGTTCTCCACTGCCTTAACCGGGTATTGAACTCACACTCTTTGGGTCCTGTCCCTGGATTTAACTAACGCCTTTATCCACTGCGCCATGTGTCCTTTCGATTGTCAAATGTCTTAAAAATTTTGTCGGAATTTTATGTCCTATTTTAATCCCCTCATATATATGAGAAAATGACATATATTTTAAATATCAAGAAAAAACTTTTGGGAAAATAAAAAACAAAGATTTCTTGCCACGCGTTTTGTTCTTTAGGACGTCATCGGACTAAATTTGTTATATTGATGCGACTAGACATTCACATAAACGAAAGGTGCTGGTGATTTAAGAATTTTTTTTTTTTTATCTAGCCGAATTCATTTGTAGACTTTCATTTTTTTGGTCATCACTTTTGTAAGTACATATTGCATATTGTGATAATAGAAAATCTGCCTGAATCGAAAATGTTGTAAGAGCCAGGGCATAAATATACTGTCGATGACTTTGCGATCAAGGCACTCTCAAGACATTTAGTGAATTTTTTTCTCCTTTGATCAGAGTAACATTTTTATGTCAAAATTGTGGTCAGTCTCGCTTTAAGCAGAACAGCCGGGATTGTCAAGTTAATGCTACACAATGAAACAAATATATTTATATCAATTTTTTCAATTTTACCTCCTTCTTCGCTATTTACTAATGTGTCTTTGATTGTTTCCTGCTGCTCATCAACGTTCACCTTTTGAGAAAGTATTGGTCGAAAGGGTCCCCTCAAGTTAAAATAATGACGTCCATTCTATTTAAGACTCTTTTCTTCTTCTGTAGGTACAAGTCGTTGTTTGTATATATATATATATATATATATATATATATATATATATATATATATATATATATATATGAAGAAATATAGTCTTAAGGTGTGCTATATTTATGGAATAAAGTGCTCAATATCAGACATAGAGCGTGTTATATATATATATATATATATATATATATATATATATGACACATTTTTTTTTCATTTTACATAGTGCTCGCTCGGTTCACTATCTTCGTGTTCTTGACGCTATTTATATTAAGTTTCATCAGCCGACCCTGTTTAAACAAAAGGAACACTTTATTCGTTCCATGCGTGTGATCGAGGGATTACGAGTAGCATTTTCCATTTTATACTTCTTGGGAACTTCGTATTTTGTTTTTAGTCGTTAATTTATTTATAATTAAAATCCATTTTAATCGTGATCCAATTTTACGTCCTTCTTCGCTATTTACTAATGTGTCTTTGATTGTTTCATGCCTGCTCGTCAACGTTCACCTTTTGAGAAAGTGTTGGCCGAAAGTTAAAATATAGACGTCCATTCTCTATATATACATATATATATATATATAAGGAAAATCAATGACAGAGTGTAATTTCTTTTTCGTCACACGCGTTTTGCACTTAATGATTTCTTCGAATTATTGTGATGTTTACATTGATGTAACCCTACATGCGCATGAAGGAGAGGGGATGCCGAAATGTAAATCTTATAAATTTACATTTTTATTTTTAATGTATGTTTTGGGGTATATGGTCTAGGCAACCAAGTATGAGATTACGTCTCCCCCATTTTGATAAAAGATGATCTGTCAAGAATGGTGAAATATATATATATATATATATATATATATATATATATATATATATATATATAAAACAGCTACAGGACATGAGCAACCTGTTTTCCTGAAAACGGTGAATTTATCTCCTGGAAACCGTATCAGTACTTTTCGGTACTGATGCGGTTTCCATCCTAACCTTCTATTTGAAATGGTTTGGAATACCAACAACATATATGCCATTATATTCTCTTCGAGTTACATATGCTATCCATTTTAGTTCTTGCCGCTGTCGGTAGTCCTGAGTTGATATGGTTTCTGCTATTTTGTACAGTTCTTTGTGATTCTGGAACGGAAGTCCACAATGTTCATAGAAGGATGATCTTTGCCAAGTTCCTCGTTGTTCCCTCACTCAAAGATTAGGAAACATTTGAATAAAGCTGGCATTTTAGATGTTTCAGATGGGGCTTGGTGCTATACATGAAATACATATGAATGGCTTAATCTAACGAGGTTATTTAAGAACATGATTCTACTTTCCAGGTTAGTCTTTTGGTTTTTGTAGTGGTGTTCGGCCAAATTATCTCTGGTGCAGCCTATTCTATCTTCAATTCCATTTTTCTCCTATATTAAATTCGTTACAACTGATCCATATGCTGAAGTATCTGAAGTGTTTAATATTTTTATGATGGTTTCAGGGTAGAAGCCATTATTGCTTTCATTCCAGTTCTATATGAATGACATAAGATATCGCAATTTTGCTTTTGCGAATGCAGAAACTGCGGTTTCATTGTAAAGATATTTGCGCAATCTTTATTCATAGATAGAACATGAAAATACTGCATATGTTTGGAGGTATGCGCGTGTGAGGAGGTGTCTGAAGCTAGGTGCGTTTTTGCACATAAATTTTGTGGCTGCATCAGTTTTCTCGTCCACGTTTATTTATGTTATGGCGACCTCTTGAAAATTACTCAACTCATTCGAACGAAATTTTGGAACAATAAAGAAATTTGGATCGAGATTAAATCTTATAATTGGAAAAAAACTTTTCACAATTTCATGGAAGATATCTTTTTACATCTAAAAGGTGATGTTTTATCGAAAACTTAGTAAGTATAATTATCATATACTTCAAGAGTAAGTTTAAACTGATATATTTGATTTCTACGGTTTATCAACCCTTTTCAGATTGTTTAAAACCAGAAAAAATTTTTAGATTGTAAGAATTTTTTTTCAATATAAGTGATACCAGAGAATAAGGATTTAGTGATATGAGTCGTACTAATTAACCCATAGCTAGAGGAAAGAAGTACTTAAGTTTATGGTTTATCAATCTTTTCCGGGTTATAGAAAGTCAGAACATATTTTAGATTGCAAGAATCTATTGCAGATAATAACGATTTACTGATAAAATTCCTATTAATTAACGCATAGATGGGGGTGAGAAGAGGAGCATTCATACCTTTAGCAAGGGCATTTGAGCGATGTGAATATAAAAAACGCAACTGGAATTGGAACTCGGCTCTCCGATTAACAATTCCGAACGATTAACCATTACACCACTCGCACATCGAAGCTAATAGCACAGGATATTCCCAGGCAGACACCCATTTAGATACACACCAGACTCAAAGTTGCTTAACTTCGGAGATCGTACGGGAACCGGTGTTTTAACATGATATGGGGAAACTGACGCAATCTTTTTCCAATAAATGACTTACGGCCATATCATGTAGAAACACCACCCCTCCTAAGCCCATCGCAGTTAAGTAACGTCTAACTTGGTCATTACCTAGATGAGTGACCACTTTCGAATACCAGGTGCTATGGCTTGTATGTGCGCGTGAGGAAATGGATAACGGCTCGGAATTGGAACAAGAATCTTTGATTTCTTATTCGCTTCGGATTTCTTTATATTCACTCATGCGCAAATATCCTTGGGAAAGTTGTGTATCTACGTCTTCTCCCCAGTTATGGGTTAATTAGTAGGATGTGTATCAGTAATTCCTCATCATCCCCAAAAATGATTAAATCTAAAAATATTTTCTAAAATTTTATAAAATATAATCTGGAAAAGTCTATAATCTGGAACAGGTAGATAAGCCGTAAAAAGAAAGACAAAATCAATTTTCCCATAAAAGATGTTCATTATGCTTAAAGTTGGCATTTGTTTGATTTTCGTGATGAAAACTTTCAAAATTTCTCCCTTCCACCAATGTTTCAGTGAATTTATTAATATTCAAATGTATAGTTTAATTATTGATAAAATATACGGAAAATATTTATCACTAGCCGTGGTTACCCACTAGTCTAGGGGAAGGTTACCTCTGAATTCAAATCCATAACAATTGTCCATGGTACCCCGACCATCAGTAATGAGGATGAAAAAAATAAAGGAATATATAAAAAGAAAGTGTTCATTTAAACAGACGCCAGAAGGATAATGTTGTAGGATTCATTGTATTGTCTCTTCCGTCTGTTATGAGAAAGATGGTTCTCATTGAGGAAGGCCATTTCCTCTTATTCTCCTGATTTTATTGAACAATATATTAGGCGTTTAATTTCGCGTCGTCATTTTTTGTCGTCATTTGGATAACTTCATATTTCCACCCGCCTAGAACTTTTTACCTTTCTCAGAAAGGAACTTTCCTAAACGTGTTCTTAAAGTCTTCTATAGAATTGATTTTTTTAAACAATATTTTGTTCACAAGCAGAATAATAAAATTAAAAAAAATATTCCAAAGTCGTACTATCTGGTGAATACGGTGCTCAATTAGATGTGGAACGGTTAGCGGCTCGGAAAATGAAATCGCGGGAGCCGAGTTCGAATTATGGTCGAGTTTGTTACGTTTCCTTTCGTGCAAATACCCTTAAGAATGGTACCCCCCCCCCCAAACAAAAAAAAAAACAACTCTTCTCGCTCGTGCTAAGACTTAATTAGCAGGTCAGAGTGTGACAGAAGTGATTTTATCGAAGTTTTATGTAGGAATGGTGACTCGATAATAACCCTTTTTTCCGTGCAGCCTGAGCCACTCCTGATGAAGTGCAGGATCACAAACAACGCACAATGACCGAAATTCTTAAGACATGTGGGTTGCACAAACTGTTGCAGAGATAGTGTTTACGATACTTAAATGAAATCTTCACCGACAAACTTTGACAGTTTTACCTATTCACCAAAGAAAGTCTAACAGATAATAGCCTCTCGTTTTCTCTTCCATATTGCTTGTCATTCCCAAGGGCATTAGTGCGAATGTAAAAGCAACAGACTAAGCCGGAATCGAAACTGTTCACCGAAGCGTTTTGATAATAAAAACAAATATGAGGATAGGATAAACGAGTGGAAACAATGTCTCATTCTTTATTCTTTGTGATTTAAAATATATTGTCAGGGAACAATAATGGAGGAATGTCTCATTGCTTTCAGTACGGTTTTCAATTAAGATTCTCTTACGTAAGCTAACACTCAAGACAAGAGAAACCAGTTTACCATACTATCAAAGGGGCGGTGGAGAGAAGAGACGTATTTATGCCTTTTTCGAGGGCATGAGTGCGATAGCAAAAACAAGAGTAAGCCGGAATTTGAACTCCGGACAACAATTTCACTTTTCGTGTTTCGACGGGATATGGGAAAACTAACGCAGTCTTTTTCCAATAAATGACTTACGGCCATATCATGTAGAAACACGACCCCTCCTAAGCTTATCGCAGTTAAGCAACGTCTAACCTGGTCATTATTTAGATGAGTGATCCCTTCCGAATACCAGGTGCTATAGCTTGTATGTGCGGGTGGGGAAATGGATAACGGTTCTGAATTGGATGAAGAATCTGATTTCTAGTTCGTTTCAGGATCGTTATATTCACTTATGTGCAAATATACTTGGGAAAGGTGTGTATCTACGTCTTCTCCCCAGCTATCGGTTAATTAGTAGGATGTGTATCAGTAATTCCTTATCATCACCCCAAAATTATTAAATCTAAAAAATATTTTCTAAAATTTTCTAAAATATAATCTGGAAAAGTTTATAATCTGGAACAGGTTTGTAAGCCGTAAAAAGAAAAACAAAATCAATTTTCCCATAAAAGATGTTCATTATGCTTAAAGTTGACATTTGTTTGTTTTTTGTGATGAAAACTTTCAAAATTTTTGTCTTCCTCCGAAGTTTCAGTGAACTTATTACTATCTAAATGTATAGAATTATTGATAAAATATACGGAAAATATTTATCACTGTTCCCCTCTTTCTTGAAGAACGGAGTCATTATTCTTGACCATTTTGACTCAAACTGACGCTAGCTTCTGCAAAGAGACATGTAACTATCAGTGTCTTGAGACAGTAGGATGATTTTTCACTTTTTAGAAAAAAAAAATATTGCACTTGGGATGAAAGTTACGGTTTGATGTGATAAGTACTGACACCAAAAATTAGATTCATAGCTTTTAACAATATTGAGAATTTAGTTTTAAAGATCGTTTTAAAAAAAATGTACAGAAATTACCTAATTTCCGTAGGTTTTTGTTTATAAACTGACTTCAAAATTTTAATATTTGAAGATAAACTCCAAAAATAAATCCAAGTATTTTTTGTATTAGATACATAAAATGGAAAATATATTCAAACCAGAATTCTAGTTGTGAATTAACACAAGCAAAATATGCATTTTTTTTTACTGTATTCGATAATAAGTAAAAACTGTAAAAAATTGTAAAAGCCTATTCAATCAATAAGATTTATTAGATCATTTGTTAGGTCAAAATTAATTAAAGCAAAATATAGATAAAAAGTCTGAATAACACCATAATACTGATGGACACAAAATATAAGACAAAATATTTTAAATTTGCATTGTTTATTAAAAAACAAATTAAAACTACTGCACTGTGTAACCTATTGCATCAAAATATAGTTAAATTGTTCAATGTAATTTCTCTTTGAAATAAAAGTCTTATTTGATGTTACAACAATTTAATAATGATGTTGTTCAGCTATGCATCTTGTCTATATACAATTTGTAAAGCTTCAGTAAATAATAAATGTTATAAGGCTGTGCTCTAAGGCTTTAACTGATCACCGGAATGAAATTCCAACGCTAAGATTTTGAACCTAAACTTAATTTTTAAACAATTTTCCTCAAAAAATGGTAATTATGTGGAAAACAATATTTTGTGTTCTTATTTATCACGTCAAACCTCAACTTTCAAATTGAGTGCAATACCACACTTCCAAAATCGACCTCTGCCCTATTGAAACAGACCAGAACAAAATGGCATTTGACTCCCACAATAGGCCGATGCGGACATTTGTGGTTGTTGAAATTCGAACACTAAATGGAACTTTATCGATGTTGTTTATAATTACTACAAAGATTAAAACAAAACACTGAATTCAAATCTGTTTTAATTGTTTACATATCGTAGATCTGGGAAACAATGTAGACTTTTCAAGAACTATTAAAATCCTGCAGTAAATGCGTACACAGAAAAATATTCCTTAAAACTAAAGTTATATTTATAGTAGGAGCCTTCCGGGTATGACGATAAACTATATCCAGCTCCAAGACTCGAGAGGTTAGAAGTTTTGAGGAGCATGGGACCCCACGTCTTAACTGCTGCTGTTCCCTGGTTCATCCTGATCAGGAGTGGTAGCACCCGTTAGGGTCCAAGCTCCTTGCAAATATTTAACCCTCAATCAAAAGTTAACAGTACATTTTTATAATAAAATGACAAGTAATATATTTTTGTGTTAGAGTAACAATCAATGCAACACACGCATATATATATATATATATATATATATATATATATATATATATATATATATATATAATATTAAATTAGGCAGCATAGTGATTTCGCCATTAATCGCATTAATAATGCTGATTGATTCTATGTATGATTATTTTTTTTATATATATTATAATATAATATAATATAATATAATATAATATACTATATATATATATATATATATATATATATATATATATGGTAAAATTACGAACAATACATTTTATCATCTACAAGCTATATATCTAAAAAAATATACTTTTACCCTGAAAGTATAACATTTTGTACAAAATATCTGTAGTTGAAAGTATAAAAATTATGCACAAAATATTTAAATTTCGGCATTGAATAACTCATAGATGTTGATATGCTTCTAAAATAAATCAACCCAATCCCACCTAAGCCAACCTCAGCATGATACAAAAAGATATTGGTTTGTGGTGGGGTTATAATTATATTTATCACGATCCTTCAATTTTCACAGTACCTTGAGAAAAAAAATCAGTATTCAAAATCCGTGATTGTACCTGGTGATTTTTGAAAGTCAGAATATGACCGTCGTCATCGGGCATTTAGTGAAAGGTCACATTCATTACACTACTGCAAACTTCAGTGACACGTGTTTCCCAGCCTTCGCCTTACAGTTGGTACCCCTTTTCTATGCTGTCAGTATCATCTTTCTGAGAAGGGAGCTTCCCCACAGCAGATTTTTTCTCTAATTTTGAATAGCAGAAGTAATCAGGTCAGAAATTCGGTACCTCTTGCGACACATTGTCTACAGCAAAGTCGATGAGTTAAACGCAGTCATACCTTGTAACCGACGGAGTTTGTGTTCTAGCTGAAAATAGATTTGAATATAGGGCTGTGTCTTATTGTCGACTTAAATCTGATATGCGGGAAATTCCGTTAACTGACATATCGATTTTCATTGACACTATCTGCACCAGTACAGTGTAGTTTCAATGTTCATAAGCGTTTTTTTTTTCTTTCTATTAAAAGTTACGTTCCTAGCTTCCCGCTCGAACGATCTTAATTTTGCTGATTAGAACTAAAGATTGAAAAAAAAAGAGGAATGGTTTTGATTAAATTCTAAAAATAATTACGTAAAGAATTGTGTTAAAGCCAAAACAAAAAAAAAAGTATTAACCTAAGTAATATCGAATCTGTAAGCAATTAGATAACAAAATGGACATTCTCTGTAAACCGTTTCCTTCGTCAAAAGGACTTAATCAGAACGAAACGCCATACATATTTTTTTCATTTTGTCATTCAATTACACGCAGTTAGTCTGATATATACGGTTTATATATTTCTTAGTCCTCTGTAACCAAATTGGTAACGGCAATAATAGTGATTTCTCTGATGTTAAAAGAATATACATGTTCGATTCATATCGGGAGACACGTTTTACTTTAGTAGAAATTCTCGACCTGGGACGGTTGATATTAATTTCATTGTTTAAGCCTCCCCCCCAACCAAAATACAGGGATATCAACTCAAGCACGTGTACCCTCTAAAATAATGTTAACGATAATATCATATTTCGCCAATATCTAATCTCCAATATGGCAGTGAATGCCGGGCAATCTCTTCAGAAAGGTAGAAAGAACCTTGAAGCGAGTTGCGATTCTGCTGTGACTAATGTTGAGAATACCATTGGCAAAACACGTGGGCAACAGGAAGTTTTAAGGGTAAAAAGAACAACAAGGAAATGTATACACTTACAATTAGAAAAGGGCTTTTAAAATGTCTGTGATTCATAACGAGTTGAAATGGACTGAAGAATTTAACACTTACATAACGTCAAAACCAAGAGAAACGGGAAATAGCAAGCAGCTTACTTGATATGTTTGAACTATGGGTGACAGAAAAGAGACAAAAAAGATGTTGCAAATAGTAAAAAGTTACTTAAAGCACCAAAAGATAGGAAGTTGTGGAGAGCCATGATCACATGATAAATAGGTTTGTGCGAATAGATAGCAGGACAAGAAAAAAGAGGGATGGTAAAAGTTAGAGCAACATAAGATAGGAAGTTGTGGAGAGCCATGATCACCTACTAAGATTGAAAAGTTAGTAGAGCAACGGAAGAGAGGAAATTGTTATATTTTATGTTATTTTTCACCCACCATATTGTCAATTTTTCTAACGTCACCCACCATATTGTCAATTTTTTTAACGTCACCCACCATATTGTCAATTTTTCTAACGTCACCCACCATATTGTCAATTTTTCTGATCTCCAGTACAGTTCTGTAATAATTTATAGTATAATTCTATAGTAACATTAATTGCGATAATTTCTATACTAAATACATCTGGAAAAGGAAGAACAAATGACAAGAAAAATAATTTAAAAAAATGAATTAATTTGAATGTTCTACAGTGAAACGGCGAACAATGAATTCACACGTTTGCTATAAGATCCTGTTCCATTAACATCGTGAAAGAAATTACAATATTTACGAAACCAGATTTTGGGTAAAATGAAAAAAAAAAAAAAAAGAAGATCGATGGAACGAGAACAGTATATTCCGATAAATTATATAAAGGGTTCAGTTCAAAATTTCCTGTAAGCTGACCAGATCGATATAAACCTGAGGAAGAACAGTTGTGATAGCAATGAAAAATATGCGGACAATATTCCGAATATAATTAAGTGTAATTAAAAATGCCGTATTGGTAGACTTTTACAAGTGTCTCTGTTGTATTGCTCTATTCTCTACGCCATTTCATTTTATTGAATTTATCAAACTTTAATAGATTTTTGGGAAACACCGTATTCTTTGTGAAATAATCCAAAATTTATTTTTTTTTTATTCACTCCCACGCGATTCAAACTTATCTGATTCTTATTTCATTAGAAATTTTTATGCATTTGCTTAATGAATCCAACCAATTATATCACTGCTTACATAAAAGTGGTTAATACTAAAATAGCAAATAAACAACATACAAAACGAATTCAGCAGAGTGAAGCTTTTTGATAAAAATAATTGCTTTTCTTAAAAATACCAGAAGATATTTTTAGCGTCTAATGAAAAACTTAATTAAAAGAAATGACCAAACAGTTTCATTCCACACAAAATGAGAGCCTTTCTAACAATTTCAAGATCGCCTATGCAGAGTTGAAAATGAAAATAAAACAAAAGTTTCATTAAATAGAAATGGCAGAAGCTCTCGACCAAAAACACAAATAATAAACTTCTCACAATCGAACCAATCTTAAGTGAATTGGAAACAAATGTCTAGAAAAGGTCTGGGGGAAGAAGACGTAACGCTAGCTCGACAACACATAGAAACATATACGTCACCCTTTCATACTTGCAGAAGAATTAACATCATGCACAACATGCTAAGCTGCACTTAGTGTGCAACACATTATAAGTGAATGGACTCATTTAGCTCCTGGAAGATATAATTATTACGAGGAAACCAAAATGAGAACTATTTGCAAATACTGAAACCATTAATATAATGTTCTACCTTAAAGAAATAGGTTTATACCAAAACATATAACACCTACAATAGATCATCTACAAACTATATAACATACATTTACTCTGAAAGTATAAAAATTTGTGCAAAATATCAGTACTTGAAGGCATATAATTTCGTACAAAAT
Organism: Acanthosepion lycidas; assembly: GCA_963932145.1. Classification (NCBI taxonomy): domain Eukaryota; kingdom Metazoa; phylum Mollusca; class Cephalopoda; order Sepiida; family Sepiidae; genus Acanthosepion; species Acanthosepion lycidas. The sequence continues at coordinate 101,615,117 of OZ010589.1, read as the reverse complement.
ATTTAGATTTCGGCATTACATCACCCATTCAGGTTGATATGTCTCTCGACAAAAATAACCAGACTAAAGAAAATATGTTGATGATTTTTCACTGTTACAAACAAGAAATAATATGAAGTACAGATATAAGGCAGGGAGATAAATGAATCATTGGTTCTTAGAACATTTCAATCGTTGCCAAAACAATAAATTTATACGCGAATGACAGATGAAATGAATCAAATGATTGAATGAATGAAAGGAAGAAAAGAAAATACATAGATTTTCAGCGTCTTTGAAAATGCTCTCGGCACTCGCCATAAGGTAAAATAAATCCACCATAATGAACCTTCAACTAAAACAGCCGACAAAGTGTTTTTTCCCGCCCAAACTATACTGGCGTTGTTAGCGATTCGCTCTGGCTTGATGGATATGTCGAACGTCTATTTGTCTTTGAAATATTACCTCTGAAACGCCATTGTGACTGGCTGAGAAAAGAACACGGCAGATCAAAGGTGAGGCCCAAAAAAACAAAAAATCCCTAAATAAAGAACACATGTTTATTATATTGGGCGGAGTAGGTTTTATTTATAGTAAATACGTGTACATTGATCTATTTCTGTTTTTCTGTGTTGTCTGTCAATTTTTTCAGAGCGCACTCAATATATACATAGTTACATCAGTAAATCCTAATGATACAAAAAAGCAAATATTTCTTTTCCAGTTTGATTCAGAGGTAAATATTTAACCAAAAAAATCGAACCATGAATTTTTCAGATCAAAATACAGTTAATGACTACGTTTTCAACCAATGAACTTACGAAAAAATTCTCATTGTGCATTCTTACATCTAATAGCTAAACAAAAATAGCGAAATAAAAGTTGTCTTGAATGGCCACTCTTATAAATGCCGGTGTTTTCAAGGACAATCCTTCGACCTCCTCATGTCATATGCTGATGACCCAACTATTTACTCCTGTCTTAATAGTAAGTCTGATAGGGTCGATAAGGTGAAATTGGCAGCTGATCTAAAAATAATTTACAATCTGTTGTTAAATGTGGCAAGGAGTGGCTTGTTAATTTTAACGCCTCCAAAACAATACTGCTATTCTTTATCATCCCCTTGTTGCTTTCCATCACCATGCCTGATGCTAACCTCTAAGGGAGAGACTTTTTGCGCATTCTTGGATTAACATTTTCAGTTGACATGAAGTGAAAAGATTATATTGAATCCATTGCTCTGTCTTCAGTTAAGAAAGTGTGTTCATTATGTCGTGCTAGAAAATTTTTCTCTCCAGAATTTATCTTACATTTTTATGTCTACTCCTCGTCGTTTAATATTGCTGCCACATCTGGTCTGGTTCTTCTGCTATATATTTACTGATTCTTGATAAAAACCAAAGAATTATCTGCCATATTATTAGCATTGATCTAACATCTCACTACCCTAACGTAGCTTCACTGGGCTTTTTCTATAAATAATTTCATGATAATTGTTCTGATGAACTTTCCGCTATAGTACCTTGACGTTATGAATTTAAGCACATTACTAGATTGGCGGCAATATCTCATCATTTTACAGTTGAAATGGATAGATAGAAACCGTAAGTCCTATGCTAACAGTTTCTTCTATCGAACTTCTAACTTGCGTACCTCTCTTTCGGCTTGTTTTCCAGTCAACTTTGATCTTCAAAAATTTAAATGCAATGTCAATCGTTATCTTCTGTCTTCTTAATTCTTATTCTTTTATTGTCTTTTCACTTTAATAGTAGTTTTTTTCATATTCTCTTACACACAGTGATCCTTTGCTTTATTGGCTTGATTCGTGCTAAATGATTAAAATCTTGAAAACAAAAAAGTCAATAGCTGTCTCTATAACTAAGTTATTTCCTTTATTTTAATTCCAATTATTGTCCTCATCTTTGTTGCTGTTATCACTTGTATCCTTGTGCTCTACGATTTTCTATCTGTTGATCTGGGCAATTTTCAAGGAATTCCCACAGCAATAGCAAAGAAGAAGAAGCAATGAAGCAGTTAATGGTAACAGTTACAGAAGCGTCAACAGCGTCAGCATCAGGCAGGTAGAAAATAAGAACATTCGGTTTATGGCTCCAAGTTCCAGATTCAGAATTATCCTACGACACAATCTTTTTTTAAGATTAACGTTAACACTGTACAAGACCCAAGAGTCCCTCAAGGTAGAGGGCTACAGAGTAAGAAGCACAGTTTATTGGGATATGTGGGAAAAGATAATGGCTGACCCTAGACTTGAGCAGGTTAAGATTGTAATGATAGGTGAGGCATCAAAAGCAGCAATTCGAAGGGAAAAATCTGCTCAAGAATATAAAACTGAGAAAATATGAACACTGGAGAAAATTTGGAAAAGTTTGTACTTATAAAGCACTATTCGTAAACTAATAAACGTGGATGGACAACAGAAACATAATCACGTTATAAAAGAAAGTTATGCATGTGAGTAAAGGCATATCTATGTATTTTTTCTTCTTAAGGGATCATGGCTCTCCACAACTTCCGATATTCTGTGACTCTTGGCTTCGTTTTCCGCTATTCATTTATACAAGTACATGGCTCGTTGTATTCCTCTATTTCATTTGCCATCAATATGGCGGTTGCGTTTATGTTTCCAAGGAATTGCACCTGCATTTTCCTGAATATGATTGTTTTTACGGCTTATCAACCTTTTGCAGGATATTTCAAGCAAGGAATTATTTTTAGATTATGAGAATTTTTTGAGACAATAATCTCTTAGTGATGCAAGTCTTAGTAATTGATTAATCTTTGTAATTAACACAGAGATGGTGGAAAGAAGAGGGGGATTCACACCATTCATAAGGGTAAATGCGTGTAAATGAATTTAAAAAACCTGACTGAAATTAGAACTCGGCTATTCGATTAACAATCCCGAATCATTAACTATTTCACCGCCCACACATCTGGAACCGGTGTATAAACGTGTTAAGTGTATGCTATCTTTGGCTTTCTCAGGTTAGAATGAAAGAAAGCCAAAACTGTGTGAGGAAATGCCTTGGCATCTTTGAGGATAATTTGGAATCATAAATTAAATCAAATTACCTGAGATTATCACCTCCCAATGTCCAGCCATAGAGTGTCTATCTGCCAGTTTGTTTGATTGCTTGTTTTATCTATATTTGAGCCGTTTGGTATTGTTATATATATGTATATATATATATATATATATATATATATATATATATATATATATATATATATACTCAAAAGTGATCGTATTGTATTAATATTTAATAGCTTAATAAGTGAAAAAAGGCTTGTAATATTTAATACCTTCAAAAATAATTTAGTATTAATATGTTCGTTCGATAAGGTCAAATTGGCAGCCAGTCTAAAAAATGACCTACAATCTACTGTTAACTTGGGTAAGAAATGGCTTCTTAATTTTAACGGCTCCAAAACTGCTCTTTATTAATTATCTGGCTGACTCCTTTCTGCTTTCAGTCAGCATGGCTAATGCTAACCTTCAGGAGAAAAGAAAATATTAGTAGAGAACATTCTGTTACATTCAGCCAATTCTACCGGAAATTAATAATACTTTCCCGCTAATCTAGTACTGCGCTTAATTTCATAAAGTCTAAGTACCATGGAGGAAAGTTCATCAGGACGATTACTATGAAAATATTTATAGAAAAGGCAGAGGGAAACTATATTACAGCGATGGGAAAGTTACTGAAGCCCAGATGCCAGGTCAGATACTTCTTTGGATTTTATCAAGTGTTTCTCAATATATAGAAGAAGCACTATTTCTGGCAGCAATATTCAAAGCATATATTAATAATAGATTTATAAATGCGTAAAATAGATTCTGGAGAGAAAAACTTTCTTACACTATACACTGAACCAACTTTTTTAGTAGCAGACCTAGCAATCGATTCAATATAATCTTTCCACTGCAACAGAAAATGTTAGCCAGAGAACATTGATTCGCTTCCTTGATTCTGACATCACCAATTTCTAATTTACATTTTGATCTGGGTTTTTTAGAGTTTTTTTTTTTTTGCTATTAACTATACCTTCTGTCTTCTTACAACTGATTTTTAGTGCCTGACTATGCTGAAATTAATAAACACCTGAACCCCTTTCATGGAGAAATAAGCAATGTATTTTTCTTCTAAAAGGAGTTTGATGCAACTTTATTACCCCAAACTACTAGGCAAAGCTAAGTAGAGCAAATGTCGAGTTATATTCACCACAATAAACCTACAAACGATAAACAACAACAAACAGATTCCACTTTGTGTGGAAGCTTAAAACAAATGCTGACGCCATGTTAGTAGTTGGATGCGTGAAAACAAAATATATGAATGCGCAAAACATTCTTCTTTTTTGCGTGCGTGCGCACGCACATTCACACACGCAAATATGAGAAGGTTTAAGAATTTTAATAAAATTGAAATAATTAATCACAAAATTACAACACACTATTCTGCTTACAATTAAAAATAAAAAAAATGTCAGCAAGATAATCATAAAGAAAAGTAAAAAGATATTAAAATAATAACCTTGAACATGGTCTGAATGCATTCCAAACTATTTACATTTATATTCAAACGTAATAAAAAGTCCTAATTTACATTAATTTTTCTCGACCGTTGTGCACTCGGACCTTCATTGGGGTCTGGTAACCTTCATAAAATTTCGAACTAAACACTTTATTCTCGTTCCGCTGACTAAGACTAATGGTATCTCATCTTATACCAGTCAGTTATTGTTCGCCCATTTAAACAATTCAAAATCAACCGTGCCCGGTCCAGGGATTGAACTCACAATTACAATGTCACCAAATTCAGAAATGTACGCTTTAATCCACTTGCTTATTTTGCCGTGAGGCAATCGAGAGTTTAAAACGCAGTCTTAACCCTAAACCAAACCCTAGTCTGAAATTACGAGACAACAGCCCAGTGGATTAAAACGATGGTTGGTTTGGTGATATAAGAAATTGTGAATACAATCCGTGGACTGAGAGATGCAGAATTATACTCATTAGAAATAGCTCAAACAATAACTAAGCATTATTATTAGGTTGGTGCAAAAATAATATCGTTTTTTGACGTATTTTTTAACGTCAAAAAACGATATTATTTTTGCACCAACTTAATAAGTAAGATCTAGCCGAGGCATTTACTTTAAAGAGGGCAGTAGAACGAGAAAACTCTACCTCTTTAAATTAAATAAAGGGTTCATTTTGAATTTCCCCGAAAGGGATCCCGATTGACAAGACACCGGATGAAGATCGGTGGGGACAACAGCTGAATTGATATGATAATAACAACAATAATAAGGACAATCGTCATAATATAAGTTATGCTAACTTCCACCCGTGAAATTCAAACAGATAATACATAATCCTTCTATAAAAAAAGGAATCAACATTATTATTAGAATTTCTTATGTACGAAATAAAATAAAATTAAGCATTTTATCCGAATATAAACAGAATATAAACGACCACAACGCGCTGACAATATTCCAGTTACTATAGATACACATATATAAAAATCTACATATTCAGTGAAAATAAAAAATAAAAATCCATTGTAATGGTTAATAGAATAGCCGAAAGTGCTTGCTTATATAATATATTTCGACAATTTTTACACTATATCCAGAAGAGAAAATATTTGTGCGAATGAAAGAGAAATTGAATAAAAAGCTTAATCGAGGTAACTTGTTAGTCGTCTTTAATAAAACTTGTATAAAAGAAGGACTGCTGCACGAATACACACATTATATATATATATATATATATATATATATATATATATATATATATATATATAGTGAGCACGTAAGATTTTTATTCAATTTCTAATTGGAAAGAAAATCAGCAATCGATTAAAAAATATTTTGGGATTGAACTGGGTTCGGAAACCTTCCATTTTTCAATGAATGAGAGAGCCAGCCAATGATTTCAGTAAAGAAGCAAACTGAATATTTAAATTTTGATAAATGGGTCGGGCTGAGAACATTTCAGTACCCACATCGTGTGAGTAAAAAAAGAGAAAAAAAGAAAGAAAGAAAGAAAAAAAGAATGATGTCACGTTCCAGGCATGTGTAGGACACTTCGACATGATGTAATGGTCAACAAGCTAGTCTTGTTAGATCAATTACGACTGAGTAGTGAGTTCTATTCTCACTGGGTGCCCTATAATTTTGGCGTTGTACTACCACATTCACATATGTAGACCTCAAGATGTCATGTTGGCGGCGAAATATTTTACAAGCATGAACTAGACTGATGCAAACAGCGAATATAAAGATATTGCTTCATATGTATATGATAATCAATTCAGGTAGACAGACAGACAGACAGACAGACAGTCGTTCCTTGCAGATAGACAGATAGACAGCTAGACAGACAGACAGACAGACATGGCCCAGTGAACATGTTAGTACTTCGTATGTCCATTCCACAAAGTCGTTCCTTGAAGAGAGACAGACAGGCAGGCAGACAGATAGGTGAAATTAAATCTCAAATTTTTAAATTAAGCTTAATATTGAAATAAGAGTATTGTGACGAAGATTAACAAAAAGATTAAACAAAAAACAGTGCCAAAATTAAAAGTCTAAAGAGTGGTCGTAGTTTGGAAAGTCTCAGACCAATTCTGGCATCTTAAATATGATCTCCTTTTAACTGAGTGCATTTTGGCTAAAATATATGCATATCTTGTCTACAAGAAAACCTACAATATTTATATATAAATAACGTGAAAAAAAATATCGATGTTGCTCTTCTCGGTCCATATTACGGAGCAGATGTCCCTTTGAATGATGGAGATGCCATTAAGAAAGTAGGTCAAAATTGAATTGAGGTTTTGTTATTTACCCATTAATTATTCAGGCCGTCACCTGCATTTACCTGGTTTGAGTTTGTGCAGAGGGGCATTAAAAAAGTCCATGTGCAAACTTGTTTACTCGGGTAAGATTGTGTTTACTTACGGAAATTTATGCTACAGAATTTGCGAAGAAACGCTACAAATGTTACCAATTTATAAATATTCAGTAATCGGTTGACATGTTAGCCTCGACATCGAACAAGCAGTCGACATGCGCAAAACAACGAGTCTGGTGAATAGAAGAAAAGTGAGGGAAGACAAAGAATTTAACATGCAAATTTGGTTTTATCTATACAAGAAAATGACACCAAGAGATCTAGAAGACTTATCAGTGTTTATTATTGGGAGACATAGCGTTAAACACATAGCTTACGTAGATAGCAATGTTAATGCCAGATACAGAAAGAAAACGGAAAAAAGAAAATAGAAACTCTTCGATAAAATAATTGATGAAGAAAAATAAAAAAAGAGAATTAACCTTAAATTTTAAGAAGAAAGAAAAAATGGTAAAAAAAATAGACAGCTTAAGGTATGTACTACATATTAAGAGCGTCAAAACCAAGCAGGGTAGCTGATGCTAACCTCAAGGAGAGTAAGACATTACACCTTCGCGTGCTAACGTTTCCCGTTGACACGAAGTAAAAAGATTAGCTTGAAGCATTTGCTAGGTCGGCTGCTAGGAAAGTTGGTTCTCTATGTTGTGCGAGACAATTTCTTCTCGATACATATCTATCTTAAAACTTTATAAGTCTATCGTTAGTCCATTCATTGAATATTCCTGTCAGATATGGTCTGGTGCTTCTGCTATGGATTTAGAAATGCTTTATAAAATCCACAGAAAAATCTGCACTATTATCGGTCCTGACCTGGCATCTCTGTTCCAGTTATACAACACAATAACGTAGCATCCCTGTGACTTTTATATAAATATTTTCACACTATTTACATTATTCGGACTATTGTCCTCATCTTTGTTGCCATATTTATCACAATGTTTCGGCCGTTGAACGCTCCGGCCTTCTTCAGGACAATAGTCCAAATAATGTAAAGAGTGTACATAAAATCTCATCTCAAAAATATAGACAAATATTTTCACGGTAATCATTCTGATGAGATTTCCTCTGTTACCTAGACTTTAAGTGCAGTACTAGATTGGCAGTTATATCTCCATCATCTATTATGACACATCCCAGATAGTTACATTTCTGTTCTTTTTTTAATCATTTCCTCAGGCAAGGCAATAAAGCCACTATGATGCAAAGGATTACTAAGTGTGAATGTAAATGAGAAAAACATTACGAAGAAGAGATAATAAAATAACTGGAGTTATGAAGATAACGACTGACTTTGCATTTAAATTTTTCAAGATCAAATTTGACTGGAAAACAAGAAACTGGAAGAGAGTTCTACAAGCGAACATTGCGGGAAAAGCAACTGTTAGCATAGAACTTGGTTACATCTATTTCATCTATAATATGAGGAGACCTAGCTGCTAATCTAGTAATGCGCTCAAATGTTAAAATCGAGGTGTCAAGGAGGAAAGCAATATTTATTTTGAGTAATGCAAAAATGTGAGACAAGGACAAAAGGAGGGATACAGGATGACTGGTCCTTATTCTGTCTTCTCTTAAACTTAGCCATGATTACTGATCCAAACATACCACAGTATTCCTTACACCAAAAACAACACATACTTACTTAGCATTCTTACTACAGCCATCATAATATCTAAAGTCTTTATGTAGTTCTAACTATTTCCAATTTGTACGATTAGTCAATGAGGAAAGCTCATCAGAACAATTGCCATGAATATATTTATAGAAAAAATACAGAGAAGCTACATTATGGCAGTGAGAAAGGAACTGATGCCGAGGTGTCAGTTTAGGATCGATAACATTGCAGATTCTTCTTTAGATTTCATCAGGAATCTATAAATACACACAAGAAACACCGGACCAGATGTGGCTATAATATTCAAGACATGGTCAAATGATCGACTTATAAATGTGTAAGATACAACCTTGTGAAAATTAATTGAAACAAAACGAATAATTCCGTTATTATTTATTTTTTCCGTATATTTCAAATGAAACATAAGCCAGTGCACATGTTAATACTTCGTATGTTCATTCCACGAAGACGTTCCTTGCTCATTGACCACAGATTCTCGATCGAATTTAAATTAGGAGAGTTCCTGGGCCAATGTGTAGTACTTTTATTTGATCACAAATAAGGCCTCCAGTGTGTTCGTGCGGCGTGACAATTTTTGTACGCTTCTTTGTAGTAACGTCCATCGCAGACAATGGTCGTAGGACAACTAATCGACAGTCGAGACAATAGTGTCTGGGCGTGATGAAAATCTAATGCAATTACGGATGACGTAATATTTTTCAAGGCCAAACAAATTTAATCATACATTCCGAAAATAGATTCAAATTACTGCAAACTACTGCAAATTACCCAATCTGAGGGAAAAAATAAACATCAATTACACCCTATCAGTCCAGTGTGTCTAAAACTGAGCTTATGGACAAAGAAAGGAAACTAAAGCAGTTATTTCAGCTAATTTGCTGAAGGTTGTAGATACTGGCGGGAAAAATCATCTAACACGACACAGTGAACCAACTTTGATAATATTTCCATTTCATATAAAAGAAAAAGCATTAGCTTGCTTCATTTTGATACCTTTCATTGGTGACTCATATTTGTCTGTTGAAGGAATAACATTTAAAATATCAAGGATACTTTAGCATTTCTCTGACCCTTTCTTTTATATTTGAATATCTGGGTACGAAATTATTTTACATATTTTTCTTTGAAATGTATAGAGAATCCGAAAAGCATTTTGGCACACAAGAAACAAAATTCGAGTATGGTTAATATTTATTATGATCTTTTTATTCCAAACGAACATCGAACAGCCGACATTTTCTAAACAGCTGCCAGCTGATATTTAGTCTGAATATATATATATATATATATATATATATATATATATATATATATATATATATATTACAAATTTAAGATTTATTACTTATAATTTAGGATTTATTACTTATAATTTTTTTTATATAAATTTTGAATTTTATCTTTGTTTAATTTTCTTTTTATATCGTCCTGGTAAAGTTTAATAAATAATGGACAAAATCGTTTTTTTGGGAGATCCGGCATGTATCTATCCCATAATCCCCCGACATGTGTTAACCTTATCAAACAGTAACAAAATCACTTAACGTCAGGATTTGGGTAAACGAAATAAGCATATATTTACTATTTTGCCTTATTCTAGGTCTCTAGTAATGACCTAGTAAGGGAATAAACTAAAAAGATGAATAATAATAATAATAATAATAATACTACTAATAATAATAATAAAATAAAAACATGATTTCCGTAAATTTTCCAGAATTTCCTTAGAGAAAAGAAGGATCGCATTTGAAAAGAAAAAGAAAAGACAGTATTTAACAACATTTTGACAGTATGTCTGTAGTCTTAAATTATGTTTAAAATTTACGTATAAGTATAAAAATCTAAAAACAATATACTAGTTGGGTTTCATTCGTTTTGTCGCAGTGATTACCAGACCATTTTTTTCTCAAAACAAGCGGGGTTTGTACAAAGACTTGTATTTTTTGTTATATATTTTTATACTTGAGTGCAATTTCTAAACATAACTTGAAATAAAAAGGCACATTATCGAAACATTGTTAAAAATGTGTTTTTTCCTTTCTTACATCGCGCTCTTCTCTAAGGTTTAATAACAATAAAAATAATAGTTGTATTAGGTTGGTGCAAAAATAATGACGTAATAATGTCGGTTTTTGACGTTGAATAATACGTCAAAAAACGACATTATTACGTCTTTATTTTTGCACCAACCTAATAGTATATAGTAGTAGTAGTAGTAGTAATAATAATAATAATAATAATAATTCCAGTGTAGATCTGAAAAAAATGAAAATGAAAAAAATAAATATTATGACGTTGCTAGACAGCTGATAAAATTATGAAACGTAAAGTCGTTCCAGTAATTCTCAGAGCACTAGGAAATATCCCAAAGAAACTAGTGAAGTAGCTGATGGAAATGAAAAATAGAAGCGCCATCCAAATAAGGATATTATTGAAATCAGTGAGAATAGACTGATGGGAGTTGAGGACTTGACCAGACTAGTGATCCCTTAATCTGCAGTGTTGGCTACTAGTTGTAGAGACTGAGTGAAATAAAAATAGCATAACAATCAAAGAGCCTAGGAAAATAGATAGTAAAAATAATTTACAACTGATTGTAATTCTCTACTTGCTAAATCACTGTTGAAGATAGTAAGAAGTTGGTAAAAGAAAACTTGTTGCCACTTAACTTCAATCTACGCCTATAAGCAGAATATTAGTAAATACATATTGGCTAAATATGTTATAGTTGCAGTTGTTCCGGGGTGGGTGAGGGTTAACGAGATACATTGTTTTTGTTTTAAACGTCATATCCCTTTATAGTTTTCCACGGATTCCTTTTCTCTATTATCTATGTATTAACCATTGCGAAAAAAAGTGATTTTCTTCAGTCATCTCCAAGGTTTTAAGTTCTGAATTTCGTTCTATTGGATTGGTTGTCACCAACGGCTACAGCGTTAAGTCTACCTAACTATTCAACCCATAGCTGAGAGGGAGAAGAGAACGCTTTATATTTTCCTGTGTGAATGTGAGCTTAAAATATTTGTCCGGAATGTGTACTCGTCTGGGGGATACCTTTTGCCTATAATTGCTGTGTGATAATATATTCGGTCCTCACTAGATCACCCATATTCGTGAAATTTTGCCAAACTGAACTAATATTTTTAAATAATAGTATAACAATTGTTGTAAAACTTATTCGATGTAGTAAAAACAATTTTATTTTCATTAATAACAAACACAATAATAATAATAATAATAATAATAATAATAATAATGATAATAATAATAATAGATGTTTGTAGCCCTAACCTACAAAAAGCACATACTCGAAACCGTTCTTGAGACTGAGTAAAGAAGAATGCTAAACTATTATGCGATATCAGTCCTCCTATATGGCTACGAATGCTGCACAATCTCCTCACAGATGAAGACGAGAAATCTAGTTTTACAGAAGAAAGCTGAGGATATATTGTAGCAACAATATCATTTTAGAGAAAATAGAAACTGATACTTAACATCAGGAAGAGACAGATGAATTTTCTATCGAACATAAAGAGGAAAGAGTGCTTAGAAAAACTGATACTCGCAGGACAGACGGAAGTCAAGCGGGACAGAGGCAAATAAAGTATAACATAGTAGGTTTGAGAAAATAGATGGCGGCTTAGGAGAAATAACAAAAAGACAAAATTTATTAAGAGCTGCGAAGAACCGAAAATTGTGGAGAGCCATGATCGCCTCCGTCCTGAAGAGACACGGTAAACAGAAGAAATACAAGACCCTCGAGATAGAAATTAGTAGAATATGGTATCTCAACACAACACTACCCGTTGTAGCTTTGGGAATTATATGAAAAGTTTTAAAACAAATATTTGGGTTAAATTCTTGGCAGCCTTAAAATATGTGAATTGCCAAAAAAAAAAAAAAAAAAAAAAAATCATATTCGTTGCTACTTTTCCCATCTTTCGTAGATTTCTCTCCACGAACTGACCACAATTACATAGGTACTCCCCCAATTAATGGCACCCCTGCCTGTTTGTGTATCTTCTGAAACAAAACAAACAAACAAAAAACGTGTTGTCTCTTGAGTTGAGAATGTGTTGTCTGGTTGAGAATTGGGAAAAATCATTCTACAGAAAGGAAACATATACAACAACAGATCACTTCGACATGGTGTCATGGTTAGCAAGCAATTACGACTGATTAGGGAGTTCGATCCTCACTGTGTACTCCATACTTTCAGCCTTGTGCCACATCCATTCTATGCATAGAAAATCCCCATAACAACAATAATAATATAATTAACAATAATAATATATAAGAATAGCAGCAGCAACGACACAAGCTGCAGGTAAAAAAAATGAAGAAGGCTACAAGAAGAATGTAAACTACATTTCCATGGGCGTATAAAAGGTAGGTACTATAGATCGGAGAAAACACGATATCAGTTGGACTCGTGTATTATTTACATATATAAAAAAGAAATGTTGAGTATCAATATACAATTTTATAAGCAGTAGTTGCAATAGTCGATGCGGAGACAGTGTTTTTATCAACAATAGCAGTAGCTATAATAACAAAGAAATAAAAATGAGAAAAATTAAATAAAGATAATAAGAATAAAACGACTACTTACATCTGACAGCGTAGTGAGCATAACTGCTATCATTAACAGCTATCAAAACGGTATCTCTTGGATATTTCGGTTGAAATTTGTTTGCCATGATCTTCGATTCTCGACAACGCGTTAATATGAGCAAAGTAAAACAAGATATATATATAATAATATCAATGTATTTAAATTTTCTCCAAATTAAAATTAAGGAAAAACAGACAAAACTTTTTCTTTGATTTTTTTTTTCTCGTTTTTTTTTTTTTTTTTTTTTTTTTTAAGCCCAAACAGAAAAAGACAGTGTAGAACTCCCCGCGAGAACAGTTAAAACAAGTCGCACCGTTCAGGTTTTTCTTTTGCTGTATTATAGTAGGCACGTCCTTCGTTCCCCTGTAAGCGTGACGTAGGTACGTACGCAAGCAAAAGCTCGATGTGTGTTAGTTGAGCACGTGTATGTATTTTTTTTTCTTTTTCTTTTTTAAAACTTTGTTTTGGTTTATGGAAAATAGGAAAGACGATTCGAAAGCACTGCAGATATGAATGCGAGATGTGGAACAGAATGCTTACAAGGCTTCCTCTCGAAGCTACTGCACGACTGTGCGCCGTTCACAGCCAGTAAATAATAATGAAGACGAACTGGTAATGTGAACGTGCCTCCGTGGTCCTCCGTGTCTGTGTGTGCGTCAGGCGAAGCCAGCTACGTGTGCGTGCGCGTTCCTCCTCTCCTTCCTCCCTTTCCTTCTCTTCGCAGTTCTCTCTCTCTCTCTCTCGATACGTACGAAGCTTAACTAAGGACGCCGAGAGAGAGAGATTAGTAGAAGTAAGAAGAATGTGTTGCGCCAATTTTCTAACGCGACAATTTAAAAAGAAACGTCACGTCCTTTGATGACGATCATGGCCCTCTACAGATTTCTTTTTCTTTACAATCTGGGAACAGCGATGACTTGGGAAAAATATTGGAGGGTCTTCTAATAGCCTTCTTTCGAATTCAGAATTGTCCTTGTCCTAGATTGTCTTCCACCCAAGGGTAGACAGCCATGTCTACTCTGCTATTTGACCCATATATAGAATATATTCATTTATATCTTAACCAAGGGAATGACAAAAACTAGGTCAACAAACGCCGATTTCACTTTAGGAAAATCAATCTTTGAAATGCTGGATTTTTCTCTGCTTACCATTTTATTTTTTCTATATATTTATCTACAAATAAATGCACACACGAACACACATACGTACATACATATATAGAGGAACGGCGGTGTACTGGATAGCGGCTTAGATTAAGGAATTGGAGAGTCGAGTTCGAATTCCATTTGTGTTCATTACATTCACTTACATAGTAATACCATTCGAAATACTCTCATCTATAGGTTAAATAGCGGGAGAGGCTGGGGTGGCGAAAGGTCTAACAGAAGAACAACTCATAATTCAAAATCTACAGAGGGAGGTTTGGGGACTTCGTGGCATACTGCGCGCCAGTTCCCTGTATTCGGCTCTTCCAAAAAGTGTGGTTGGTTCTGCACAAGCCTTCACCACTATGTACAGGTAGTCTGGCTGTTAATTCTAAGAACTCAGCTGCTTGACCCTCAAACGTCGAAAACGACGACAGAGTCCAGCATATATATATATATATATATATATATATATATATATATATATATATATATATATATATCCTGGGCTCTACATATATATGCTGGACTCTGTCGTCGTTTTCGACATGCGGGTCAAGCAGCTCAGTTCTTAGAAAGCTACAAGAATGTAAACTACTACTATATATATTTGTTTACAAGCTCTCTCATTATAATCAAATCATATATGATCGACTCTCCCGTCGAGATTCGACGTATGAGGGTCAAGCAGATCAGTTTCCAGGAGACCGACAGCCCGACACCGGCACATGAGATTTGCTTATAGTGGTGAAGGCCTCATCAAAATTCAGTGAAGTCATATGCCGTAGTGAAGCTCGGTGGAAGTGTCATTAGCATGAAGAGCATTATACATACAGTTCGCTTCAGGTGAGTTTCAATTACTTTCCAGTAATTTCCTTCTTTAATCAAATTATATATATATTCAATTATTAGTTGATAATTTTTTTTTTTTCAATTTGTTGAAACAGTGCTGTGATACAAACGCTGGATGAGAAACTCAGGCAACAGAAAACTCTCTTCCATAAAACCTTACATGAAGCAGGCAAATCTGTTACCGATACACTTGAAATGCTTTCATCGGTTGCAATCTTTCACCGTAAGCATCTTGAATGTTATAAACAAGGTTTCATCGGTTGCTATTCCCGTTCCTTCTCAAATCGCTTTTGCGACAAGCATATGCATCTTGAATGTAATAAACAAGGTTTCATCGGTTGCTATTTCCGTTCCTCTTCAAGTCCCTTTTGCGACTAGCATGCACATCTTAATTGTTATAAACAGTTTTATCGGCTGCTATCGTACTTCTCAAGTCGCTTTTGCGACAAGCATACTTATCTTGAATGTAATAAACAGGGTTTCATAGCTTGCTATCTCCAGTGTTCTTGATTATTGTAAACAAGGTTTTATCGGTTGCTATCTCCGGTCCTTCTCAAATCGCTTTTGCGATAAGCATATGCATCTTGAATGTAATAAACAGGGTTTCATAGCTTGCTATCACCAGTGTTCTTTTTGATTATTGTAAACAAGGTTTTATCGGTTGCTATCTCCGGTCCTTCTCAAATCGCTTTTGCGACAAGCATACTTATCTTGAATGTAATAAACAGGGTTTCATAGCTTGCTATCTCCAGTGTTCTTGATCATTGTAAACAAGGTTTTATCGGTTGCTATCTCCTGTCCTTCTCAAATCGCTTTTGCGACAAGCATATGCATCTTGAATGTAATAAACAGGGTTTCATAGCTTGCTATCACCAGTGTTCTTTTTGATTATTGTAAACAAGGTTTTATCGGTTGCTATCTCCGGTCCTTCTCAAATCGCTTTTGCGACAAGCATATGCATCTTGAATGTAATAAACAGGGTTTCATAGCTTGCTATCTCCAGTGTTTTTCTTCATTATTGTAAACAAGGTTTTATCGGTTGCTATCTCCGGTCCTTCTCAAATCGCTTTTGTGACAAGCATATGCATCTTGAATGTAATAAACAGGGTTTCATAGCTTGCTATCTCCAGTGTTTTTCTTCATTATTGTAAACAAGGTTTTATCGGTTGCTATCTCCGGTCCTTCTCAAATCGCTTTTGCGACAAGCATATGCATCTTGAATGTTATAAACAAGGTTTCATCGGTTGCTATCTCCAGTGTTCTTCTTGATTGTTGTAAACAAGGTTTTATCCGTTGCTATCTCCGGTTCTCTTCAAATTTCGAGATGACCGAGTACGATAAAAAGCAATTGCAGAGGGACAACGGGTAAAACTTCCATAACGTTGTGAGGAGTGTGACTAGATAAAGCATGAAAGGCTGAATAGCTTAGTATATAATAATTATCAATTATTCCCTTGTGGACCATCGATAAACATGACATAGGAGCTATGTTCTTGACCAGTCCGAATTTGTAAATGATTATATTGGATATACTACAACATGCTTAACAAGAAGACTCACGTTACATTTCTCTGGCCATAGCTCAATAATTAGGTCCCATTTAAATACACCTGCCAAACTCTATCCGTAATATATTCGTTGATAATACAAATATAATCGCATCATCCACTTGTAAAATATGTCTATGCATAATAAAAGCATTATTAATTAAGAAAAAAAATATCGACCGTCAATAATATCAACTATGGATACGGTCACAATTATATATATATATATATATATATATATATACTTTAAAAATCTCACCCTCTCTCTCTACACACACACACACACACACACACACACACACACATATATATATATATATATATATATATACAGGATTAATACAAATATAAAATTTGTCACTTAGCTGAGTGTTGTTATATACAGTATCTCAACTCCAGAGTTTCGTAGACCGTCACTCTAGCAATCTCTCCGTCCACTCGTCAGGAGAAACCAACAATTAACAGCATATTTTCTGGTTTTCCTTGTCTTTATGTTGTTAAAAAAATAATTGATGCATTTCGGATTTTATTGGTGTAAGGTTGATTTTTCTTCTTCTTTCATTGTGTGCGCGCGCTCGTGTTTATATGCACCTGTGAAGGTTCTTGCGTTTGTTCATGCTCAGGCATGCTTTCACCGGTCTTTTTTATTAGTCTTCTAGTCCCGACTTCCCCTTTTAGCCTTTAAAACTGTCTCAATTCTTTTTGGCATGGATTCGACGCTGATCTAGATGCATTCTTTCGAAATTTGCGTTCATGTTGTTATTATGGAAATACACAATTCTTCTAAATTGGTTGGTTGCAGATTCAGAATTTGAATCACCCTTTCCACCACCTCCCAAATGTGCTCCACGAGATTGAGATCCGTTGACTCTGGATGACACAATACTGAATACTCGTTGCTATGTTCCAAAAATCAATTTACCATTATTTTTTATGCATAAACTACAAGAAAACAAAATTCATGGTCATCAGAAAAATATAATCCGAAATGCAATTTGCAGGTCGGAGACATTATAATCAAGCAGGTACGGAAATTTAAATATCTGGGAAATGTTCTGACTGAAGATGGAAAGTGCGACGCTGAGATCCAAAGTCGTATTGGGATTCCAAAAGCTAGGCAACAAAGAAAAGAGAGCTGAACTGCTACGTGATATCTGTCCTCCTTTACGGCAGTGAATATTGGACAATCTCTTCAAAGATGAAGAGGCGACTCGAGGCAACGGAGGGATGTTCTACAGAAGGATGCTAAGGATATCATGGACTGAACGTGTGAACAACGATGACGCTTTGGAGAGGATGTAAACAAAAAGGAAGCTTATATTTAACACCAGGAAGAGGTAGCTGAAATTTCTGGGACA
>OZ010589.1:101504533-101592033 GCA_963932145.1 Acanthosepion lycidas | reverse complement strand
TCTTTGTTTACAGTCTTTTTGCGTTAAACATATCGCTACTTGGCGTTGACCTCAGTCCCTATATATATATATATATATATATATATATATATATATATATATATATATATATATTATAACTCTGGCGGTCTGAAAAAAAAAACAGATAATACAATTTGTAAATAAAAATATTAGACAAACTGATATTTGGGAAAAAAAGATAATAGAAAACGAAAAGACTAAAACATCCGTACTGCTCGAAAATAATCAATCAGCACCGCAGTCTCTAGCCAAAAGAAAAAACAAAACACCGACAGTGTGTCTAAGTTGAGCTCAAATGTCATCAATACACTATATATATATATATATATATATATATATATATATATATAGGTAAGTAGGTAGGTATATGTCAGTTTTGGTAAACTCTGGGGTATACTAGAATTACTATATATTCTTTGCTTCAGACAACTACTCAAACACAGACCAATCCTATGCATGATACTACAACAAACCTAAACAGACTTTAGTCATACTTTCTGGGAGCGAGAATATAATCTGGCGTGATCAAAACAAAACAAGGATCTTCAAACCCCGATGTGCTCGTGGTGTCGTGGATAGCGGCTCGAAATGAAAACTTTCGAATCCCAGACGGATTCGTTACATTCACTTGAACGCACATACTTATGGGAAAGGTATAATTCTGTATTGATATCAGTTGTCAGATCATATTTTGTTAAGGACAGAAATCGTTTAGACAATTATCCTCTGAGTGGACCGCCCAAGAACCAGATCAACCGAACCTGACAAAGAATGGAGCCTGACTCTACTGAATGGAGCCTGACTCTGGTTTTATCTATGAATGATCCTTTTAGACGAAAGCTAAGAAGACAAAGAAACCTTGTTCTCTATGTTTTGTTCCTTAGCAGACCTAAACTAGAGGACCGCTCGCCCGCCACGCGAAAGAAAGGTCTTTTAGGTCGCCTCCTCACCTAACATCACTTTTCCTCGATTACGAGAAGTTTACAAGTGAATGAAATTTGCCGACTGCTACAATTTCGTTTCATGGTTTTTGAATGGATAATTATTTTCCTTGCATTAATCCATAAGTGTTCGACTAGAAGCTGTTGCACTTTGCGGACGAACCTGGTGTCTGATTTGAACAGCAACGCTACAGGGCTTATTATTGGTGTCGTGACCAACGTCAATCAGTGATTTGACGACCCATGTCGTAAGAAGGTGACCGAGAGAAAGAAAAATATCAGTAATCGCCTTATTTGATTTCTGGTATTTTTTTTTCTATCATGGACTCCTAAAAGTTTGTAGCTGCATTCTGTCACTTAACTAATGAAATTGGAATCAGGTTTGGTCTCCGAAATGATCCACTAGATCTCTCTTTCTATGGAAAAAAGAAATTATATCAAGCAAGGAGAGATTTTCTTTGAGCTGCCGAAATTCCTCGTAGCGTATCAATTATGTACGAAAAATGTCGGGGAGTCAATCTGAGGTGGAACATGGGGCGAATTGTGGGCACTGATGGTTGGTTGGTTCTTTTGTTTTATGGCATATCAACTTCAGTGAGTCATTTAATGCCAACAAGATTTTGAAATAGATTCATAGCGATAGTTTGGTAAAAAAGGTGTATATATATATATATATATATATATATATATATATATATATATATATATATATATATATATATACATATATATATATAAAACATTAGGCAGCATATAATTTACATACAAAGAAATAAATCACACATAGAATCAATCAGAAATATTAATGCGATTAATGGTGACATCCGTTACTAGAAACATAATATATGCATTAAAATACTGTTAATCCATAGAGTGAAGTGGTCCTCGTCGAAACCATAGATATCATTAGTTTTCAGTTTATTTGATGTTAAAATGCTAGTACTTACGAATAGTCCTCTATTCATCATCAGGCATGTGTTTTTTTTTCCTATTAAAATCAAAAACCTGAAGATGAAATAATTGTTGAGGGAAGAAAAGTTAGGTGAAGAGGCCAACTGTCTAACCGGCATCTGCCGTCCTTGCATGGTTCGGGCGAGCGTGTGGGCGGGAGGTCAGCTGGTTTGGCTGCTAAGGTCCACTGTCTTATAGAGACATTCTTCTTTATCTTGTAAACTTTCGTCTAAAAAGTCATTCACTAAAAACCCAGGATCTTGTTCCACTCAGATGTCCTTCGTTGTCAGGTTCTGTGACTTGGTTCCTGGGAGATCCACTCCAATTAGCTGGCCTTCTTTTCAAGTTGATAATTGTTAAAACGATTTCTGTAACATTATGCAGATGTGTTCTTAACAAGATATTAGCCGAGATAAAAAAAAAAAAAATTAACAATATTTTTTCTTTAAGAAGTGTATGGATGTAATTTTTCTTCTCCTAGACTGGTTGCCAGCCAAGCCTCCACTAAGACCTGCTGTTTGCTCATAACCGGGGGATGGTGGGGGAGACATGGATTTATAATTTTCTCAAGGGATTCATACCTTTTACGTAAATGAATATACTGATCTCGGCCGGAATTCGAACTCGGCTCTACCGATTACGTCAATCCGAGTAGCTATTCATTTCTCTATCTTGCCTCCCAGGGAACTGCATAAAATAATTAATATTCTAACTGTTCTTACATATTGATTAGTCTGTTTTTAATATCTGTACACGTTTCCAGTCATTTGGGAAGATGACTCATCGACGATCAATTATGCAGCAAGACTAAAACTTATTAACACAAAGAAACATCCATAGTCGTCAAACGGCAAGACTAACAAATGAAAGTAACATAATTTTGCAAAGACGGCGACTCGGTTATGGCTAAAGAAAGTAATTAACCTTAACTGACGCTGGCTAGATGTCTCAATCATGTCGATATCATGATAATTTATATTGTAGAGAAATAATATGGATTATTAGGAGGGGGCATCGGAATTGTCCGTCAGTGACTCTGCGTCAGAAGATTGGTTAGAAGACAGAAAATGTAACACTAAAAGAGGCAAAGTATTGTCCACCATTTTGTGTTAAGCCTCGCCCTAAAAACATCGTCTGTAAAAATCGTTCTCTTCCTTTTATACTTTCTTTCTTACTTTCTTTTTATGTTTTGCCTTTTCAAATCATTTAACTCATTGTTCTCTCACCCTTTCTTTATCTCTCTCTCTTTTCTTTCCTTTTTTCTGCATTTCCACATGCAATCCATTTTTCTATTTTCTCTTTCTTTTTATCCTTTCCAATCACCATAATTTTCTTTCTTTCTTTCTTTCTTTCTTTCTTTTCCTTTTCCAGAACAACTTTTTCCTTCCTCCCTCCCTCATTTCCTTCCTTCCTTCCTTCCTTCCTTCCTTCCTTCCTTCCTTCCTTTGTTTCTTTGTTTCTTTCTTTTCCTTTTCCAATCGTAAACCATTTCTTTTTTTTATACTTTTTACAATTATAATCCCGTTCTTTCTTTCTTTCTTTCTTTCTTTCTTTCTTTCTTTCTTTCTTTCTTTCTTTCTTTCTTTCCCAATGACAGTCATTTCCTTCCTTCCTTTTTCTTTTGTTTGTTTCTTTTTTCTTTGTTTTCCTATTCAAATCGCAATCCATTTCTTTCTTATATTTTTCAATTAAATTCCCTTTTTCTTTCTTTCTTTCTTTCTTTCTTTCTTTCTTTCTTTCTTTCTTTCTTTTCCAATCACACTCCTTTCCTTCCTTCTTTCTTACCTTCCTTTTTGTTTTGTTTCTTTCTTTTTTCATTCTTTGTTTCCACTTTCCAATCGCAATCCATTTCTTTTTTTAATACTTTTTCAATTACAATCCCTTTCTTTCTTTCTTTCTTTCTTTCTTTCTTTCTTTCTTTCTTTCTTTCACACATATTCTCTTTCGCTTTTCCTTTCATTCCTTGGTAATTTCTTTCCTAATTAAATGTTTTTTCCCCCGCACATGTTTCTAATTTTTTTTTATTTCTTTCACTAGGTTTTAGTTTGCTTTGACGCCTTTCGTTTTCTTCGATGATAGACAAGGTTATTTCTTAATTTTAGCTAAAGTCTGTCACAAAGCAACTATTATATTGACTTGGTGATGGCCAAACCTTACAGGAGAGAGGAATGGTTTTTGTTCACCCATCAATGGAAAGGTAGACAGTAATCGGTTATAGGCAAACAGCGAGTAACATACCTAAAGACCTTGTCTAAATGAATGGCAGGACAAGATCTATCGAGAGAAAAGAAATACTGCTTAGAGATACAACGGATAGAAACCATGATCGTCGGCGTCCTGAAAGGATACGGAAGATAAAAATTAATGGATACCTGAAACAGCATATCTACCTGACACGTGACTGACTCTATTTCCATTTCAAATATTCCTGGCTTATATAAGGAAATATAATATAAGGATGGTTAGACCTGGAATATGCCGCGCTAGGGGTAGTTTCGCTCAACACCACAAGTTGCTACACAACGAAAATATTAATCTTGCGTTTTGCTCTTGAATAGTCTCATCAGACCGAAATTTCATATAGATGCCATGCATGACGCTAAATTCGTTCAGAATGGTCTAAAACTAGGAAGGGGTTGATATACGGAACCAATCAGTCATAGATTTATCCGGCAAAATTATTCGATCAACTCTAAAATGGTCGCCCGTCCTCATAAATGAAAAAGACATTTTCCGGTGCTAAATTTATTTTGTAGATATTTGACACCAGGTGAGGATCGAATTCACTACTTGAATAATGGGTCTACGTGGCGAGATTGCTAACGACGCCATTATTCTGCTGTCGCTGGAAACTGAACGACACCCGTCCTGGGTATGACGATAAACTACATCCAACAGCAAGGCCTATGATCAGGAGGCTTTGAGGAGCGTCGAACCACCTATAATTGCCGTTGCTCCTAGGTGCACCCTGACCCGGAATGGTAGCACCGGTTAGGGTCCCAGCTACAGGCAAATAGTTAACCCCAAACTGGGGTCAAAACTCTATGAAAGTGTAAAAGGAGATTATAATATTAGCACTACTTTTTTGTAAAAAAAATTAACAGCAAGAAATTTTTGAAGAAAATATCAACAATACATTATTACCAGCAATACATTAAAAATATTACCGTTGATAAAAATATTGTCCGTATTAAATAACCCACTGAGGTTGACATGCTGTAAAACAAACTAAAACAAACCAAACCTATAGATCACTTAAAGCAAATTTAGGATCAGAGATAAGGATTGTCTACTCTCAAATTACATTTGTCGAACATGCAACAAAAATCAAATATTAACTTAAAAATCTCGAATAATGTTCTTAATTAGATTTGTCAGATCGAGTTTCTTAATATGGATGACATGCACAGCTCTCAACTTGTTTATAATGTTAAAGAAAAGAATTCTTCATTAGGCGTTAATACTCCTGTGCTGCAAAATCATAAACAAAGATCTTTGCCAAATAACAAAAACCACATTCCTTGAAATTCCAACAGCATCAGCGACAGACATTTAACAAGAATGGAAAATGCTATAAGATGTTGATTTTCGCACTACTTAAAACAAAAGCCTAGGAAGGAAACTCCCATCTAGACCATATAGAACGCTAGCAGTTAGCGAACCTGAAAAGTATAATTTCCAGAAAAAAACCTCTTTGAAGAAAAAAAGATTTTATAAAATTCAACCGACAGTAACGTTGACTGTTTGGTCATTTGACCAATGTAATATGTAAAATTAATACTATAAAAACACCATTGATAATCTTTATATGAATAGTTTATTCTTCATGAGATCCTATAGACTGACGGCACAGAATCAGGAACAATGGGCTTTATCAAGTAACATATCACTTGAAGTCTTCTTGTAGCATCAACAATTAAAATGAGTATCAGATATAACTATAAGAATAAATAATTATATAATCAATATGTTGAATTTCCACATTATACAAAACAAAAGCATAAAAAGGAAAGGCACATCCATATAGAAATAGCAATAATAGTTACTGAACTCTAAAATTCTCCTTTAAAAACCACAACAAATAAAAACAAAAATACCAAAGAAAACTGTTTAAGATAAAAAAAAAATATAAATTTCAACCGACAGAAACGTTAATTCTTTCGTCAGGTGAAGTTGCATAGATACGGTTAGTCTTACACTTAACATTATAAAAATGGAAGAGAGAAATGAAATGCGTCGATTCTGGCTTATCGGATATTCATGATTACTGAGTATTGAGTCCTTATACAGGGTGGCGAATGAATCACTCTTAAAATTGCTCCCCAAATAATGGTGCTGATATCGACAGGTTCAACATTTCTTGTAATAATGGAATATAAATTTTAATACCTGAATTTGTCTGAGAGTTGAAGATGAAGTAAAATGCTCGTCCCATGAAGTTAGTTTCTCATTTTCGTTGCTTGAATAATGACGTTTCGGTCTATGTATACCCCGAAGGTTTTCAGCTGTTTATCACAAAAGAAGAAAATATAATTCGGATAATGAAAATACATGATGACAAAAGAGAGTGTTTGAATAAAGAAATAAGGAAAAAAATGAAAATCTATCGAAAAATATTTAATGGAAACACATAGGGTGTATGGTTGAAGAAGAAGAGGAAGAATGAGAAAAAGAAGAAGGATGAGAAGAAGAGGATAGATGAGAAGAAGAGGAATGATGAAAGGAAGGATGAGAAGATGAAGGAAGAGAAGAAGAATGAGAAGAAGAGGATGGATGAGAAGAGGAGGAAGAATGAGAAGAAGAGGATGGATGAGAAGAGGAGGAAGGATCAGAAGAAGAGGATGGATGAGGAGGAAGGATGAAAGGAAGGATGAGAAGATGAAGGAAGAGAAGAATGAGAAGAAGAGGAAGAATGAGAAGAAGAGGAAGGATGAGAATAAGAGGATGGATGAGAGGAAGAGGACGGATGAAAGGAAGGATGAGAAGATGAAGAAAGAAGAAGAATGAGAAGAAGAGGATGGATGAGAGGAAGAGGACGGACGAAAGGAAGGATGAGAAGATGAAGGAAGAGAAGAAGAATGAGAAGTAGAGGAAGGATGAGAAGAAGAGGATGAATGAGAGGAAGGATGAGAAGATGAAGAAAGAGAAGAAGAATGAGAAGTAGAGGAAGGATGAGAAGAAGAGGATGGATGACAATAAGAGGACTGATGAAGGAAGGATGAGAATAAGAGGACGGATGAAGAAGGGATAAGAATAAGAGGACTGATGAAGGAAGGATGAGAAGTAGAGCGAGGATGAGAAGACGAGGAATGATGAAAGGAAGGATGAGAAGATGAAGGAAGCGAATAAGGAAGGATGAGAAGCAGAGATGGATGAGAAGAGGAGGAAGGATGAAAGGAAGGATGAGAAGATGAAGGAAGAGAAGAAGAATGAGAAGAAGAGGAAGCACGAGAGGAAGAGGATGGATGAGAGGAAGGAGGAGAAGATGAAGGAAGAGAAGAACGATGAGTAAAAGAATGAATGAGAAGAAGAGGATGGATTAGAAGACGAGGAATGATGAAAGTAAGGATGCGAAGATAAAGGAAGAGAAGAAGGTTGAGAAGAAGAGGAAGGATGAGAAGAGGAGGATGGATTAGAAGAGGAGGAATGATGAAAGGAAGGATAACATGATAAAGGAAGAGAAGAAGAATGAGAAGAAGAGGAAGGCTAAGATGAGGATGGATCAGAAGATGAAGGAAGAGAAGAAGGATTAGAAAAAGAGGAAGAATGAGAAGAATAGGATGGATGAGAAGAAGAGGAATGCTGTAAGGAAGGATCAGAAGATAAATGAAGAGAAGAAGGTTGAGAAGAAGAGGACGGGTGAAAGGAAGGATGAGAAGAATGAATAAAAAGAAAGTAGCGCTGAAATGTCAGAAATATATTATAAAATGAAAGGAAGAAAAACACCCAAACGAAGAAGAAGAAGAAGAAGAAGAAGAAGAAGTAGAAGAAGAAGAAGAAAAAGAACAACAACACCAACAACAAAAAGAACAATAAGAGGAAGAAGAAGTAGAAGAAGAAGAAGTCTGAATGAAAAATTATAGACGTGAAATAAAAGAGAGAACGAAATAAAAATATGAAAGATAATTTAAAGAATGAAAAGAAGACTAAAAAAAAGTCACGACTGAAGAAAGAAAGGTCAGAAATTAAAAATATATATAATGTAAAGAAAAAGAATAATATTAAGAAATGAGCATATTGAATATATATCTATATCTATCTATCTATCTATCTATCTACATATATATATATATATATATATATATATATATATATATATATATATATAATGGAAAAAGAGAAAAATAAGTATTACAGTTAGTAAGAAAAAAAGAAATAAAAAATATATGATGGAATGAAGAAAACATAAGAAGTTAAGGCTGAAAGAGGTGAAAGGAAAATAGCGAAAATGAAAGAAAATATGAAAAAAAAGAATATTAGATGAAGAAAAAAGATAAGGAAGAAAGAAAGAAGAAAAAAAGGAATCAAAATCTAAAATATCAGAGAAGGCAATAAATAGCAGCATGTGGCCTGAGCAGAAGTGAGTGACTGCAGCAAGATTAATAGGAGTTAATGTGAACGCCAAGATTGAGATGTAGGTTAAAGAGTGAGGCACATCGGGAGTCAGCCAGGAAGAGAGAAAAATAGAAGTGTGATGTAAGAGAAGAGGTAAAGTGGGTTGCTGTTTGTGTTGTGCGTTAGACGAGTGAAATGATTCTCTACATCGGCCTCTTGTTGTTGTTGCTCTGCACTTATTTGCAATAGAGACTATCGAGTTCGCCACATTTGCAATTACCCCCCCCTTTCTTTCGTTCTTTCATTCTCTTACTTCCTCTTTCTCTTTTTTCTATCAACAACTAACCTGGCTCTCTCTCTCTCTCTCTTTCTTTCTCTCTCACTTAACCTCTCTTTCATTTCTTTCTCTTATGCGAATTGACATCTTGAGTCTAGTACGGCACAAAGCCAGATGGCGGGAACTGGGAGAAAGGGTGGTTTTAGCATGTCAGACTTCCATAGCTTAACTTCAAAACAATGTTTGAAACCCGGGTTTGAATACCAAACTCTGGCCTTGATCGAAAACCTACCTGACTCCTGAACTCTATGTGTGTCCACGAGGGAAGAGAAAATAAACATTACACACTCACACATACACATACACACACATACTGTTATTAGCGTACACATAATGTTCATATATATATATATATATATATATATATATATATATATATATATATATATATGTATGTATATTATAAATTAACTCATTTAAAATATGTTTTTTCGCTACAAAGTAATAATCATGTTTAAAAAATGGAAGCTTAAAGCTTGAAATTTAAATTTTTAATTAAATTAAAAACATTAGGTCCATTTCATCCTCAAGCGAATTTTGTTCATTTTTGAAACATGGTTATTACTGTGTAACGCTAAAACATATTTTAAATTAAGTTAATTTATAATATTAATGCTCTGTAAATTTGCATTGAGCACTATTTTGTAAAAATAAAAATATCAATAAGAACACCGGATTATATATCTTACTGTTCTTTATATATATATATATATATATATATATATATATATATATATATATATATATATATATATATATATATATATATATCAGTATCACTCCTAACAAGGTAGTATTGCCACTAGACTAATCAGGAGGACTGTAGATTAACATTGCATTAACACTTTTACACATTAAAGTTGGCTGGAAACTATGGAGCCTGAGATGAGTTCTATAAGCGAGTATTGCGAGAGAAGAAACACTTAGAATAGAACTTTGGCTACATCTACCCAACTTAACTGTGAAATGATAAGATTTCGACGCCAGTCTAATGCTGCGCTTACATTAAAAAATGCTACATCAACAGTTGACCTGGACAAATTAAAGACATATTGCTTGTCAGATAAAAGACCCTGTGATGAGATATGATGAACAAATTTAGCAATGACTAGGACCTCTAAGCATTTCCCAAGCAGAGCAAAGGATGACAGCATCTCATAATGATTGAATAGGGGAGGAATAGAGACATTCAGCTTATTTAATGCCGTATTACAGGGCGGCTAGTAATCGCTGGATCCAAAGTTGTTAGAGGCTATGCGGTGCCTCATTCTCACGGCAAACTGAGAATTTACTCCTTCGAGGACTTTCTTACATTTATTTCGAGCAGAAACGAATAGACGCTTGTTGTGACAAGAGCCTTCACGTTGGTATAGCCGAAAATAGTGGTTCCAGTGTGCTATAGCGGCCAGGAATGCCGGTGTGAACCATGGAGAGGATTGAGATTTCAACTGATATTTTCAGAAGTGATGAAAGCACCCATGCCGGCTTTAACCCAAGACAAAACCTCAATGGCACAATTTTCAAGACCAAGGGGCGTCACAGAGAACACGGAGTGAATCCAAATCAGCATGCAAGTAACGCAAAGAGGTCTTGAGGATAGGGGTTTTGTGTTTAATAGAGGATTGGAACGAAATATAAATAGCCACCTTAGAAGTATGTTAATGCAATGTTAATCTACTGTCCTCCTAAAGAAGAATTACCAAGAGAGCAGTGTTTTGGATCTCGGCAAGGGCGATGAAAGGAGGTAAGAAATAAATCTAGCTGAGAAGTATGTTGCTCGGTTTTCCTAAGGAAACGTGTAGGTAAGTCCACGATTTGTCTAACATACTGCGGTCCTTGTAAGAAGTGGGGATAAAGGAAAAAGGAGATAGCTGACAGAGTTTAGTAACGAAGGACGGAAAAAATGAAAGACTAGTCTTTAACTTCGAGAGACAATTTCCTGGCCATCGGAAGATTATCCCGGATGTAGACACCAATGCCATGCATGTGAATACTGCAATCTTTTCGGCAAAGGGGAAGCTAGCCTGGAACCAAGAATCTATTGGTCGCAATAGAAGAATTTTAGTTTGTTTCAGAGAGAGTAAAGATATCTGGCGACCATTCCAAGAGGAAAGATTATACGCTGTTGAAGTTGCAACGGATACCCCGAATATCATTGAATGATAGGAAGACCGCAGTAGGTGTTATTAGGTTGGTGCAAAAATAATGACGTAATAATGTCGTTTTTTGACGTTAAAAATACGTCAAAAAACGAGATTATTACCTCATTATTTTTGCACCAACCTAATATTTATTGACTGGTTTAATTATATTCCTATTGCTTTTTGTTGTGTTTTCTACGAGATTCGTTTTGAGTTGAGAGAGAAAAGACCACGGTGCGTGCCACTATCTGTCGTCAATGGCAATATAAACTAGCGAGAGCATGACTCATTATCGAGCATAATTGTATATATATATATATATATATATATATATATATATATATATATACACACACACAGACACACACATACACACACATACATACACACACATATATATATATATATATATATATATATATATATATATAAACAACATCTAAAATATTATTACAGTTAGATTTACGTTAAGAATATTCGAACACAGTGGCGTTCCATATCACGTGACGTCCGCATCTCGCGACGGACGCTACTTGTAAACAAACAGTTATTTCTGAAGAAAGATTGAGCCAATCTGAAATATCAAATATATATATAAATAAATAAATACTTAAAAAAAACATTATTATTTTTTTAATTTCAACTTTTTTTATATATATATATATATATTGCAACTTTTTCTCTCTCTCTCTCTCCATATATATATATATATATATATATATATATATATATATATATATATATATATATATAAAGAAAAACAGACCACTTTAAAGTACCATTATAATAATTTATTTCACCAGAGCTCTTTTAAAGGAAGCTTTAAGATAGCACTTCCAAAAATGAAATGAAACGAAAAATGAAATGAAAATTGATGGGTAGTGTAAGTTTTTGTAATTTAACAGAGAGTGTGAAAGCGGTAGTTAAAGAGACATGGAAGAATTTAGGGAGGGATTAATTTCATATCTCTCTCAAGCATACTTAATATTGGGGGAGGAGGAGTGATTAATTAATTAAGAAAGATTACCCATATAAAAATAATTACAAATTGCTTTAATAAATTAGATTCACACTGAGAAAGATGTTTCGGTAACTATTTTTTACAATATTAAAAAAGTACGATTGGTCGGGTAAACAAACTATTATAATCTAAAATAGTCTTTTATTATGCTCTCTATAAATGTGTTAATAAATATAGTATTTAACTTATATTAAATCCCTAAACTTTTTGTTTAAAAAAATTAAATATTTAAATTGATAGCAAGCATCATATTAATTTCCTCCCGTTTTTTTTAGACATCTAAATTACTATCAAGCATTAAAATCTATTTTTACATAAATTGCTAAAACCCAATTACAGCCTTTTTATCTTTACTCCCCTCTACCTCTTCTTTCTTTTTCCTTTTTCCTATTTCTTTTCTCCCCTCCTATTTCTATGTATCACTTCCGTTAAGTTAACCGTCTAAATAGGTCAAGGTCTGGTCACTCCTCCTCCCCTAATATTAAGTATGCTTGAGAGAGATATGAAATGAATCCCTCCCTAAACCCTTCCATGTCTCTTTAACTACCCCTTTTACACTCTCTGTTAACTTACAAAAACTTACACTACCTATCAATTTTAATTTCATTTTTCGTTTCATTTCAATTTTAGAAGTGCTATCTGATGATCCGGCGTTCTTTAAAAGGGGTCTGGTGAAATAAATTATTATAATGGTACCTTAAAGTGGTCTGTTTTTCTTTAAAATATTAGCTCTGGATTTACATTGAGCTCTCAGAATTTCATCCTCTTTGGGATTACCCATACGGATTACCAAGATCTTCATAACTTATCTATCTATCTATATATATATATATATATATATATATATATATATATATATATATATATAAAGAGAGAGAGAAAAACAGACAGAGAGATCTAGAGAGAGAATGAAAGACAGATACAGGGACAGAAAGACAGACAAGCAGATAGATAGATAGATAGATAGATAGATGTCAGAAGAACAAATTTAGATGTTGAAATCATTCCCTCTTTCTCTTTCTTTCTGTGCATTTCTCTGTATATCGCTTTGCTTATCTTTTAAATTGATTGAGAGAAAGAGAGAGAGAGAAGAATAGATAGATAATGAATTTAAATGAATATTCTACAAAGAAACACCTTACTGCATTTATCTTTCTCTTTCTCCCTCCTCTCTCTCTCTATCTATCTCTCTCCATCGAACTTCATTTTATTTATTTACTTGGTTTCTCTTTCTATTTCTTACTTCTATGTCTTTAACTGACCCTCTTTCTCTCTTCATCTCTTCTTTCTTTTCTCTCACCCACCCCCCTCTCTCATCTCAAATCTCTTTCCTTCTGTTTCCTCACGCTCGCAGGCGTTTCGACTCCATTTCAAACTAACTTATAAGCAAATCCTTGATTTCAGGTTAACAAGGAATAATATGCTACCAGGCTTTGATAATTACAACTTGTGGAGGCAGACAAAGAGAAAAACTGATGTAAATATATTGCATTGGAGCAAAACTTCAAACCGTTTTTAACTGAATTAATTATTTAAATATTTCTTCACAGATTTATTTGGCAACATCTCTGGTATTTCCACGTCCTCCCAGAATTTATCATCATTCTTTGCGACGAACTAGTCTAAGAATTTTTTTTTTTAAACTTTTAAAGAAGTTCTTCAAATGTGAGAATTTTGTAAGAATGAAATAAGTGGTAATCCTAAGTTGCAAAGCTCAGGCAAGTATGGCGTAAATCCAAGTGAAACTGCACCAATTTCTGCTAGGTCTGCAAAGGTGGTTACGACCATATCACGTTGAAACACCACTTCCCGCACGATCACCGAAGTGAAGCAACGTCCAACCTGAACAGTATATAGATGGGTGAACACCAGGTGCTGTAAGCTCTGATCTGCGGTTAATTCATTGGATAATATTTCGAAATTATTAATCAGAGAGCCGAGTACTAATTCCTATTGGGTTGCTTATATTCACTTATACGCAAATGCCCTTAGGAAAGGTAAGGACCCATTGCTTCTCTCCCTCTCATGTACTGATTAATTAGTAAGACTTGTATCACTAAATCATTAAAATAAAATTCTTACAATCTAAAATTATTTTGGACTTTAAATAACCTGCAAAGAGTTGAAAACGAATCGAGCAAATTCAAATGGATCTGCAAGGAGACGTGAAGTCTACCAGTTTCCAAATTGAAGACACATATCCAGTTGCAAACACTACTTGTTACAGCGCCTAATCTTGAAAAAGTAACTCGTACACAATACTCCCACCAGATAGTCGGCATCGCGTACATTCGTTTTCACCACTTTTTCTCTCCACATTGTTGTAAACAAATCACTTTTCATCGCCAGTGCTCGTTCTCTTCATAAATGGATCGTTTTAACGCATTTGATTTGAAATTACTGATGGAAATAAAGCCTGTTAATTCTTTTCTGTTAAAATGTAAAGGACTCAAACATCGTAGCGAATATGTCCCGTATGAGATATGTGGTGTATATCTCCGATGTCCCATGTCGGGTGACATGGCATGTCAGAGTTTCGATTTGGTCATCACCAATGACAACAGGCCTGCCTGAACATTCCCGATCTTAAACTTCACAATCTACACAAGATTCATATAGGAAGATACGTTGAAATGTCGCATTTAGAATATGAGTATAGGTCATAAAGTTCAGTCTCACTTTTAAATCTCTTCAAAATTGATTGGACTTGAAGCAACAAAAATGTTGTTCTACAGGAGGATGCTGAGGATACCGAGGATACCATAGGCCAACCATGTGAGAAACGACGAAATTTTAGAGAAAATGGAAGTAAAAAGGAAACTTATACTTCACAAAAACAGTGGAAATTTCTAGGGACCATGACGAGGAAAGAGGGATTGGAAAATCTGATACAGGACGTATGGAAGGCAAGACGGACAGATGAAAACAACGAATAACTTACATAGCAAGAGTGAATGAATTGTGAAAACATATTTAGGGGTGATAGCTAGATGGCAAAATTTATTAAGAGCTAGAAAAAACAGGAAATTGTGGAGGGGCACATTAAGTCGAGAACTTCTATCTTTTCACTTAAAAGGGAATCTTTACGATTTTCTTCTGTATACTTAAATGGCTAACATCACTAGTTCGACACTTCATGACTATTACGTATTGTTTGTATGTTTAACAGCGAGGAAATGTAAGTGCTGATAAAAGGCACAGTTGTAGTGAAATATTGTGCACGGTTATATGAAGACATGCCTTACAGCTGAGAAAGAATTATGATGGCAAGCAAGCGTTTCATACAAATATTTTTTCTGTTCTCTTTTCAAGAGTCTTATCTATTGGTCGAGTCCGATTCTTATTTTCTCGACATCTTATGTTTCTCTTTCGTGGGCGAGCGCGCACACTCTTTCTCGCGCAGGCGCACATAAAAATGAAACTCACATTTTTCAGAGGGCATATTGACAAAAAAGATGTCTATCTGTACTCAGAAAATATGCAAAGAAAGGCAACCAATCAAATACACACACGTACTATATATATATATATATATATATATATATATATATATATATATAGATAGATAATATTCTTCTCCCTCCAGCTATGGGTAAAATAGCAGGACAGATTGGGTTCTATAGCCTTGGATGGCAACTGGTCTAGGAGAAGGACAACTCTAAATTCAAGACCTGCGGAGGGTCGTTTGGGGACCTTGTGGTACTTAGTGCATCAGGTCACTGAATTCGGCCCTTCAAAAATGTGGATGGTACTGCACGAAACCTTCACCACTATAATCAATATATATATATATATATATATATATATATATCGTAAAGATAACAAATCCGTTCTTAGAAAATCTAAGTAGATCCTAGTAGCATAAAATATTAAAACTGATCCACAAAAAGAGCTCAATGTGTTTATTATTACAGAGCAATATAATTAGTAAACAATAAAATCCAAAATAACTTCATATTGAGTATTACCTTTTTGGGCAGACGAAGATATCGGTCGTCTGTCTTATCAACCCCGGTGTGGACTGAGTTCGTGTAAGAAATAGAAATTTAACTGTGAAGATATATATATATATATATATATATATATATATATAACTTGTTGTTTATTTTTGTATTAGTTATATAGTGTTCATCAGCTTAGATTTCTGTCAGATCAGGCGAAACTAAGTTTACTAAATTTCTCTATGTTAGCCAAAACCGTTGCTTCATAATCAAGCTTTCTCTATTTGAAAGCTCGCTATTTCATTCCCACCAATCTCGTAAATTGTAGCTTGGTTGAATAATTAATTTTGATAAGGACATCGATATCATATGATCTTCGGTCGCGCTCCAAATAACAGAAGCAGCCTTTTTGCTGTTCAGTGTGGAACTTCATTTTATTAGTGACGTCTATTAAAAACTTCGCCCTCGATCACGACGTCAATTTATAGTTTTGTCAATAAGTCTCTTTTGATTATTGCTTATCACGCAGCCAGGGATTTTGAAATTATTTCTAATCACTTTGCTTATTTTCGGATGACAGAAACAAGTGCTAAGTCAAGGCACCGAAGCTGAATTTAATCTATACTAATTTGATCATGACGCCATTTTGTTATCATATGAAACTAAGTCCTTACTATGATTATATTTTTCACATGTGACTGTTTAAATATATTCTTCAATTCTTATATTAATAATACTAATAATCTTATAAATATAAGCAGCTGTACTCGTCCGGCAAAACCTTAGTTGTTTTAGCTTGTAAATGAACAAACTAATACCCAAGGGGAAAACAGGGGAAAAAAGAAAGAACTAAGAACATATACTTTTGGAGAAAATAATCGTCTAGAATTAAAGTTCAGAGTCCAAAAAAACAAAAAAACAAAAAAAAAACAAAAAAAAAAAACACCGGCTCTTTAGGTTTTCCTCTATTAATATGTAGAATTAATGGGGGTCAGTTTATTACTTCATAACAACAGAAAACAGAACCCCCACTTGAAGTTTTAACGCCTACAAATCAAAACTGCATTCATTTAGTCACCACAGAGAACCTTTTCAGCCTTCCATTAGCATGGCTGATGCTAGACTCCAGGAAAGCAAAGCATTGCGCCATCTTGGGCTCAAGTTTTCCACTGAAACGAAGTGAAGCGACGATATTGTATCAATTCCTACGTCTACTTCTAGGAAATTTGGGTCACTCTGTTCTGCCAGGAATTGTTTCTCATATTCTCTCGTCAGAATCCATCTTGCACATTTATAAATCTACCATTTCTCAGTTCATTGATCACTGTTGCCATGTCTGGTCTGTTGTCCCTGCTGTACATATTGAGGTATGTAATGTAATCGATCCTGACCTGGCATTTCGACTTCAATGATCTTGCTCCCATCTGTCTTTTCTACAAATATTTTCATAGCATCTTTTCTGTTAACCTTTTTTTCCAAGTGTTTCGAATCCGTGTATTCCGAGATTGGCAACGAAGTCGCACCATTCTAATGTTGAACTTGCTAGATGCAACCGCCACTCTTATTCTAACAATTTCTTTTCTCGCACTTTTCGTATGTGTAACTCCCTTACGGTTTATTGATTCCTTGCCACATATAAACTTCAAAAACTTAAATTCAACGTCAATCACAATCTTCTGTCTTCCTGAAGCCTGTTACTTTTTTAAAAATCTTACTTCACTAAAATATTCTCATTCACACCCTGTAATCCCTGCTCGAAGGTCCTCTTAAAAAAAACTCCAGATGGGAATCAAGAAAATAAATTTTCAGTCGCATCCGACATCCCATTGCCGCAAAAGACTTTAGAAGACATTTTACTCCCTTTCTAAAATCTTGAGACCAGAATATTTCCACATATTCACTTAAAGGATCCCAGGCTTTAAGGTCAATCTCATTCAGGACTTTGATGACGTTATTGTCCTTGATTTTACCCATGACTGAGCCTTCCTTCAGGAACTTTGACTTCGCATATGCAAAGTTTTTTTTAACTCTTCCTGGCAAGTATCTTGACATATTGTTTAATGAGCACAAGATTTATGTGAAGAGGTGCAAGAAGATAATTTTCTGGCTTTATTAATGGCTTACTCTGGATGTTAGAGACTCCCAGTTCATATAATCCTCGCTGGGGCCACTCTGATTGCTTTTAGTGCTTGGTAGTTTCACGATTGTCTACAAAAAAGCAGCATAATTTCATGAATGCGTAATGCATTCCCATCAACTTACTAATCACCCTTTAGTCTCTATATATATTGTAGTTGTATTCTGAGTAGTTTATGCTATCAAAGTGTACCTGTATTTTCTTATAGCACTGCTTCATAAGCATTGAATGTCCTATGGGAATGGATGGTTTCATATTGACATTGTTTACTAGACATATTGCATTGAGACTTCTATTAGTTGAATCAATGAATAAGCGCCATTCAGATGGAACTTGTTCTTGGCACGAACCACGAAAAAGCACATCAATGTTATTACAGAAACAAATTCTTCTGTCCACAGAGAAAAAAAAAGTCAGAGTCTTATTATTCTTTCTGAAATGGGTAATACAAACATCATCCTTAAACAGACACTGTTCTTTGAGACGAGATATTAAAAGTCTAGCTTTATCATTTGACAATGCCAAGTCTCTAGTCAAATCGTTTAACTCTCCTATATAAATCTTTTTTTGGTTCGTCTTCATTTTCAAATACAAAATCTGCATTCACTTCGGCCGTTTCCACATCACAAGTAGTTTCCTCACAAAGTAACTCTTAGGCAGGTATTTGAAGGCCATTATTCGGTGGTATGGAAACAGGAAGGTCATCATCGTTGTCTAGTCCTTGTTTTTTTTTTCCGATTCGAAGTTGAGATAGACCGTCTTATCCTTGGTTTTTAACTGTAAACATTAACTATGCAGAAATAAGTCTTTGGAATAATCATTTGATTTCTTTTTTGTTTGTATCGCAAACAGCATTTCTTTCTTATTAGTCCATTTGAAAACGCTGAACAAATGATATATGGCGCCCAAATCATGTCTTGATTCCCGACAGGACATTCAAAATGCAACCGGTAGATCTTCATGATTTCAATAGGTAGTAAATGAATTACTGTTCATGCTCGAGGTCGTGAATAGATTTTGATGATGATAATGATGATGATGATAATGATGATGATTCGACATCGGATTGGACGAGTGACGAATATCCGACAACTGGAAAGAAAAAAGTCAAATTTATGGAGACACTATGGCTAATGGAATATTTTGTGAAAAATGCTTAACTGAACCATAACAAATTTTTTAAAAATCATAAAATTGCATAAAATCCACAATTAGTAATAAAATACAAGTCAGTAAATTTACCTGTATAAGATTTTTACAGGTGGTGATGCGGTTTCTCGCAGTTTTATGCCCATCTGATGTCATCAGAGAAATTCTGTACCTGATAGGAGAAATTCGATTACATTTTTGAAACCTGCAGACGACATTACATATAAATTACATATAATACAGCCCATAGCATTCCTGATAAAAATTGGCTGTTGACCAGCGTAATTAATCATTTATAGCGACTAACAGTGGGCGTTTCGGATCCACTAGAATCGATTGAAAGCTTGTTCATTTCTGGGATGGATATGGAGAAAATGCAGGACTTACAACCTGGTGAATCCCGGCTCACGACTTAAATTACATTCTTTTTTTTCCCAGTATACATTTGTCTCCATATTGAGAGCGAATATTAACACACGCAACTCATGCATATGACACCACATCTCTATTGCACAATGTTTGCATGTTGCCGAGCAAAGATGATTCTAGATTTCACCAAACTTTTCGGGCGAGTTATTTGATGGAGATCGCTATGAAAATTGATCTACCACGGTCCTCCGTTATATAGCATTTGTCATATTTTCTTTCAGCACTTCAATAAACATATTTTCAGGCTGACATTAACTTCGTCTTCCAGTAACCATGTCCCTTTAGGATATGGACGATCATGGGTCTCTACAACTTCCTATGCCTTGCGGCCCTTCACTCTTTGCCACGCCTCCCGACCATGTTGCGCCATCCATTCATACAAGCACGTCAGGTCGCTGTCTTCCACTATCTCGCTTACCCTATATTTGCCTTGTGAGGATTAAGTTTTCCAACCCTACCATAATGATAATTTTTTGCCATTTTCCTTAAGATTTATCTTGTGTTAACATCTATTCTCCTCTCGTATTCTTTTTTTCATATATTTTCCCAATTAGTTTCCCCCGTGCGTCTTAGGAGTTTTATTGCCTTGCTTGGGGTGAATTGATTAAAAAAAAATAGACTTCCTCGTTGCTTAACCGCTCCATCCATGAAATTCTCAGTATCCTCCTGTAGATCTATATTCATATTAACTCCAGTTTTTTCTTCATCTTGTCTAGCATTCAATTCTATACAAGAGGATGGATATCCCTTAGAAGTTCAACACTCTGTTCTTTGTTTCATAAGATTTTTTTTTGTTATTAATTTATTTAGCTTTTGGACGGCATATTTCACTATTTTTAAAATTATCTGATTTCGTGTCGCATATTTCATCCTCTGTCAAAACGCTTCCCAGAGATTTAAACTTCTGTATTTGTTTGATCTTGACAATTCGACTTTTTTCTTTCTTGCTGGCATCCATACTTTCTCATTTTTGGCAACTGATAGCCAGTCCTTTTTACTCGCTTCTATGAAAAATTTGGCATCATAAAAATAGTCAACTCTGCCACAAAGAAAAAAGAAAGCAGATAACGTGTCAATCCAATATATATATATATATATATATATATATATATATATATATATATATATATATATATTTATATAGATGAAGTTTATTTATATATATATATATATATATATATATGTGTGTGTGTGTGTGTGTATAAAGATAGATAGATAGATAGATATTTCAGAATTAATTGTTAAACTATTTTCTACAACAGACACAGAAAAATTCTGCTCTTTCTACATTGACTCGGACTGTTATATCTGACTACTACTCAGACTATCATGCGAACTAACCACTGTCACCGTATTCCTTTATTTATACCTACCGTCCGCACGTAGTTGTAAGTACAAAATCTGCGCAAATATTTAACAGAAAATGATCAGCTCTATTGGAAAATATGTGACTTGAAGTATTTACAATTTCTAATAACTTAATAACGGTACATGTTGAAAAGCTGAAACTTTTCAGATTAATTGATAAGGTTCCCACAAACCTCTGTCTGGTACAATAATGCAAAGATCCTTATATTTGGTTAAAGTTTCTTGCGTTTAACTTGTCTGCTTCTAAAGTGACAGTTATTAATCCTTGAGAAAAAAACTTAACGTTATGTGTCTGATCCTTAAATATTGTGTCGATTAACTCTCCAGTAAGAAAAGTTCGTTCGAGGCTTCGGTCTTAAAAATCCAGTGTTGGATCATTTTGTGTCAGCAACATATACAGAGTCGTCACTAACCCTTTAGACAATTTCAAAAAGTAATTACGAAAAATTTAGAAGAGGTGATAAATACATTTTTTTTCATATTAAAAAGTTATTATTAATGTTTATTATAATGATATTAATAGTATTATTAATGTTGTTTTTATGTTTCAGATATGGACAGAAATTAAATATCGCTTAGATGTCCTTTGTGCAATTTAATTTATAAACTATTTGTATATAAACTTTAATATTTACTTCATATTATGCAGACATTTCTCCATAATATTAATATTTTTATTTATCTAATGACTTTGTGGTACCCTTTATATTAGGATGTTATATATATATATAAGTTCTTACATACGAACAAACAAGTAATCATTACAAAGATGCATATTTGTTTCGATGCTTAAAGGTAAGCATCTCATCAGGTGAGGAAAAAAAGTAATTAATGTTATGAACTTTTGAATTTATATTCTTTTCGTTCTCATTATATATATATATATATATATATATATATATATATATATATTGAACAATAAAAAATATTAAAATCTTCAGACACAGTAGATTAATATTCTTTCGTTTTTATTATTATTATTTCATTTAGATTCCTCGACTAGTTTCGGCCAACATGGCCATCATCAGAAAAAAAAATTCTGCTTCCTGGTAGCAGTGAGCTATAGAAATGAATGTCTTGATGGAGAAAGTGAACTTTTGTCTGTAGTTTTCATTTGTTTTTTTATTTTTTTTTAATCTTTTTAACATGAATTTTTTTAACATTCCTTGTGTTGGTCAAACAGTCTCTTTAAGTTGTTACTTGAAATAAGAGCTGGATGGATCCATGCTGCTCTGAATGTCCCCTGGTCAGTTTGACAGTTTTATTGGTTCCTGGAGAGAGTGTGTCTCTGTGAAGTGTGTGTTTGTGTGTGTGCGTGGGAGTGAGTGAGTGAGTAAGATATGTGTAAGCGTGTATATTACTGTAGGTGTGTGTTATCATTTGGCTCATTAGGGACTGAGTGAGTATGATGTGTGTAAGTGTTTATATTCGTGTGGGTGTGTGTATAAGTGTGAGGCCTCAACACCTCCTTAAGCATGTCTGTCTTGTGTGGGTGAGAAATGTGGGTAGGTCCTGATTTGTAGGGTTATATATTAGTACTATCTATATTGTTAAATTTATGGTTTAGCCCGGCTGGATATTGTGTTTTTAGACGTTGTATCCACTTATTTTCATGGGACTCTAAAATCTTTCTAATGTTATCTGCTCTGAACTTTTCTATTCTCTCAATTATAGTGTATTTGGCATGGGTTTTGAAATCGTGTTTTTCCAGGCAGAAATGTTGTTCTAAAGGTAATAATTTTTCATGGGGAGTCGACTTAATTCGATTGCGATAATTATTAATTCTGTAGTGATGTACAGGGTCTGATGGATAAATTGTTGCCTAAATTACGCAAAAATGAAAATGAACACCGACATTTCATTTTAACAGATATATTTACCTAAATTACACAAACATATCTTGAAACAGTAAAGATTAAATTTGTTCAATAAAATCTCAATTTGCTTTAACCATGACCTCCAGACGACTTCGGAATCTCCTGCAATTTAAGTAGGTAGCCACTCTATAGGGGTATATATCTTAATAATTGTCAATACATTTTTTTAATATTGTTTGAAACTGATTAATTAATAGAATAGATTCTAATAATATTATTGACGTTATAGTATATTCGGCGTATTATCCCCATCTCTGTTATTGTTATCAAAACATTTCGGCCGTAATGCCCTCCGGCCTTCCTCAAGTTTATATGGATCTGTGCAGCCTACAGGGAATTCTGAACTGAACGGCCAAATCGTTGTGAGAATAACAACAATGATGAGGAGATTAGTCCCTATATAAATAGCGACAATATTGATAACTCCTCGTACCCAGAAATTCTAACAATATGTCCGCTTTACTAGGAATCTAATTTATTTGTTTCCACAAATCCTAATTTATGTGGATTTTTAATATTTTGTTTTTTACAGACACTATAGGTTAAAAAGAAGAGTAGACTGGGCTCTCTAGCCTACGAAAGATTTTTGTTGTTTTGAAATAGATATACTTGAATATTGACTCACTCGGGTTCAAACCCCATCCCCGGAGTACCCACTGGGATAATGCTTTCAGTTTTGCCTTCTTCACGGAATTTGAATCAATCTATCGGACTCTAAATAAAACAGTAGATGACCCATAAATCCCTTTAAATTAAAAACTGTACCGCTAATCCTCTTTATGAATAATTACATATTTTCGAGTTTCGTGATTAATTCTTCCTTATTAGAATTTAAAGTGAGTCCCAGAATTTTATTCATTCTCCAAGTGCGCCCGAAAGTAAAAATGGTTGAAAAACACTAGACCAGTGATCCTCAACACCCGTGACGCAGCACACTATTTGAATAGACGTATAAGTATTAAAACTTTTTTTAAGAACAATTCTTTTCACTATTCTTTTCACACCAAGCACAGGTTTCATACTAAATAAGCTGCAAAAATATTTGAATAGAAACATTAAAATAAAGTAAGTTCATATTTATGTTGTATTTTTAAAAATCTAAGGCTTTATTTCATGACATTTAAATGTATACCCTTTAAAAATATTGCTAAGTGTGCCGTGATATTTTCATTTGTTTCTAGATGTGCCTTTCTTTAAAAAGGCTGCGAAACACTAAACTGGGCTATCCTAAGAAGTTATAGCGATTTACGGATTAAAAAAAGAAAGGAAGCTGTGAAGAGTCGTAATCATAAAAAGAAATTCGATTTATAAAAAGCAAAATTAGAAAATAAAAACACCATGAAAACGTTATCAATAAAATCATAAAAAAAATATTTTTATGGCATTTTATGCCGCCCGACAATGGCGGCTAGCTCTCAAATTTGCAGGAATGGAGAGATACAACGAGATTTCGTACCAGCAGGCCGCCAACACACACACATACACAAACACACTTTTTTCATCCAATACGTTACCACCGACTGAATAAATAAAGATTAAATAAAAAGAAAAAAGAAAGAAAGAAAACGTAAACATGGCAAACCTCTTTATTTATAGTAGCATTGATTCTTGTGATGTCAGCATGACGTCATCTATCGCCTGAGAAATTCCGAGGGGATTTCATGACGGAAAACACCGAAAGCTAACGAGAAACAGATTAACACCAGCTGGTGTTATTTCCTCTTCAGACCAACTCTGGTGTATTCAGTTACAGGAATATTTTACGTGTTAATTGACCTGATTTCAAAACATGTATAAACATCAATACTTGATGTGCCTGAGTTGAGACAACGGCAACAGCTTTAACTCTGAAGCGACTTAACATTTATTTTTGCACTCTTGCACAAGAATTAAAATGTGCAGGTAGGATAGAGGTTATCGGAATAGAGATTTGGAATCGATATGCCGAGTTCAAGTTACAGTCTAGACCGTTGCTTTCACATTCGTCCATGCATTCAATATTGCTGTTATATCTGATCTGCTTCTTCTGTCATGTATTTAGAGATTCTTGATAAAATCCAAAGAAGAATCTGCAATGTTAACGGTCTTTACCTACCATATCGGCT
The DNA here is from genome assembly GCA_963932145.1 of Acanthosepion lycidas. Taxonomy (NCBI): domain Eukaryota; kingdom Metazoa; phylum Mollusca; class Cephalopoda; order Sepiida; family Sepiidae; genus Acanthosepion; species Acanthosepion lycidas. Next base: position 101,567,060 of record OZ010589.1, on the reverse strand, counting down.
TCAGTCACTTTCCTATCCCCGTGACATGGCTTCTCTGAGCCTTTTCTATAAATATTTTCATAGTAATGTTAAGATTTTCTCTTTGGTAACTAGACGTTACTAATTTAAGCGTAGTACTAAATAAGTAACAATATCTCACCATTTTGCAGTTGAAATGATTAGATTTAACCGTAAGTTCTATGCTAACAGTTTCTTCTCTCACACTTCCGACTTCTTGTTTTCCAACCGGAGAACCGTATTTCAATTCCAATCGAGTTCATTATATTCCTTCACGCACAAATACACTTGGGAAAGCTACAAAGCCATCTCTCCGTCCCTAGATATCAGTTAATTAGTAGGATTTGTATCACTAGATCGTTTACAATCTAAAAATATTTTCTGGTTTTAAATCGATGCAAAAGGTTGATAAGCCGTAAAAAACAATCAATCAATCAATCTGGCTTTCCAGCTAACTTTAATTTTCAAAAATTTAAATGCAGTATCAATCTTCTGTCTTCTTAAATCCTATTCTTTTATTGTTCTCTCTCAGTAATAATGATTTCCTTTTCATCATATACTTCCAAACTCAGTAACCCTTTGCGTCTTAGTGGCTTTAATGCCTTGATTGAGGTGGGGGTCAAACGTTAAGAAATAATTCGCAGTATTCACCATAGAAAATATACGAATCTATTTTATTAATTGTGATCTCTAGCTTTGGGTGTTTTCCAATTTAGCAGAAGGACAGTTGTAGAAAAGGCATCGGGAAATCACTCCGCTATCTTTCCCAAGAAGACATTGTAATTGACACAGACTACACACTACACACATACACTACACACTACACACACACACTACACACGCACACACTACACACACAAAACAAACAAAAAAACAAAAAAAAAACAACAAAAATAATAATTATGTGTTGAGCCATGATCGCTTACGTCCTGAAGGGACATGATTGATTGGCTGATTTGTTTAACAGCATATCAACACTTTATGGGTCATTTAATACCGAAATTTAATTTTCCTAGGAACTTTGAATTAATAAAAATAAGATATATGCTATTCTGCTCCTCCAGCTGAATACATGGTAGATGCTAATACATATTCGTGTGGACATAATTACTAGAGACAGTGCTATGTGTGTTTTAGGTATTTTTGTCAAAGTTATATTTCCGAATACAGATTGATTTCGTTAAGTAATTGTAGGATATTATATGGACTAATGTTATGAATGGGTTCTTTCATGTTGATTGATTTCGTTTTGTAATATTGTGACGTCCCCACCGGTGTCTCTGCGCCAAATGTGACGTCTGCCTAGCCGCGTCCGTCGTGCTATCCTGTCCTGTGACGACCAGCTGGCTTGGTATTGGTCGCGGCACCAAATGTGACGTTCTAACCTTTTGGTGATTCGGATGGGAATCTGGTTAGATTCGGTATCAGCCTTGTCGTTCCCAGCTCGCCTCCAACGTCTGGTTACCGAAGTAACTGTTTTGATTTCCAGTCTAACCTACCCACGTTGTGAATTGATCTTAGTCAGACGAAATCAATCAGTCGCCGGGCCGTAATGCAAGCCGAGTTCGATCAAGGGTAACACCGCACAAGTATATGTAAAAGAAAAAGAAAATAATAACTCGAAAAGTTCAAATGTGTTAAAAAAAGGATAACAATATTTTATATCTGGTTGCTGAATACAGGACTGCGTCTTCTTCCCAACCCACTATATGGATTCGTGACACTTTGTGTTTGTTAGGCGAGTCTTAACATCTTAATTTGTTTGTTCTTTAAGAAACTGGTTCTCGGTGTATCTTCAGGCGATATTCGTAAAACTTGTTTTGGTGGTATGAGTCTAAGTCGTTCTTCAAAAATAAATTGTTCTTGGCTAGAAATTGAGTCGTGATTTGCGTGAATTTTTCGGTCAACTCTTTGCGAGGCGGGCCCAACTCAATTCAACTCAGCTGCGAACTTCACTGCGAACTTAACTGGAACTCGAACTCGAACTCGAACTCGAACTGGTTTTCATTCGCTGCGACTCTGCTTATATGGACGCCGACGAAAACCGGGGTGGGCTTGTCAGGGTTTGTGGTTCCTTGATAATTCTAAACCCACAATCCACTTTCGGTCAGAAAAATTTTATTATTTTCCATTTTTGGAAGTCTTTCGTCTTCCCACCTTCTACTGTTTTCATATTGGTATCTCACCATGCCCTCAGAGGGTGTCAACGGGTTTCCCCTCTCTATCACAGTGGCATCTCACACCTATCCCTTCAGGGGGGCGCAACAGGCCCCCCTCCTTCTTCACATGATTACCTCCGCCTAATGCTCATGCCACCATTCAGCCAATGGGCGCTCAGCAGCGTGGGTGTGGCCAGACTAGCCTCTGTTTAAAAAATCTTGCTCAGAGAAAAATAAAATTATCTTCCTTTTTTCTTTTTCTTTTTCTTTTCTTTCTCTTTCTTTCCTTCTGCCCGACCACAAACCCTTGGACTTTTATCTTAGCCAAATGTCACTTGGACTTTATCACCCGGGGCCTTCGCCAAATAAATGGGTGGTCAATTGGACGTATTTGCATTCTTGGTGCCAATTACTGATCCGATAAAATAGTTTCGCTATCATAGCCAGCCCTGAGAATAACCAGATGCTCCTCTCAATGATATTCTGCATATAGACAAAGGCTTAATCTTTCCTTCATGGTGGTCAGCGGACATTTTTGTTTTTCTCGGACAGTGCGTGCTTAATTAAATTTTATTTTTATCTCTTTAGAATTCTGCGGGAGGTCTCTTGTCCAACTTGAAAAAATCTTTTTTTTATCATTGCCATGGGCTGATTGGATATGTCTTACTCGCCGCCCCGTAACATAAATCAGATTAAATTTTGTGTTTTACCTTCTCGACAATGGAAATAAAAATCTTACGACTTTTCCTTGTCAGAAAAATAACACCGCTTAGTGTCCTTTTCGTGATGGCTTCTTATCACCTAAATTTAATTCTCGCCTTTCTTTTTTCTTCTTTCTTTCTAGCGTCGTAAATAGTGTCACAATATATCAACCTTTATAGATCATTTAATGTCGAAATCTAATTATTTTGAACACAATTTTATGGCTTCAGCTAAATATGTTTTGAGCAAAATTGTATGCCCTAAACTACAGATAAAATGCAGGTCATTGTACTATTTAATTTATAATGGTCATTTTGCTTAAAAATGTATTGTTGGTCATTTTGCTTAAAAATGTATTGTTGGTCATTTTACTATAAATATCTATTGTTGGTTATTTTTTATGTAAAATTGTTTGCTGATATTTTTACTATAAATATGTATTTCTATACTTACAGCGTTTCATTTTCGTTTAGGGCTTCACTATTTTCCCATAGCTGGGACCGTAACAGGTGTTATCACAGAGTCAGTGGGAACCTGGGAACAACAGTAATTAAGTGCTGGTTTCAGCTCTTCAAAACCGCTAATATCCTTATCAGAGGCCTTGCGGCCGGATGTAGTTTATCGTCTTACCCAGGACAGAACGGATATGGCAATCTAAAAGATAATGGTTATAGTACCGGTATGGGTATAGTAACGGTTGCCTTAGTAACACTTCTAACAATATGTTAAAGAACAGGGTAGATTAAGTTCTGTAGTTAATTGTGACAATCAGATGACAACGTGTTGACGGCGGACATAGAAAGAAAATTGCAAGAAGTTAGAAAAGGAAAGCAATAACTGTAGGAAGACATAATTTAAGGTTGTTAACAAGAGAAACATTTCAAGATATGAGCTATGAACTAGAAACGACAAACTCAAGTAGCTAGAGAATGATACATATCTTAGAAATTAATTCCGTTGTTTATAGTAGGATTGGAAGGAAAGTGTGTAGAGTGTGCCCGCCTCAATAAATGTAACTTTTTGTTGAAAAAAAATCAAGTTGTTTTATGACACTGATCCAATGACAAACGTTAAAATTAATGCTTTGCAAATTAACTTATATTAATCTAGATTTTTTTCAACGGTGGCATTATATTAATGTGCGATATTATATGAGATATATATATCAATATATAATTTATAGGTCTGTAATATTAAATCGAGCACAATTTTATTAACACCAGCACTCAGTGTGGTATATATATATATATATATATATATATATATATATATATATATATATATATATATATATATATATATATATATATTCTATAATAATAAATACAACATACAACAATCCATTTCCAGTATGTATATTTTATCATTGAAAATGACTAAATGGATAGTCAAAGGCGTTGGGAAAAATAAAAGATTTGGACAGTTGTATAATTTTCTACTCAAAACAAAAAAAAAATTAAATCATATGAGAAATTATATAAAAAAATAGTCAAAGCACCGTGTCTGTCATATTTAATGAAGCTTACATATATATATATATATATATGAAAATTTCTCTGATTTAACCAGTAGAGAAGACAATATTTGTGAATAAAAATGACAATAGGAAAACTAGTAATTGCTGATAATTACTAGTTTTCCTATTGTCTTTTTTATTCATATATATATATATATATATATATATATGTTTGTGTATGTGTGTGTGTTTGTGTGTGTGTGTATGCACAAGCACACACACATCTTTGGCCTAAGGTGGCCAACGTCAGGGACAAAGTGTAAAAGATTGCATTTAAGTATGACACAGAGCGATATATATGAAATGGCTGATCAAAAAGTATCGGGGCTGATGGAAGCATTCCTGCTGAAGATTCCTTTTACGGGATAGTGAACGTCGCATTCTCTTGGATTACCTCGACGTCATGGAATCTTGTTCCTTTCAAGTGGGATTTGATTTTTTGAAAGAGAAAAAGGCACAAAGGGAGATTTTATCAGACTTAGGGAATGTTTTACTTGGCCCAATGCTACTGCAGAAACTATGGTCACAGATGGAACATCTATTGTGAGGTGACACGAACACACTTTCCTTCTAAACACTGCTATAAACAACGAGAAGCCTTATAACTTAGTGTGCAGTGTGCATATGCTGCAGACTTAAAACTGAATGTGTGCCAAGCGGCATCACTCTCCGTACTTTCGCTCCGTTACCATAGCAACAGTCCCTATACCTTTTGATCATACCTCATATACATACAGATATATATATATATATATATATATATATATATATACGCACACTCACACATATATATCAATGTATTGCTTACATTCTACTGCTCGTTTATTATTTTTTGTATCTTTCGCCGTTTAAATTTTTTTCATTTCTTGCTATTAACGTATTTTCAATGTTCTTTCTCTCCTCTCGCCATTTTCTTTTCAGCTCTCACAATTTTTTTTCTCTTTGTCTTTTACTGTTCTTGATTTTTCTTTCTTTCTTTCTCTCTTTCTTTCTTTTTTGTTTCTCTGTTTCTTTCTTTCTTTCTTTCTTTCTTTCTTTCTTTCTTTCTCACCGAAAGCCATCTTAATCTCAACATTTTCTTTTTTCTTTTTACTTAACGCCATGTTCGCATTAATATTAATCTCAAAATTGTATTTCATCAACTTGCTATTTCTTTCTTTCTTTCTTTCTTTCTTTCTTTCTTTCTTTTCTTTTCTTTCTTTCTTTCTTTCTTTCTTTCTTTCTTTCTTTCTTTCTTTCTTTCTTCCCTGACCTTCTTATCTATTTTGTTTCATTCTTTATTACTATTTATCATTGTTTATATATATATATATATATATATATATATATATATATATATATATATATATATATATATATATATGTATATGTATATACATACGCACACACACACACACACATATATATATATATATATTACTTCTCGGGGTAACAACTGTTTACCTTTCTTATTGCTATTGCTGTCAACTGCAATGCAGATAACCGCTTTTCGGCTATCAAAATACCTGCAATCTGTTCTATCTAAGACTGACTTCGCTTTCTCAACCTCATAATTAAAAAAAGTCGTTTTCTTAACATTGTTCCTTGCCAGCCAGCTTAGCATCTGTCATCATCACTTTTCGATACTTTCAGTAGAACTAAGATCAATGCAGAAACACCATAATTCGAAGTAGAGAAGCGTAAATATAAAACATTTGGGAAAAAATAAAGCGTAAATTCTACTAAAAGAAAAGAAGTTCAAAAGAAGTGCTACTGAACAAAATGAAGTTTAAGTAAAAAATATTTTAAGAATTAAGTTTAAAAAATATTGAGAAATTGAAGTATATTGTAAAACTGAAGTGTAAACGAATAATATCAGAAAAGATAATTGTAAATAAATAATTTTGTAAAAAAAAGGAAGTATAAATAAATAATATCCGAAAACAATATATATAATTTTGAAACACAAAAAAGCATCCTGTATAAACTACATCCACCAGCAAGCATCGGGAGGTTTTGTGGGGCGTTGAACAGCCTTTTAATTACTGGTGTTCCCAGGTTTACCCCGACCTGGGACCTCTTAGGGTCCCAGCTATGGGAAAATAGTTAACCCCAAACTGGAGTCAAAACACTATGAAAGTTTTGAAATAGATTTTAATACCAGCAATACATTTTCGTAAAAATTATTACCAGTAATGAATTTTTGAAGAAAAAATTATTACCAGTAATATATTATTACCAGCAGTAGATATTTAAAAAAAAATCACGGCAATAAAAATCTTGTTGGCATTAAATAACCCATTGATGTTGATATGCCGTAAAACAAACCAAACCAAACAAAACCAGAAAAAAAATCTCTTTCCGATCTGTGTCTGTAAGTCAACATTTCATTTATTTCTGTTTCTAGGCACTTATTCCCGAGGCAACACTACCATCACCCTATGATCAGGGACGTGACATCATATTTGCGGTAGTCGCTGCGTCAATCTGAAAATTCATGAATGAGTCATTATTGATTTTTCCATCAAATATCGAATTTATATACGGATCATTTATGATTTTTTCTTTTTTAAATTGATATTTTGCCTTCGTGCCGGAACAATTAAATAATGTATGAAGAGTCTGATATGATAATATTGAAATGTCAAAATTTACGATAAACTCTGATTACATAGGCATTTCTGATCTATTATCACACTGTCACACGCTCTGTTCTTACAACTGCTGAAGACTTTCCTATCAGCCTGGAAAATTAATGTTCGAAATTGTATCTCCTTTTTCTGGAATTCGAACAACGATCAATGGTGTCCACGGTAAAAAGGCAACAGTTTCATTTATATATGCATATTAATGCACAGAATCCCGAACGAGCGTACTTGCTCGCTTACGAACACATATATTTACTTGCAGGCACAGAGATACATACATATACAAACAAATGAATACAAGCACACTCGTACGCACATACACATAATTTAGCTTACGATTTTGTGTTGAGCTGGTCGGCTGTTAGACAAATCAGCATTCACAACCGATCATGTTTTGTTTGAACCGAGTCCTTGATACCGTGATTTCATCTTAGCTATGGCCTGGTGCAAAGCTCTCACTACACTCATCGCTTATATTAGGTTGGTGCAAGAATAATGACGTAATGATGTCGTTTTTTGACGTTAAAAAAGACGTCAAAAAACGACATTATTACGTCATTATTTTTGCACCAACCTAATAACAATCAGATCCATTATGGTGGTGCTGGTGGTGGGTAGGCTTGTTATATAATTTAGATGCAAATGCAAGAAATGCACTTTATACGATATATCTGACGTTCCATTCTTTGAAAGGCTTTTATCATGTTGTTCACGAAATCGCTATTAATTTCAGCTGGAAAACTATGTACAACTAACACGTATAAATCCCATGCGACCAACTCAAGTGCATAGGCATTTCCTATTAATAAATAATATTGATAAAAGTGAAATATATATATATATATATATATATATATATATATATATATGTGTGTGTGTGTGTGTGTGTGTGTGTGTAAGCAAATATATGGATACAGATCCGATAGTATGAAGAAAAATATGCGGAAAAAACAAACAAAAATCCTTATATGCAATTATGCTGTTTTAATGTTAATATGATGTCAACGTCGGACGTTTCGGTCTAATAGTCCATCTTCAGGACATATTCATAAAACATAATTAATATTAGACCATATTCAATTGAACATCAAAAAGACGATGGACATAAGAGCAAGACCAATCCAAACAGAAAACTGAAATCTTTTATAAGATCAGCGTTCCGTTTAAATATGATGATCACGTTGTCGTCACGTGGGCGATGTTGTGAAAATGTATTCCTAAAATTTGAGTATTTTGAGTATTTTTGAGTAATTTTGAGTATTTTTCATTCATATTTATCTTCATATATATATATATATATATATATATATATATATATATATATATATATATATAGTAAAAGTTATAAATTCGTTGTTATTTTATCCAAGTGGCTCCTACTAATACTAAAACTGATCCGCAAAAAGAGCTCAATGAATTTATTATAACAAAGCAAATAAATAGTATTACAGAACAAAATCAAAAATTACCTTATATGGGGAATAGACCTATTTCAACCTAGGAAAACTTCGTCAGTCTTATTCAACCCAAGTATATGGACTGAGTTCGTGTCGGAATTAGAAATTTAGCTGTGACAGCTATCGAAAAATTAATTCAGAATTTATCTATTTCGAGACAGTGGTAAGAGGATGAGGGAACGTATTATTTGCCTTAAAGGGAATATATATATATATATATATATATATATATATATATATATATATATATATATATATATATATATATATATATACATATATATATATATATATACATATATATATATATTTTATATATATATATATATATATATATATATATATATATATATCAGTTGTCCACAAAAATGTATACACATTTTAACAGCTGATAGCTTAATTGATTTTTTTTTTATTTCCAGGTTAAGCCTATCAGAATTAATTATGTCCGTAAACCTAAGCTTTGAAAAAAGGAAATTTATTCTAAAATGCTCCTGGATGTGTGAAAACACAGTCAAAGTGCAAAGACAATTTAGGAGAGAGTTTTAAACTGATCCACCAACGCGACATACCATTACACGAATTAGAATTTGAAGCTAATCGAACTATCCAAAATGTCCACGATAAGCGTTCCGGAAGATCACGGACATCGGCAAGCCTACAAATCAAGAAATATTACTGGAAACGTATGACCAAAGTCTAAGAGGATATGTTTAACAAGGTATTTCGAAATCGTCTATCTAAAATAATTTTTAAGTGCTGTCAATTATTCAAGTTACATTCCAAGATTAGTGCATGCTATTACTCTAGAACACAAACCATGGGTACATAGTACCCAGCGCAAATTTTCCTATTTTTAATTACAATTTTCAGCACCTGATTTTCTTACCTAAATAATATGTTTTTCAGTTCCTATTAATGTTAACTCAAAGTACAAAGTTTGAAGTGCCTGCATGTAAAATATTTCAAATAAAGATTTATATTTAATATTTTTTTTGATATTTTCAAAATCGGGTATGATATAGCCATGGTTAGTAGTGGGGTAACTTTAATTGATGGTTTGTGTTCTAGGGTTAAAGAAAATGATTCAGACCGTAGAGTGGAGTTAGATCCTACCTTAACGAAATTTTGCCAGACAGGTCGATTGGACGAAGGGGTTTCGTATAATACCCTCCGCGTTCACCATATTTCACACCACAAGACTTTTTTTTTTATAGAGATGCTTAAAAAAGCCTGCGCTACGAAACCTGCAACAGTCACTAAATTGAGAGCAGCCATTAAACGCGAATGCACAAAAATAAACGAAATGTTTGGTGATATTTGCAATTCCATTGTTTCACGTTGTAAACAGTGCCTGGACCAGAAGAAACGACAGTTTGAAAACAGGCGTTGACAATACAGTAAAAAATTCTGTCGATTCTATTAAATTTAGAAAATGAAATGCATTTTAATAAACACTGACTTTATAATTATCTAAAGTATGTATACATATTTGACAGTTACTCAAAATGTTAAAATTTAAGAGCGCTCATAAATATTCATCGGGTTAGCTGAAAAATGTAGATGTTAAAATGTCATGATAGTTCTTTTGTCAGCTGAGACGCCAACCCTACATCCGGGTTTTTTTTACAAGACACTTTCTCTAGAGAGACTGCCACCCAAAGCTAAAGACTTCTTTCAAGTCATGAAGGGAACTATCCCACGCCAGACACCAACTTGGGATTTTAATTTCCGTGGACAGGCTTTAGTTTGCAGACCATTGCCACCGAGGGGACAGGGAAATCGTCTCCTCCTTACTCCTATGGAATCCTTCAGGTAGTGTCTTCTCACCAAAATTGACATTCCCAGAAACCATAGCACGGGACTCAGGGTTGTACACTGGGAATCTGCGGATAGAAATGCAGGAATAACAGTGTGGAAAGAGATTGTCAATGGAGTTCTGACTAACCATATGGAAGCCGAAGGATAATGATGATGAGATGTTAGATTCTAGATGACGTCATGTAGCATCTTCAAAAGGAAATTTAAAGACCCTCATAAATATTCATCAACTGGAACCTCAAGGAATTTAGGCCTTAGATTACGTCATGTGGCATCTTTGAAAGGAACTATTTAAATTTAAAGACGTTCATAAATATTCACCAGGTTAACTGAAATGTCTAGGCGTTTAGACCTTAGATTGCGTCATTTAGTATACTCTAAAAAGAAAAAAAAATTGTAAGAATACTGTTTGGATTGAAGTATGGGATTGAAGTTTCTATTATACATTTCCAAATGTTGAAATGATGGATTCAGCCTTTTTACTTTGATTTTTTAACACATATGTAGTGTATGTTGGGTTGAGAAAATCGTAATTAATTCAGGAAGGGTGAGATATGAAAAAAGCCGGGGTGTAGATTAATATTTTGATAATATTCGATGGCGGCAATCAAGAGGATTTTGCTTCTGAGTAAATTACTTTCTATTGTGATGAGTGTGGAATTTTTTAGATCAAAATTTAGGTGGAATTTATTTCTATGCATGACTAGTGCATTTAAATTGCGTTATAGAATTGGTAGATAGTATTACGTATCTGTTTCTGTTTACTTTATTATTGTGGATAATGTTATTTTTGGTGCGGTCGTATATTTTAGGTGCCTTTATTTTTACGTTGGGGATGAAGTGATAGGGGTATTGAAGATTTTTGTAAATAAAATAATCACATTTGCCTTGATAATGTCCGTCGAATGACGAAACGCGTCGGCTAAAACTAAGTATAGTTTTTTCCTCTTGTCTTAGGTAAGGATTATGACAACATTCACCAACATAATCAAGGAGGCCGTTCGGAAGAGTTGCAGGAGATTCCGAAGTCTTCTTGAGGTCATGATTGAAGTAAATGGCGATTTTATTGAATAAATTTAGTGTTTAGTATTTCAACATATTTTTGTGTAATTTATGCAAATATATCTGTTAAAATGAGATGACAGTAATATTTTCATTTTTGCATAATTTAGGCGACAATCACACCTTGTAAATAATTATGCCTAGAACATATTTCAAAAACTATACATCTGAGTACAAATTCAGAATCAGCGTACTTTTGCTGGTTCCCAAAATTCATAAATTTAGGTTGGCATTTCGGTTCCACTCTTTCACTGTCGAAACGGTTAAATGTAGCTGTCTCTTCCACTCCACTTCTCTAGCTTCATGTCTCGCACTTCCCGTCTTTAGAACTTCCTTCTTCTTACTTGCTTCCCTGACAGGAATAATCTCCCAATTTTGAAATGCAATGTCAATCGGCATCTCCAAAGACCTTGATCTACTTCCCCGTCCTTCTCTTCATCTTTTCCTCTATCACACCTCTTTAGTCTTGCTCTCACTCTCTGAAACCCCTTGCGTACTTGTGACACTCCCACCTTGCTTGGGTTGAAATGCTTAATATATATATATATATATATATATATATATATAAGAAATATAGTCTTAAGGTGTGCTATATTTATGGAATAAAGTGCTCAATATCAGAGATAGAGCGTGTGTAAATATAAAAGTGAACATAGAAGTCAACACTTAGAGGCGACAGTCTGTTTCATGCTATATGCAATCGTCAAGCCACCCATATATGTATATATATATATATATATATATATATGTAAGTGTATGTGTGTGTGTGTATTCATTTACGTTGAACATTGATAAATGCGCATATCTAAAACAATTTTGAAATTGGAGTACATACAAATAAGTATGCTAAGTGTATATCTCAAAAATCAGATAGCTGAGTACAAATTCGGAATCAGCGTACATCCTTTGCCTTGATCATAGATATGGTATGTGAATATCTAAAAAAAACAATGGTTGGTAGAAAAGTTAACACATGAATAACAGAAAATAGCTATTACACTCATGACCAGCCTTAAAAAAGGGGTTACGTTAGTGTGCCTGCTTGCGTGCATGTGCATGTACGTGTGTGTGTGTGTATATGTGCGTGCGTGTGCGTCAGTGCCTGTGGGTGTGTAAATTATTTTAGTTTGATACAAAATCAAAAGTAACATGTCCCAACAGTTATCAAACTCACAAGAGTTGTATTGACATGAGGGTGTGAAACGTGTGAGCATGAAAGATATTTTAATATACACTTACACACACAACCAAGATTCCACACACACACACATACATACACACAGACGAGCTAACGCGTGCGCACGCACGCACGCACACACACAAACATATATATATATATATATATATATATATATATATATATATATATATATATAATATAATATAATATAAAAGTATGTTACTTGTGAGGAAAAAATATATATTTATTCCCGCTAAAGATTTGCTTAATGACAACATACATGATGAAAAAATTACCCAACAATAATAAAAACAAAATATTATCGTTTAAGAGTAAAAAACCAAAAGATTCTGTGATTATTAAACTATATTTTAATCCTTTTTAGAAACTTTTTTTTCTTGAGTCAGCTGGTGACGATAAATTTGTATGAGAAACTTTCGCGTTTTTTTGCAGTGAAACAAAGATTGATTTGGAAAGTTTTTACAAAAATTACATAATGGTCAAATGTTCATCAAACTTTCAGGACTATTTCACAAATGACTGAAATTATTTTTTAAATGTATTCTAAATCCCGAAAAAAATATTTTACGTTTGTTAACCACGGTCTGCATATTTAATTTTATGAAATTTCGAGATATTCTTTTTTGTAGAGCTTATGCTTTATATTAATTATAAGCACAAGTCCTTGGAGAACTTTATTAATCACAGCTCCAGTTATCTAAAATCTCTTCTGAATAATAAAAGAAAAATGCAATGAAACTACAACATTATTTAATTAGAACAGATTTTACTTTTTTTTTATTAATAAGATGTATTATGGAAATTTGTAAAGTTTTAAATTCTGCATTAATTTTTAGCGGTTCAGTGATATTCATAGTAAGTAAAATTATTTATTAATCATGAAGGGAAAAGCTTAGTACCATTCAGAAAATCTTAGTATTTAAAAAAGAATTTTGAATTTTTTCTGTGTGTATTTCTGTAAATACGAGTGTCCATATACGACATTATCAGAAAATAAGAGCCGTAAATATAATAAATTTAAAACTTATTGGTAATTTTCTAAATTTTCCTCAACATACTTCTTCATAAGTAAGACTATAAAGCAAAAGTACCTAAAATTCAATAAAAAATTTGATTATTTATAATATTTTTCTAAATTTTAAAGAATATCTACTACTTAAAAAATTACATAAAAAGGCCGTCATGTTATATTCGTCAAGTAATTTTTACATTTATATTCCCCATAGGAAAACTTCCCCAAAATAAGCAAGATAGTTGTCAATACCTCTGAAAAACGTCTCTGTTTAAAAAAAAAATGCTTTTTTTGCGATATTCTAAACTAAAAGTAAGTAATAATGTTTTCAAATCAGATTTATTAAACTTTAAATCAGTTAATTTTTCCTCAAATAAAATTTCAGAGACGTATATTTCATTTTTGAATAATTTTTTAATGGAGAGAATCATGTTGCGATGACAGATTCGCTAATAAGGCTGATTTTTAGCAATTTTAACGTTTAAAAATAATTCCAATTTAAATTCGGTTTGAAATACAGTAATGTATTTTATTTACTGAACATATTAAATTTAATATATTAACTTGAAATTAAAACTAAAATTAAAACTTCAAGAAAGATTTTTTAAATGTATTTTGAACCTTATGTATCGCGTTTCTTTGGCGGTACCTATCTATCTATCTATCTATTAATATGTATATGTGAATGTGTATAATATTTTCAGATATAGTGTATCTGTAAAGGATCAAAATGAAGAAAAAAGGAAAGAAGAGGAAAAACCATTCATAGGCAACGCGGTTCGTTCTCTGAGTGACTTTTTCAAAAATAAGGATTTATATTGTTGCACATGTTTATATAAAAGAGCAAAGATGTGTTTGGTTTATCAAGCCTTTTAAATTTTAGAACGTTCATGCGAATGTTCATCAGATGATTGAAAGGTCAGTCAAAACATGTGGAGGACACAATGTGCCATCATAAAAAAAATCTAGTAATACAAAATTAAGCGGGAAATATTTAAGAAAAAACAATTTCTTAATATTACCAGCTTTCTTATTTCACAGGTTAAATTACAAAGGCAACTCTATTGTGACTGTCATAAAATCTGCATTCCATTGCGATGGGGATTTTTAAAAACAAGCGCGAACGAAAATGATCTTGGAAAAGATCGAAGGGACTTGGGTTAAAAAAAAAAAAAAACTACATCGCCTTCCTTGATTAATTTTAACTTAATATTAGGTTGGTGCAAAAATAATGTCGTTTTCTCACATATGTTACTATGGGAGAAAACGACATTATTTTTGCACCAACCTAATATCAAGAAACTGATCAGACAACTGGAAAGCATCAGTATGAAAAAAAATATATGTCTATATATTATTCAATGAAGCATGTTTGAATGAAGATATGATGCACACACACGCCTAAGTATGTGTGTGTATGTATGAGTGTGTGTTTAGGCATCATATCTTCTACCGTGCACGGATAGCTTAGGGACAGCTTAGGAGTCTCTGATGCCAAATCGGTTGACTTTCGATCACACACACACACACACACACACAAACACACACACAAACACACACAAATACACACACACACACACTATATATATATATATATATATATATATATATATATATATATATATATATATATATATATATAACTCCCTATTTTATGTATAAGTTGCCAGCCAGGAGTCCTAACTGAACGTCCTGTGACTTTTTTCTTGGAATTTGGTTAAAGGGGCAAGTTACTATATTAAACTAAGACTTTGGAAGAACTTGAAGGGCCGAATACAAGAAGTTATGTCTTCCATACCACAAAAGTTCCCGATGAAATCAGTAGACACGATTGCTGGGCCGCTCGAGAAACTGATAACGAAAACTTTTGCACATAGCGATTTTTAAATAAAACCTCATCCTAAAGGCTTTCCTCTCATATCCATTTCTTGTAAAAATTATATTTACTAAAAAAATTATAAGTTTTATATATATATATATATATATATATATATATATATATATATATATATATATATATATATATACAGAGAGAGAGAGAGAGAGAGAGAGAGAGAGAGAGAGAGATAGATAGATAGATAGATAGATAGATAGATAGATAGATAGATAGATTCCGAGAACGCATATTTTCTACGAAATTCATAGAACATTCAGGCCGGTAAGTTAATAAATATTGTATTGTATTGTTTAATTAAAAACAAAAAACAGAGAATTTACTTAAATAAATTTTATCTAAAAGTAACGTATAAATACAATATATATATATATATATATATATATATATATATATATATATATATATATATATATATATATATATATATATAAATGTGTGCGTATGTGTGTGAGTGAGTGAGTGGGAAAGAGTGTATTTCATTTCCTTTCGACCTTCGTCCAGGCAAATACTTGACCAATAGAGGAATTGTAGGATTTCATGTCCCTCAGGATCTAGACGTCTGAGGTAAATAAATTTTAATCTTAGAAAAGCAGTAGATAAAAAAGACAGAAAAAAAAAGAGAAAAGAAATGAATGAAATAAACCGGGAGTGCAAATGAATATCTATATTCAGCGGCTTTCATCTCACTTAATGCCTGATACTCAGAAGACGTAGAAGACGTGATTTTCGCAAGTCGTCTATACTTAGTATCATCCTGTTCGACCTTGGCAACGGCACAGCGTGGAATAGTACACGCTGGCAGAGACTTCTCCTCCCCTCGATCTCTATTTGCAAAATGAAAAGGATAGGTCGGGTGTTAATTGCTACGTAGGAGCATCAAGGGAAACCCCATTTTGTTTGTTTGCCTTGTTGTCATGGAAACGGCCAATCAGATTCTTTCAGGTAGACATACAATAAAATCTATATAAATAAAGCGTACTGTACGTGGGTCCGTCGGTCCGTGTTTTGATCTCGGCGAATCACAAACAACCTGAAGTAACTACTGTAGTTACACGCGATTAAAAAAATAAATAAAACTGTTTTAAAGTTAAATATCGAACAGAGGGAAAAGTTATAAAAAACAATTTTTTATTAAAGGGTTAACTTTAATATCGCTTTTCGTCGTAATTATTAGGTTGGTGCAAAAATAATGACGTAACAATGTCGTTTTTTCACGTTAAAAAATACGTAAAAAAACGACATTGTTACGTTATTATTTTTGCACCAACCTAATAATTACGACGAAAACCTAATAAAACATAAGCAGGGCCGGCACGTTGTTCTTATGTTTTTTATTTATTTTTTTTTTTCCAGCACGTAGACTGGGACGTATTCGAAATATTACATAGTTCAGTTTCCCTAATGTCTTTTAAGAGTCACTTTATGCGAAAAAATCATAAAGAATGGTGATTTTAAACGAAAATCAAAATTACCCGCAAAATACATGTAAACAAACTACGGAGATCGGTTGCGTATACGAAGAAAGATTTTGCCGAATTAAGGTGTCAATAAAGATAAAATAATTTTATTATTTCTAAATTCTTTAACTTTTACCTATATACGAGGCTGAAGGTAAAAGGTCGAAGGCCCAAAAGCCTTCCGCAGAAGCTAGCCTAAAATCCGCCCGAAGGGTGGTTTCTAGGCTAGTAATAATAAAATGTAAATAAAAAGATGATTTGATATTTGTTCCGCTGAAGTAGATATGTATGTTGAAAATGAAGTTATGCCGCACGTTACAAGTGTTAGATTATAACATTTGCGATTCACAATTTTACGTGTGATATCTAAAACGACGTAGTATAAAGCTATGAATAACAGTATAGATTCAATTTGAATAAGAGTACTGGTTGATTAGACGCTACTTTACGGCTTATTAACTTGTTGCTTGTTATTTAAATCCATGTGAGAGTTTTATTGTAGATAATAAAGATTTACTGATATAATTCGTACTAATTAACCCAAATCTGTAGAGAAACTTTCCCAAGGTTTGATCGATTGATTCGTTTTCCTCGACTTATCAACCCTTTTCAGATTAATTAAAGCCAGAAAAAATATTTTTAGATTCTAAGAACTTTTTGTGGGGTTGGATAATAAAGATTTATTTATTTATGTTCTACTAATTAACTCATAGCTTAGAGTGAAAAGAGATTGATTCTGAATTTTTCCAAGAGTATTTGCACGTAAGTGAATATAACCAGCTCCCGATTTGAAGTAAAACGCGTCTCTCCAATTTCTAAGTCCGAACCGTTATCCATTACGCTATTTACACGCCAATTGTTCTAATTAGTTACATTGATTAGCTACACCAGTTCGGGAAGCAGCCATGCTACGTGCACTGGGACGCTGGTTCCCTGTGTGTTTTCTATAAAATTTTTCATGAAAGTTGTTCTAATGAGCTTTCTTCCTTGGTGCCTCGTCCCAACGACCATAAGCATATTACTGGATTGTCTGCTCTGTCTGTGGAAATAGCAAGATGCAACCGTAAGTGCTATACTGATAGTCTCTACTCTCACACTTCTCGCCTGCAGAAATTGATTCCGGCTTCTTGCTTTCCTGTCAACTACGATCTTCAGAATTCTAAACCCACCATCAAACATTACCTTTTGTTTTGTTTTTTTTTAAATTCTGTTCTTTTTCTGCCCTTTCTCTTCACTAACGTTTTCTTATTTCTTTCACTGTCAGTAATCTTTTGCGTCTTAGGGACATTATCACCTTACTTGGGGTGTAATGAAAAAGAAAAGCAAAATGACAGAAAGCTTTGAATCGAAAAACTGTAGGAGAAAGTAAAACTCTGAAAAGAAAATTTGAAAAAAAAAGGAAAAAAAAAAAAAAAAGGCGCCGAAATAAATCGGCGTGACCGCCATTTTGTTATATCCATGATCGCCTACGTCTTGAAAGGTCATTTCAGTTATAAAGGAATGAATTTTTGTATCTGTAGACATTCTTCGTAACAGTAACGCGCAAATCTTGCTGCTATAACAATGAATTATTCATTTCCCCACTCGTGTTTGATTGACGGAGTCTTGTATGAAAATTATTCAAATATGTCATATATTACGTACACATTTACCTCCCTTCGTAGATACGATGTCCGTCGTGGGCTTATTGCCTAGATGGGTTCATCGCAGATTGATAGGTAGATATTTATATCGAGTAGGTAGCTCTAGCTTTTACAAGAACATGAATACAGATTAGTTTTCAGCATAATAATCATGTTACGCTAATAACAGTAGAAAGCTTTCAGTTTTTGTCTAGTGGCATATTGCATTGTCTAATAACTAATGTCGTATTTGTCTTACCTGTATATACAAATTAGACAGCAGTGTTTACTCTATGTAGAAAGGTATCGCTCCTTTTATGTACCAGTTCCTCATAGACAAGTTGACAAACTGGACTTAGGTATCTGATGATTGCACTGAGCATGAAACTCCGAGTTGAATGGTCGACGTGGGGGTATGATATATATTTATTAATATATACTTAATAGCTCTGTTATTTAGCATTGAACTCTGATTTTGTATACCAAAGGATACATATATGTATGTATTTCAAGACTTACACGTACATTTATTTATATTTATCAATTTGAGTATTCATGCATATGAAGTTGGTATTATATATATATATATATATATATATATATATATATATATCCAGAAAGTACTAGTCTTGTAAATTACATTAATTTTAATGTACTTCCGATTAGGTATAAGCTATGTAATTTTATAAAATATATTTTAAATTTTCTTTTGTCTTACTTAACAGGTATTCAGTAAGATGTTTACTTGTAAACTATAATTTGATTTTTTATCGTATATATATATATATATATATATAATAATAATAAAGAGAAAGAACAATAATATATATAATCCGGTGTTCTTATCAATTATTTTTATTTTTACAAAACAGTTCCCAATGCAAATCTACAGAGCATAAATATTATAAATTTACTAATTTAAAAATATGGTTCCATCGCTACACAGGAATTACCATGTTTCAAAAACAGAAACTAAAAACTTCAAATTCAATTATAAAATTAAATTAAAGTCCCTAGTCCTATTTCATTTTCAAGTGAATTTTGGAATAAATTATTTTGAAATTTACTGAGTTTTACAAGCACATACATTCTTAATATTAGTTAGTTAAGGATACGGAGAAATTCAATCATTTTAACAAGAGTTGGTAGGGTATTCATTTTCACTGAACACTATTGTATCAAAATATGAGTTACTTTCGAAAGAAGATTAAGTTAAGGTAGGGTAGGGTACCTTTTGCAACAAATGACGACATAGGTTCAACGCATGTCGTCTGGTTTTTATCAACGACAAAAAATTTTCGGCACTTGTTTCGCAGTTAAAATTGTACTTGTTTACATAAAGATTTTGACCTACAATTTTAAAATATAAATCTGAAATCTTTTTTAAAAATGAATGCAATAGAATTACTTATATTGTTTAAAAAATATTATTAAATATCAAATATAAATATGTATATTTCATTTACCAGCTTTTCTTTTAACATTATTTAAGGAAAATTTTTGACAATGTCAGCAAATAGCTATTTCATTTATTTCATAAAGTAAATTTTTATTTTTTATAAATATAGTAATATATAATTTCTCAATTATTTACAAAGGACAGGGGTAATTTAATGACCTACATATTCTAGCGTTTCTTATTAATTTCCATTTCACAGTAGGTGTTTTATTGGTTTCTTTTAAGTGCTAGAAAAATTTCGATAGAGACGTCTGATTTCGGTATTTATTTATCTTAAAAGAACTTTGATGTTGGTTGAACCGTTTTTGGACTCATTTTTTGTGCATCCAGTGTAGACTTTTACCTTGTCTGGATCCTCAATAGATGAGATATTGCATTGGTATACTAATGATTCAGTGCAACATTTATTATTAATTGGACAGTTATGAGGATTTTTGCAGTTACATAATTTTTATTTATTTTCATCTCTTTTTAATATTATACTATCTAATTTTCTTTGATCTTGCTCTAAGTGTTTATTCAAGATATCAGCGTTATGTTTCGTAATAGTTTTTTCTAAGTTTTCAGTACAACTGAAAATGGAAAATCTTTAACGATTAATGCAAGGAATTTATGTCCTAACTTATTCTTTACTATTTGGCTGTATGGGGCTGAATACAAAATTATTTTTCTACTTTTGTTTTTTCTGTGTTTTCCATTTTTTATGCAAGTTAGTTTTGGGCTTTTGTAACCTCTATCTTTAGAACTTTATTATTAATATGTTTACAGAAAATCTTCTCATTTTCTGAATTTGTACTTCTCTTTTCGATAAATAAAGGTATATGTTTAATTATAGATGGTGGATGATTAGATTTAGGGTGTATATAATTTTAAATGTAATCTGTATTAAATTTAAAATATTATAAAAATATTTAAAGACGAAACTGAGGAAAAAATACATATGTTTTGTTATTTATTTTGGTTTAACTGAAAGGCCAAAATATGAGAATAAACATTAAAATCTAATGTGGATGTGAAGCTTCGTTACAACTTAGATACATGTTGTGTATGGGTAGGGGAGAATGAAATCTTGCGAAAGAAAATACATGCACAATCTGATTATAATTCACAAAGGTGTAGACATATTTAGATATATAAGCGCGCAAAAACACGAACGAAACAGGAAATAGGTGTCAACGACCCCCACAAAAACAGACAGCATATACATACAACGAATGGCATATATAAGCCATCATACACCCATATATTAATAAAGACACACACATATACACACCTACAAAGATTCAAGTTTGAAAGTGTTAGTAGCCAAATTAAAACAGATTATTACTTACATGGGCAAAGATTAAAAATTGGTAATTTATAATTTTCAATTTTATACTAAAAGTTAATATTAATTAGTTAGAATGTTTTCCATTTTAGTCTAACCCTAACATTAAGTCATTAATTATAATAACCAAGGTTCATTCTCAAGTTTTTTGAATTCTCATATACTTGTATTTTGATTGGTCATTGCAGGTTAGATAACAGATTTTCCCTTATCGAGAGTGTTTATGTTATGTTATCAATCAAACATCCCCCGTTAGAGGAAACGCTGTTATATAAGCTGCAATGATTGGCAACTGCAGATTTTGTAACAGCGTTTCCCCTATCGAAGGGTGTTTGATTGATTTGAACCTTTTAAAAACCTTTATTCTACATTCAACAGCATCACTTGATAAGACACTAGAAGTGTTGAAACATAATGGCTATTTTTGTAGTGATTTTATAACATATTTATGTTATAATTTTCGAATAAATAATTATATTTGCTCTACTCTGTATTGAGCACTCTTTTAAGAATAGTATTTTTTGGCTATTGGAATATATTTCGTATACACCAATCCTATACTTTGGTATATATATATATATATATATATATATATATATATATATATATATATATATATATATATATGCATGTGTGTGTGTGTCTGTATATATATATATATATATATATATATATATATATATATATGTATATATATATATATATATATATATATATATATATATATATATGTAGGGCGAAACATCACTTATAAACTTATTTTACAAGGATACAAACGAAGATTGTTCGTGGGGCAATTGCCAGTTTATCCCGTGCTCTTTGAAGTCTAAATGTTCTAATTCTGGCTCTTTATTAGGAAAACAGGCCTATATTAAACCTGCCAAGTAGGTTGTGAAATAGATAAGCCACGCGGGGGAGGTAAGCAGATGGACAGGCAAAAATAATTAACGAGCGCGTGTAAGCATAGTAGATTATAACTTCTGCAATACCTGCGGAATATAATTATCTCTATATATTTGGTCTACGTTGAGGATCAAACGCTGGCAAATCGAATGTCAACACCAGTTGTCTGTGTCCGAATTTGTAAAAGTCGGAGATTTCTAAATTTGAAATTTATAAATCTAACAAAATCATTCATTGGTATCCTGAAATAAAACAAAATCATACCTCGCCCATATTGTAAAATATGTTTTAATTTCTCTTCTATCTCACTTATCAAACATTATTCTTGTAAAATATATACATTTTAATGTTTTGCCCATGTGGTATTCAGTAAGCCATGTACTTGTAAAATATATTTTTCTTTTTGTCTCAGGTATTCAATATAAGTCGTCTATTTGAAAATGTATTTTGAAATTGTCTTTTGTTGTGCAAATTAGGTATTCAGGAAGTAATCTACTTGTAAAATATATTTTTAAATTTGAATCTGTCTCATCCATCAACTATTCAGTAAGCAATGTACTTGTAAAATATTTTAAAAATAAAGTATTCATTAGGTAATCGGTAATTCACGATATTTAGCCGTGCGTCCACGTCGCAACAAAGTACGACACAAGGTCGAGTTTCATGTGGGTTTATCATCAATATGGTAGAAAAAAATTCTAAACACAGTCCCCTTCAAATGGAGGTATAGCTTTGGGGTGCCCCCTTTAGGTATTCCGTATACCATGTCATGTATATAAAATATATTTAAACGTTCCTTTTCTTCACCTAATCTCCGCCATCTTCATATTTTCTCAGCTTAGCTAAGTGCATGTCTATGTGTCTGTGATAAGGTATTTTACTTATTTACATTATTTACAATTGTTCCGACCATTGACCCCATCTTCATTGCTATATTCACGACGCTTCGGCAGCTGTACGTTCAGGATTTTCTTCAGGTGATTGGAATTTCGAACTGAACCATTTATCCACTGGCGTAGATTGTTCTAGTTCCACGTGCCATGCCTCTTTCGGAAAACACCCCCTCCCCCCATAGAATAGAATATGACTAAGGACTGTGTGTACGCCATCAAATGTAGCTGTGGTAAGAAATATAAAGGAAAAACAGACCGCCCCCCCCGCTTTAAGGTAAGACTGCAAGAACCTCATAAAGCAATAACATGAGGAGAAATAGGAAAATCAGACGGAGCTGCCCACATATGGAGGGAAAAAGGAAGATCATTGCCCCCTGTGGGATAAGGTTGAAATAATAGACGTAGAACATCATTGGAAAATACGGAATACATGAGGAATTAGCACATATGCTAGGCCATAAATATTACCTAAGCCACCAAATACAAAAATGTATGCAATATGGAAAACAACAATACGGAGTGCGAGAGAAAAGCAATAATGACAACAACAACAAAAAAAATAAAACAAAAAAAAAAATTGCAAAAAAAAAAAAAATAAACAAACAAAAAAATCTGATTACCGCGTTGTGAGTTCAATACCTACCGACTTCAGTGCTAAATAAAACTTAGGAGAGTTGAGTTAAATGGTAATAACTTAGATATCTGGAAGAGGGGTGGCACGTGGAAAGAAAAACAGGGTTCAGTTCAAAATTCCAATCACCTGAAGAAGGACGGAGCGTACGATGGCCGAAACGCCGTGAATATGACAATAAAAACGAGGACAATACTCCGAACAATGTAAATAGTTAGCATAGTACAGAATAAAATCAAAAGGTAAAAAGAAGATTGTGTTGCACAAAGCTTCTATTTAGCTTGCCTCGTAAATGATTATTCAAACTTTTCGGTTGTAGGAAAGGACCCTAAAGTATATTTCTGAGATAAGGTATTATGCACACTATTTACGTTATTCGGACTATTGTCCTCATCTTTGTTACCATATTTATCACAACGTTTCGGCCGTTGTACGCTCCACCCTTCTTCAGGTGGTTGGAATGTCCTTAAGGACACATGGCACAGTGGATAAAGGCACAAAAAGTGTGAGTTCAATACCTGGTTAAGACAGTTGAGAACTTGGAGAAGGGAATTAACAGGATATAACCGATAACTAGCATCAATTAGACATGGTACGTGGAACTAGAACAGTCTACCCCAGTGAGCGAAATAAAGGGTTCAGTTCGACATTCAAACCACCTGAAGAAGGCCGGAGCGTAGCATTTGTAAATTCAAGGTTATCTAAGTTCATTAATACCTATCTATTTCAATATATATATATATATATATATATATATATATATATATATATATATATATATATATATATATATTGGCTCCTGAAATAAATATTAATTTCAGTTGAGCTCTCTAGGGAGTAGGTATGGTGACTATTATAGCTAATATAGCGAGACTCTTCGCATAGCGAATTGAGTCACTGTCAGTCACTGGGCGTGTTTCTAAAAATAAATCCGCTAAAAATCCGCCTACTTCCCTGCCGTGCGCCGACGGCTTAGTGGTAGAATCTCCGCGTGACACCCATTCAGTCGGGTTTCCATCCGAGCTAGAGACAACCGGATGTCTAGCCACACTGATGAGCTGCGAAACAGTCTATCTGTGGATGACGTTATATATATATATATGCTTTGAACAATTAAAGAAAAAAATTAAATTAAAGTTTTCAGCCACTGTAGGTTGTATAATAATATTTTTGTTTTATTATTTCAATTAGGTTCCTCGAATAGTTTTGGCCAGCATGGCTACCACCAGGAGAGAAAATAAAACACTGCTTGTTAGTAGCAGTAAACTATAGGGGGTGAATGATTGTTTCTGAAGGAAGTGAAATTTATCTGTCGTTTTCAGTTTTTTTTTAATGTTAATTTTGGTCAGTCAAACGGCCTCTTTCAAGTTACTTTTAAGATAGGTGATTGGAGACTTCTGACTTTTAGAATACCCTCCTTTGGTCATTTTGACAGTTTCACACACACACACACATATATATATATATATATATATATATATATATATATATATATATATATATATATATAGTTGCATCAGTTTCAGTGCTTTTATTTATTTTATCTCTTTCTATTTGCCTCGGAATGAAACAACGTTATTCGACAAATAGTTTTCTTCATAGGATGTTCCTTCTGCCACCCACATATAAAAGTAACAGGCAAATCTCGTAAACGTTAAAGCAATGTAATGTATGGCGCCGCTCCCTGTTGAGAAAGGCGTTCTGAAAATAAGTCCGTACACCTCTGTAGACAACCCTTCACTGTGCCCAGCATTAAACTTATGTCTATGTGCTAACACGATTCCTTATCTTTCAAGTCACACTGAACATAAAATATTGATTCAAATGAGAGATCAGAACACTAGACATTAATAGCTGGGATTTTTACGTAGCTGTAACTTCTAATGTAATATAAACATGAATCCCACCCACACCAGTATAAATACGCATCAAATAAAGTTTCTGGTAGGTATCAGATATTTGGCATGAGAAAGTAGTACCTTATAGAGGTTCACTACCTAAATATACATGTGCGTGTTCGACACAGAATACATTTAGCCAGAGATTTTAAGGTTCCATCAGTTGCTTGTTAGGAATAGAAACACACTTTTTGTGACTAAGGCGAGCCGAGAGCAAATGTATGGCCAGATTCCTGAAGAACCCAAAAGATATTACTGACAATTTTTAGATAGATAGACTTTTTTAATTTCTTCGTGTTAAATTCATATACTTTATTACTAATTTAAAAAGGAATTTTCAAGAAAAGAATTTATGGATTTCCATCTACGTTTCTGTAGAATTTCCTGGTATGGTGTCTGAAAAATAATTATTGCAATTTTTATACATACATATTTGAAGACATTTTTTATGTTCATACGTTCTTTTTATAGATACAAATATTTATGTAAATCGAACCTGCATCCTATACGGAACTGTCATATATATATATATATATATATATATATATATATACATATATATATATATATATATATATATATATATATATATATATATATATATATATATATATATATATGTGTGTGTGTGTGTGTGTATGTATGTAAGTAAGTATATATATATATATATATGTGTGTGTGTGTGTGTGTGTGTGAAGTTTTACCACTTCAGACATTATTGTTTGTGGATACTCGTTTTTGGATGGACGCTCCGTTTATTTATTACTAGCCGCATGGCCCGGCATTGCCGGTGCTTAATTCAAAAATCGTACGACTCATACAGCAATCGCTATCACTTGACTGAAAATATTTTTGCCCTTCCTTGCCTTTAAAGGAGTGCCCTTTGCCGTGCTGATGTTGCTACATGCCTTACTTCTTGCCTATCTCACACTGCGATTTTTTCGAAGCTCTATACTAAACATTAAATCTGTTACGAAAAAAGAACTAAACAAAATGAACACAAACAATCATCTTTAAAAAAGGACTCGTAACTGGAAAAACCGAATGAAAAAAGAATGTTAACAACAAATACTTTTTCAAACCAAACCCACTTCTGCGGAATCAGAATCAACGTTGAGTTTAAGCAAGCGAATGATCCAATTGGAGTAAAGTGCCATGCAAATTTAAATTTTTCCCACTTGTGACGAATGCAGCTATCGATTTTTTTTGCATGCTAACATGCTAGTTAACTTTCGTGTCAGCCAGTTGTTGGCTCTCACGCTGGCCAATAGAATCTTCCTGCCTATTCGTGTCAGCCAGCTATAAGCTCTCACTCTGGCCAGTAGAAAATGGCCGCTAACTACATGAAAACTGCCGTAGAAGCATGAAAAAATCGATTATTTCCATTATCGATGGGAGCTAGGAAATCCAAAGTCGGCCTTGGCCTTCCCGCTAATTTGGAGCATGTGCATGTAAATTTGGATGCAGATCCGTCGAAAATTGCGGCCGTGCATTCGTTACAAACACACACACACACACACACACACACACACACACACACACACACACACACACACACACAAACATTCTGCCTTTATAGATAGAGATAGAATATATTTATTTATTTTCATCTACCTGTCTGAATATTCGAGAAATCTTAAAGAAAAAGTTACGCTTTTTGGCAAAATAGGAACCTGTGTACTTCTGGAGAGATTGAGCTCCAGTTAGATACGCCACGCTCGGATCAACTGAGCTACAAAGAACTAATCGTTCATGCGAGGTTGAAATAGTGCATTTATTTGCGAAATTTCGTGAGATCTATGACGAGAGAAGTTTTGCTTAAAGTTAAAATTTCGGCCTTGCCTAGAATGACAGCTAGTGTCTAATAACAACTGCATGCGTCTGAGTCAGAGGTATATCAACAGTTAAGCTGGTCTCTAGTACATTATTTTGATGTATTGTATGCCTCAGCTATAGAGAAGAAGGAACGTTTGAGGGATTTTATAAAATACAAATTGTTATTGCGCGAAGAGCATATCACAGTATTTCCAAAACGAAATAGCTTTTGCTATTTCTACGTTCATTTGTAGCGTATTATTAGCTTCTAAAGACGGACAAAATGCTAACTGCCGACACAGCATTAGGCCGACCAAGATTAATAGATGTAAAAAATGAATGGGGACTTTCTCATCAAGTACGATCATACAGACGAGCTACAGTGGTTCAGATTGTTGATAGATAATACAGATGTTCAAAGGAATATACTTCAAAATAATGTGTATTGATCCGTATATATGACACTGGTAAGCCAATGGTTAGTGAGTTAACATTTGCTAACCTATGTTCATGTCCAAAACATCTTTAGTGAGGTGGCGTGCGTTGAAACTGAACTTTGTATAGATAGATAAAATAACCTAATTTGATGTTTTGTTTTCTCCTGAACATATTGGGTAAGGAGGTTGCCATTTTGTTCTGCGATAGACCGGTGTCTAACAAATACTATAAGACTCAGTGTTTCCTGCTATTCAACCCAGAGCGAGATGGGAAGAAGGGTATGAAATTCGAATTCGGAAAGCAGAGTTCGTATTCCGAGTCAATATACATTACAACACAACCTACATCCAAGTTTACAGTACCTGATATTCCTAACCGGTCACCCACCTAGGTACAGACCAGGCGCGACGGTAATCGTACGAAAACTGGTGTTTCAACGAGATATGGCTACAAGCCGGAAATATTAAGGGTGCAGTTTAGGTGGATGTATGTGAAAAATAACGATTAACCCTGAACTTGAATAGGTTAAGATTCTATTGGTCGGAAAGGCATACCCCTGGAGATTATATTCCACAAAGCAGCAATCCAGGTGGAACCCTTTTTTTTTATGCCCGACGAAATATTGCTTAACTACTCTAATCAAATATAATTTGATTTATGAAGTTAGTCGAAGTTACCAATTAGGATAGGCAGACGACCATATCATATTGAAACATTGGTTCTCGTATGCTAAGTTAAACAACGTCGAGCCTGGTCAGTACCTAGAAGGGTGACCGCTTGGAATACCAGGTGCTGTAAGCTTGGATGCATGGGGTGTGTAATGGCTAACGGTTCAGAATTGGAAGTTAGAGAGCCGGGTTTCAATTCCACTCGGGTTAATTATATTCACTTAAGAACAAATATTCCTTTCCAGCGAGGATTACGGCCATATAATATTGTAACTACCGGTTCCCGTACGACCACTAAAGTTAAGCAACATAGAAAGGTGAGTGCTTCGATGAGTGGGTGGTCTATTAAATACTGGCGCAGAATTGTTAATCAGGGAGCCGAATTTCTTTTCCAGTTGGTTTCGTTATGTTCACTTACGCATAAATAGCCTTGAGAAATCCACATCTTCTCCCTCCATCTATGGATTAATTAGTAATACTTTTATCACTAAATCATTATCATCTTCTCCCCGCCAAATTCTTATAATAAAAAAATGTATTTTCCGGCTTTGAATAAACTGCAAAGCGTCGACAAGCCATAAAAAATAAATCAATCAAATCAAACCACCGATCAGGGAAAGATCTGGTACATAGCTATTTTTTTTCTTTGCCTTCAACGACCCTGAAACTGACACAATTGCTGAGCGCGTCTCTGTAAATTTGAGATAGTCTCAAATTCGTAGCATTACTTCAATGGGATGGTTATATGAAATAAATACAAGAGCTTCTTTTAAGTATGGCTGTTTATGTAAACATAAACTCTATCCAGAAAGGCTATTTAGAGAAATATGTATTCAACAAGATTAATAAAGTAAATAAAGAATGTAGAATGATTCGATGGTCAAATACTCCAGTGTCTACGTTTAAAAGCTATTTCTTTATGAACAAAGACACTTTGAAGGAGAGAGACGCGAGAAATGGCATCGGCTTAGACTTTGTAAACATGGCGACCTCCGGTAGGGCAATTGCCAGCAAGTTAATCTAGTCCACAATTACTACTGTGTAGTGAGTTCGATCCTGCTCGGAAGCTCTATTCTTGAATATTAAGCATAGTATTTTTATTAGTTTGCATTAGGTGTGAAAGTAATAGTTAACGAGCTAATTTTATTGATTGTGCATGTTTCATTAAAAACGACAGACAAGGTACTACGGTTAAGCTTTTCATTTAATTTGTTTTGTGTTCTGACAAGAGCTTTATTTTCTGGACAAAAGGTGTGTAAGAACTGTCCAAATGTTTTATATGTCCAAGCATACACAGAATCGCACACACTCAATTCAGCTGAAAATCGAATCATCCTTGATAATAGCTAAAGGTATAGCCGAAAGCGCTCGGAAATATAAAATATTTGGACAGTTCTTACACACCCTTTGTCCAGAAAAGAAAGCTCTTGTTCTAACACAAGAAAAAAATAAATAAAAAGCTTAACCGTAGTACCTTGTCTGTCCTTTTTAATGAAACATGCATAAAGGAAGGATTTGCTGCCTAAATATACAACTATATATATATATATATATATATATATATATATATATATATATATATATATATGATCACTGATGTAATACTCATACAAAAAACAAACATCTATAAATAAAAACAATTATACTTTAAGAGTCGATTTCCTCAAATCAATATATAAAAATAAATAATTAATTAAATAAAATACACACAAACGCAAACAAACACGTCACACCTGGCCTTCGTCACAACATTCCTTGTCCATATCATTACACTCTACGAAACTTATCATTGGTCGCTACTTACCCTGAGTATGGCTTAAGAAAGTCGAAGGCCTGGACCATGGAGGAAAATACATGACAAAGTGGAAAATGTTTTCGTTTGACGCGTTTCGTCCTTTATATAAGTCGTTTTAGAATAAGTTCCCTAACCAAATTAAGATTGCAGATAAATTGTCCAAAGTTCGTATTTTCTTCTATTGCTGTTCGGATACCTCCGACATTCTCAGTCATTATTAAGAATCGAGTGTTGGCAGTGTGGTAGACAATACGATTTAACCTGAAATTTAAAACTGTGTCGTTATGTATAAAACAGTTTCAAAGAGCTTGACTGACTCGAAAACAATGTATCAGTTATTTTTTTCTGCATTATTAATATTTTACAACTATAGTTATTAGTATTATTACTGTTATTTTTATATGAATATTAAATATGTTAGGGTCACTTTAAAATACTATTACTAACATTACATATATATGTGTGTGTGAGCGTGTGTGTGTATCCTTTAAATGTTTGATGAAAACCACAGACAAATAATTTAGTTTTTACTTAGACTTTGTTAATAAATATTTCACTGAATTTTAAAAGTCTAAGTATTATGAACACACACTGATAAACCTAAAACCGCATGATCTACAATATGTGTCAAGAATGACAACTACTGTCTCACAACAAATGCATTCGTCAGAGTTAGAGGTATGCCAAAATTTATGCCGGTCTGCAGTGCATCATTTTGATGTATTGAATGCCCTAGACATATATTTCCTTTCATTTCTGTGGTATACACATTTCCTTCCGTGTCCCAAACAGCGACCTATGGTCAGAAATGGCTTCATTTTTTGTAAAAAAAAAAACCCCTAAGATCGCACACATTTTACATAGATAAAGCCCTTTGTAATGCGTGAGTTGTGTCTGTCAGTACCATTTTTGTATTTCTTTAAGGCATGAGTCAGCAGAAAACCCTTCAATGAGTTTATCGTCATCTTTTCCAGTCAACCCGAAGGTTTAATGATGTCCGCGTTTGCCACATTTTTTAGATTTTCACTTCACGCTCCTTGTATTTTGATAGTTTTTTTTGAATATCTCCAAAGATACATTACAATCTGCAGTGAACGCCATGTCAATAAGAAAGCTTATTCTATTCTTGTGGTCTTGGATCATAATGTCTGGGCCATTAGCTGTGATTATTCCGAATGACTGTATTGTAAAGTCCCATAAAATTATTATTATTATTATTATTATTATTATTATTATTATTATTATTATTATTATATGTATATTAAATATTTTACACACCATTTCTACCATTATATATATATATGTGTGTATGTTCATGAGTGTGTACGATTAATAAGACAAGCGAACAATGTATTTTTATAATATTTTTACTAAGCTTTCTTCTATATAAATAAATGCGAAATTCATTGTGTCACACTTTTTCAACTTTTACTCGTAACGGCTGTAGCCCAACATATCAATACCATTTTAGAATCTGGTCGACTCCGTGAGCAAATCAAAAACATTCTAGGCTGGATCCAGACCTGCAATCCTGAAATTTTAGATTCTCAAATTTTCAATACTGCCATTGTTTTTCGGCGATTTTTTACGTGATTTTTTTTAAGCGTCGAAGTTTTTGCACGATAACAATTTATATAACTTCGTAATAAATTTGGGAATGATCAAAATTAATTGCAAAATTCAGCGAAAGTGAAAATAGAAATAATTGTTTGTACGGAAAGTAAGGATCTACGTATATCAAATTGTCTTTAAATTAAGTAGCGTTAGAATAATTATCGTTGAATTTTTTTAAAGGTAAGTCTGAATATTAATGCAATACTTAAATGCAGCGATCAATTTTGAGTTCTTCTGTAGTTTATTGTTGCCTATCGCATACGGCAGCAACATCTCCGCCACCAGAACACCCAAGGCTGCAGCGAAGAAAAGAAAGTCTCGTTTAAATAAAAACCAAGATCAAACGGCAGCCAGGAGAGCTTCCAGTGCTGAGAATATGTAAAGACTTAGGGACTCTCAAACTCCTGAATAAGCCGAAGGCCCAATGAAGTGCCCTCTGCAGAAGCTAGCCTAATTGCCGCCCGATAAGGTTGCTTTTATCCTAATAATAGATATTTCACTCAATTTAAAAAAAAATTAAGTATTATTCTGTACTCACACTGTCTAATGTAGTCAGTTTGATCCTCTCAAAAAGAACTGTTATTGCGCTAAAGCCAAACTAGATTACCTAAACAGAAAATTCATAAACATAAAATGAATGTTATCCTGTATGGCAGCTCTTCCAGATTCTTTCGTCCTAAAGCATATGTTCCCCAATAATCTATCCTTTGTCCTACTTTGATGTTAATTTTTAATTCACGGTGTCATCAGCTCTCAAACTGATACCTATGCTGATGACACAGCTATTTACTCCTCTCTCAATAGTAAGCTGATTTCAAAAACAACCTTGAGTCTGTTATTAACTGGGGCAAAGGGTGGGTTAACTAAACAGCTCTCTATTAATCCGTATGGCTGATGCTAACCTCCAAGAGCGTGATTCATTGTGTCTTCTTGAGCTAATTTTCTCGGCTCTCAGGTGAGTGCCGAATGATTATTCAAGATCATGAATAGCCAAGAAATTTATCCAAGGTTATTCAAGATCAATTATTCCTGAAAGATAAAATAGTGATAATAAATTTGCCACTTTTTTACATTACACCACCCACAGATACCGTTTTAAACCTTCCTTCATATTTGTACTAGGCACCCTGTAAAAATCTTTCCTACGTATTTTTACTAAATAAATAAATAAATCTTGCAATTTAGAAAACTGTTATAACTAAAACTCTAAATTCCTTTTACTTGACTGAGAATATTCAGAAAAATACTTGACTAATCACGAAAGAATTGATTTGCCACTTGCCGGATATTAAAGAAAATATTTAGTGCAGTGTTCAAACATTCCATGCTAAAAACAAAGTTAACATTTATAGATTTGCCCTATTTAAGTGGCATAGTATATACTGACTGCATCGCTGCAGTGTGGATATCACCTCCACCAGAAAATGGGCCGCTTTACGATGGATAATTGCAGAACTTTATCTGCCTTTTTGACTCCAGTGTAAACCAGACCTAACTCTGTCTTTCTGACTCTTACATAAATTCTGCCTATGTCTTCATCTTTGATTCTAGTGCAGGTTTTCCCAATCTTTTTGCGTCATCACACACTTTCATATGGAACAACTTTTTACTGCCCGACTGTATAGTAAATATACAAAAGCATACTAAAATTGTTTGCTAAAAGTCCGTGAACTGAGTTTATGATTACTTACATTATTTATATTATTCGGACTGTTATCCAAATCTTCATTGTCATATTCACAATGTTTCGACCGTTGTACACTCGACGTTCTTCAGGTTATTGGAATTTCGAACAACTCTTTATTTTCGTCCACTGGTAGTCGTAATACCAAAGGGAGGTAACAAATAAAGGTGACATTAACTTATTGTTAAAGAACAAAAGAAAGCAACCGTGGTCATTGGAAATTGTATACATAATTTAGTTTTATATTTGAGGTTAGTTTTAGGGTTAGAGTTGCAAGTGTTGAAAAATATTAAACGATTTTTGTTCATAATCATAAAATTAAAATGTATATATTCTACTAGCAACTAAATAAAACATAAGCGGATATTTTATTGTTCTTTTTGGTCATCTCTTATCTGATTTATATCGGAAAAAGTGATATAGTGTAACCCGGATATAAGAGAGCTGTCGTGACCGGAGAAGTCTCTTATATCCGGGTTTTATCTGTTTTGTTTAGGTAAGTATGGCTCTAATTTGGGACTAGAGAAAATCTTTCTTATATCCGGGTTTATCTTATATCATGGTCTCTTATATCCGGGTTACAGTGTATTTCGTCTGAAGAACGACTTAAATATTAATGTGCCTTCTCATAACTATAAAAAAAAAATACTATTCCTTGTTTTCTGAGATATATCTTTTCTAGGAATATGACCAAGTTATTGCAATTTAGCAAGTTTTTTTTTTATACAGGTTCTTTGTTATCTGTCTATATTTCTGTCTATATTATGTACACTATTTACATTATTCGGACTATTGAGTCGCCATATTTATTACAACGTTTCGGCCGTTGTACGCTCTGGCCTTCTTCAGGTGGTTTCGCTCACTGTTCTAGTCCCACGTGCCATGTCTAATGGATGTCAGTTATCAGTAATCTCATGTTAATTCACCTATCCTCTGCCTTAACCAGGTATTGAACTCACAACTGTTTGGGTCCTGTCACTGGATCTAACCAACCTATTTATCCACTATGCCATGTGTCCTTGAGGACATCTGTGCATGTATTTCTGGGTATTATAAAAATAATGTCTTCAGAACCATTTTTTATCAGTGATCATATTGCAATTTTTATTGTTATCATTGTTCTTTAAATATTTTTTCGGGTGTCATATGCTGAAATACCTTTTTAATACTCAAAATCCTACATTGCCCACCAAAATTTCCAATCGCCCACAATTTTTTGTTCAGTCGCTGATCGGCCACCCAACATTTGAAATCGCCCACTGGTGGGTGATATCGCCCAGGTTGGGAAACTCTACTCTCGCGTAAACCGAACCTATCTATACTTTCTGATTCTTAAACGGGATATGTGGATACATTTTCAGATCTAGTGTAAACCCAGCTCTTTGTTTTTCTGACTTTTGAGTAAACTGGCCTCTTTTTTACTCTAGTATAAGCCGAACATATGCCTGCCTTTCTGGTCTAATTCGGACCTATATCTACCTTTATGGCTTTTGTGAAAACTGGACCATTGTCTCACTTTTTAATTCTAATGCAAACCCGATCACTGTATTTTTTTAAACTCTAGTGTAAACCAAACCTACCTATGCCATTCTGGCTCTAGTGTAAAAAGGACCTGACTTGGGTGAAAACTAGACCAATGTCAACCTTTTTTAAGACTAGTATAAACCGGGTCTATCTCTACTTTCTAACACTTATGTAAACTAGAGCTATGTTTTGTGTAATCCGGAAACATCTCTGCCTTTCTCACTTTTGTGCAAATCAGATATATACCTACTTTTTTTAAGAGTAAAAATGATATGCTCTTCCTCTTTGACCCTTGTGAAAGACTTGACCTATATCTTCCTTCTTGACTAGTATTAGGTTGGTGCAAAAATAATATCGTTTTTTGACGTATTTTTTAACGTCAAAAAACGACATTAATTTTGCACCAACCTAATACAATTCGGACTTCTCCCTGCCTTTCTCACTCAGAGGGAACGACGTTGACAATAAATGAGAAATGCAAACGATAGAGAAAGACGTGATTCCCAGTAGAAATGTAGAGTGGATGGGGAAAAACCTACTTCATAGATTAAATAAAGTGTTCGTTCGAATTTCCAAGATGGTTAACTTGATCGCTGTCAAACAAGAGAGCAAAATCTACCCTGATATTTAAAACAATCAGTGATGGATTCATGCCTTTTCTAAGGGCATTAGTTCAAAATAAATACAAAGTAAGTCTGCTGGAATTTGAACTCGTCTCACTGATTGAATTTTTCGCACCTCCTTCAAAAATTTTTTCACCTGAATAAATATCGTGACATCAGTATTTTCTTTATTTTCATTTTCGTTAATGCAAAAAAAAAAAAAAAAAACTTTGAAAACTCTGACCATATTATTTCTCTCATTCTTGTTTGTTTCCGTTTTTTATTTTCTCTTTCTTTCATTTTCTTCTTGCCTCGTTTTTTCATACACTTTCCCTCTTTCAACTTTTACCACTTAATTTTCTTTTCATTATTTTTATCATATTAGATTCTTTGTAACAATTTATGATTGCCTCTTTCTTGCTTCTTTCATTTTTTCTTTCTTTTAACATTGTAGCGTCTTTCAATTTATCTGTAATTTCCTTTGCCTTTTTTGTTCAGTTTCTATTTTTCAATTTTTTTTTCCTTTTTTTCTTTCATTCTTTTTTCCCCGTTTTAATTTTTTTAACACTTTCAATCTTTTTCTCTGTCAACACTCAACTTCTCGCTTTATACTTTAAGCTCTTATCTTTCCTTCTTTCTTTCTTTCTTTATGCCTTTCTTTCTTTATGCCTTTCTTTATGCTTTTCTTTCTTTCTTTCTTTCTTTCTTTCTTTCTTCCTTTCTTTCTTTATGCCTTTCTTTCTTTATGCCTTTCTTTATGCCTTTCTTTCTTTCTTTCTTTATTCCTTTTCTTTCTTTCTTTCTTTCTTTATGCCTTTCTTTATGCCTTTCTTTTTTTGTCTTTCTTTATGTTTTTATTTATTTCTGTCTTTATTGATCTTTTTTCTCTTGGCATTTATAAAACTGATTTTGCTTTTCTTTCGACCACTTGAAACTGCCAACAGAGGCCGCAAATGTGCGAGAAATATTGACAAGATTTCACAATGATTTGAAACGGACTTAGAACAAAATTCCCCGTCTTGTGATTTGCTACAGTCGCTGGCGTGATTTGTCTCCTCGCCCAAAACGCATTGATCGCATACATATGTTTTTTTTTCATGACAAAGTAACAAAACTAAATGCACAAGAAATCGTTCTCTAATGTACACGGAATGAAAGAAGCAGAAAATACGAAGGAAACAAATAAAATTAAATAAAGTATATTCAATATTAATAGCATATTGTGGAGACCAGGGAGAACGATTACGATTTCTGAACATTATAAATTTAGAATCTGTCTATATATATGAGATTAGGTATTATGTACATTATTTACATTATTCGGACAATTGTCCTCAGCTTTGTCGCCATATTTATCACAACGTTTCGGCTGTTGTACCTTCTTCAGGTGGTTGGATTGTCGAACTGAACCCTTTATTTCGCTCATTGGAGTAGACTGTTCTCGTTCCACGTGCCATGTTTGATGGATGTCAGTTATCAGTTATCTCCTGCTAATTTTCCCTCTGAAAGTTCTCCACTGCCTTAGCCGGGTATTGAACTGACACTCTTTGGGTCCTGTCACTGGATCTAACCAACGCCTTTATCCACTGTGCCGTGTGTCATTGAGGAATAAATACAGTATGGGAACCAGTAATAAGGAGTGCCAGAGAAAAGCAATGATAACAACAAAGTTGCAATATGAGCTCTGATAAAAACATGTAATGATAACAGCAAAAATTGCAATATGAGCACTGGTAAAAATGTTTGCTGAAGACATTAGGTTTATAATACCCAGAAATTCAAACCCAGGACACATGGCACAGTGGTAATAGTCATTGTTTACAAATTCCCTCTTATCTTCCAAGAGTGCACAAACAAATTTAAGTTTTTCGGATTTTGTATGACTATTAAAAACAGGGTGAAAAAAAATGAACGATTATAATGAAAAATAAGTAATTGTGACATTAATAACAACATATATTTTGAAACAAAAATTTGTTAAATGGGGTTCATGAAATTATAACAAAGTTTCAATTTATTCCTCTATTTTGTTGTATAACCAAGGTTGTATGTTTGTACGTTTGATCAAATTCTTGACAGACTATAAGGAATATCCACCACTTGAAAGAATAGCATGCAGTGTCATTGTGTTTTCAAACTTTTCTATCTGTTGCACTCACATGAATACTGAGAGTGTACGAGCTTATAAAACAATCATCATTTAAAAACAGGATCCTTCTGCTCTATCAAAAATTATGTTTGAAACCACAAAGATGATTTTCATTGGATGATTTTCTTTCAAGTGGGAAACATTCCTTAGAAGCTCAGCGCAAGTTATGATTTGTAAAGTTGTCCGAGGTGTTTATTGAAAATAATCATTAGAATGGCAACTTACAATGTATAAGGGTTTATTTTAAACAAGAACAATACAAGCAGATATTTGTAAGTTCGTCTGAAGCTAGAGAGTAAAAGATTTTTAACCAACCTCCCTACGAGGCAGGATGTAGCAAAAGGCCGATTTTTATGTGATGCTATCCGAGCCCGTAGGCTCGGGCAAATATCCTCCGTAGACGCCGCATAAACGGGGTCGGGTTTGTCAATCTCCCCAGACGAAACTCTGCCCTTCGGCATAGCCTGGTCTGGATTCCTACTTGCCCGAAGGCAGAGAGTTCGACGTTTTGATGCTCGTTGGAAATGAAGTACTCCTTGAAACTAACACCAAAGATGATAATGTTACTACTGGAATAGTCTTTTAATTGAGGTGTATCAGTTCTTTATATAGTGAGGATTGTCAGTTCTTTCCCTACAACACCATCCCTCGAGATTATTTTCCTCTGAAAATTAATATCTTTTTCATTTTGGATCTGGACTCAAGCGTCAATTTCAGTAACTGATGTCGCTTAAATGTCGAAAATATCATCAAATACATCCATCGGTAATTCCTTTCGTGCAGTCACACCCTCAGTGAATTCAGGACTCGATTTATGTGTCTTTTGTGCCCCCATTTTGCATTACGTAGCGTGTACATTACTATTCCAAGTCTTTTAGTAATAATATTGTCTTCCCAAAATTCTCTTCCTCTTTTAAACATCCTGAGGAAAACTTTATTCCCAGTCCTGAAATATATAGTTGGGCTTCTGGAGTTATTGAATGGTTTTTTCTTTTTCTTTTTGTCCTGGTTTATCGAACACCGATTTTACTTTGGGCGACATCAGCTCGTCTAGCGCCATCCCTGATGCTGCATTCGGATTTGATGTTATTTTATACACACTCAAAAATTGTTGTATTCTACCCACTTTTGTATGCATGTCGTTGGATTTTAAGAGCTCCCTTGAATGTATCGCCAAACATTTCGACCTACCTGGAGAGTTAGTGATATGTTCAATTGCGAAAATTTTCAAAATCACTCTTCTTGAATTGTGCTGCTTTATCACTGACAATCGTTTCGGGGATACAAAAACAAGTGAAAAGCTTCTAAAGAAAACTAAATGTTGAATTAGGTCTTCTGCATTTGAAGACCTCAGATCATTTTATTAGCTGTGTACAAGATAATATGACCCATTTAATGGTCCGGCAATATTTATGTATAGTGTGGACCGTGGCTTATCTCTTTTGGGCCGTGGTTGAAATTTCACTGCTGAGGATTTTGCTGCAAGGATACAACCTCTGCAGGTTTTCCCTAATTTCTCAAAATCCCTGTCCATCCGTGGCCAATATGGTATAAAATTTCAGTAGAGATTTCATACGCGATATTCCCGGGTGACCTAAATGAAATTCCTTCAAAATCCTTTTCGGAGAAATAAAAAAGGATTACTACTCTATCCGCATAAATTAGTACTTCATCTTGTATTGTGAATGGTGTCTTTCCAGGACTTGTTTTATTTTTCTCCTTTAGTTTTATTTGTTTTTTTCATTTTTATAATGAAATCATCTTTTTCAGTCTTAATCTTAATTACATCCAATATCACGGGTAATTCTCGTACTGTATTATATCATTTATTTTTTAATTATTTCTTGGCTCTTAAGGCTGATATTACTTAGTTTAAGCAACAATAAAAATATATTTTGTCACCCATTGTAATGTATTTTTGTATTATCTGCTAAAATTGGAGAGATTAAGTGTGGTCTGATCATTACGCGGCAGAGCGACTTCTTTAAGTAATATACATGTATTTCTTTGTCAGGCCACTCTATAATACCTACTGTAGGGTCAGGCCATCGATGATTAAATCAGTTCCTCTATCAGGCCTTGTTAGTGAGGAGGGTGCATAGACACCTATCAAAACAAACCTTTGAAAGGAGGAACCTATTTGTTGAGTCAACGGCTATCTTGAATAATGGGATATATTGGGATTCAATATTTATGTATGCAGCCAGTGAGGTCATAACATGTCACCACTTGGCGAGGAACTTATCAGACTGATTTCAGCGGCTATGGCGGACAAGTTCCCGATGGAATTAACAGCCACACTTCCGTGACCAAGGCGAGCCGTCAATTTAGCTGCAGTTTGATTTGGAGAGAGATGGACTCTATATGATGGAGGATGATAATGACGAGTCTCCGATAGACTAAAGGTGAGAGTTCAATTCGCCTGTGGTTTCACGTAGTGAGAGATGGAATCCACCACGGCACTTAAGCTATTCAACAAGCGCAGGGAACTGGTAAGTTGATCGGTTGTGCATCAACTCTACGACCACACCCGGTCATGTGACGGATAATGATAATGATGATGTAAATTTTGCAAAAGAAAGAAGAGCTGGGATCGAAGAGGAAAAACAAAGGCATTAAGTTGATAATAATATTTCAGACAAAATCGCAGTGGTAACAGATAACCGGTGGTAAGTTGGTGACATGGAGAGGAATAAGCAGTTAGGTAAGACAGCAGAGCTTGACCTTGCGATGCTTAGCATGCTAAACTAAAACTGGAAACATGTCAAGCGATTTCCCAACGGCCATAAATTTGCTTCCGTTATAATTATGTCCGGGCTTCTGGAATATCTCGCGTGTTTCTAATGTCTTCGTTAATGATTAACCCGCTTCGTGCAAACCTCCATTCCATCTCGAATGCCGTTGTCAATAGAAATGGTTGTCTTTCTGGTATCGCTTTTTTGTCTATTTTGGTCCCACATAACTCAGTCGTTTGTGAGATTCACTCTTGCGCAAGGATGCCAATTTGTTTCTCTAATGGAATTCTGTCTACAGTATTTGGCCGATTGTGTTTCTTCTATTTTATGAGAATATGCACTCGGAAAGGCCTATAACGTCGACCATCTTATTCGTATATATATATACATACAAACATACATATATATATATATATATATATATATATATATATATATATACATGCATACATATATATACACATATATATATATATATATATATATATATATATATATATACATGCATATATATATATATATATATACATACATATACATACATATATATATATATATATATATATATATATATGCATGTATATATATATATATATATATATATATATATATATATGCTTCAACAGACAGGAGCGAAGAGACTCTCGTTAGAATTTATTGAGCGTAATCCGTTCCAAATGACGCGACGAACAGGTCTTGTTACTACAACATTGTTTACAAAAGAATATAATCCTAATTAGTTACAGGTTTGCCATCTTTGTATCATGAAGTGGACAACCTCGGAAAATAATGATTTCATTGTCTTGATCGATTTGTTCTTTACGGCTCTACAACCTTTTGCAGGGTATTTAAAGACATATTTTATTTAGATTGTAAGGATTCTAGGGAGATAATAATGATTTACTGGTTCACATCTTACTGATTAAACCATAGCTATGGGGAAGAAGAGTTGAATTCATAGCTTTCCCAGGGCATTGGAGCGAAAGTAAATATAACGAACTCCAAAGGGAAACTCAGTTTCTCGATTTCCAATTTCGAGCCGTTATCAATTACATCACCCGCACATCTATCTAGATAATGATGAGGCTGGACGTTGCTGGATTTGTTTCAGTGTTCTTATCCACTAGGCTTTTAATGCGTATGTTGGTTTGAAAGGTGAAAACGAGGCCACAACGAGGAAGTGACGTCGAAGAATAGGATGGACTATGGAAAGAATAGGATGGACTGGATTTTGAAAGATTTTACCTGGAAATTCCCAGGAGTCTGATGAATATCGGAAAGTATGTTGGCTTGGAGTGTGGTCGACTTTAAACAAAGTGAGAGCATACTTGTCCGACAGAGTAAATCTTTAATGAATAGTAATATAGAGATCAACTGAAAGAAAGCTTTGGAGAGAATTCGGAGATTTACAAAACTAGAAAGGACTGTAAGACAAGGACGTGTCTTCTCACCAGACTTATTTAACCTCTAAACTGATGAGATTCTGAGATAATTAGAACTCCAGTCAGGGTCCCTAAATGGCGGCCACATTCTAAAATATGCAGATGATTAACAAATCGAGAAATGAACGTGATCGCTTCCATATTCTTTCAGATGAACTCAAGGGGTCTCCAAGGCTCCATCCTGGGTCCTACGCTGTTTTTTATCTTCATCAATGATCTCCCTGTGTTGATAGCGGAGACAGAGGAAACTATAAAAAAACTTCGATAGAATATATTTAATGATAGTGTATAGAAACAAATAAACATAAATTGACAGACAGAATGCATGGTTGCTAGAAAAAGGAGCGACCCAACATATAAAGTACAAGTTGGAGATATCGAAATTAAACAACTACAACAATTTAACTATCTGGAAAGTGTTCCAATACTGAAATCCGAGGGAGAAGTTGAGATAGCGAAAGATGCCTTCCAAAAGTTAAGCAAAGTATTAAGATACAGGAGAATATCATTAGAAACAAATAAAAGACTACTGAACTGTTATGTAATATCAGTCCTCCTATATGGCAGTGAATGCTGGACAACCTCCCCACAGATGAAAAAGAGAATTGTAGCAAAAGAAAAGTTGTTCTACAGAAAGAGATGAAAATACCATTAAATTTTAGAGAAAACGGAAACAAAATGGTAACTTATACTTAACATCAGGAAAAAAACAGATCAAATTTCTAGAGAATATAATGAGAACGAGATCTTGGAGAATTTGATACTCAGTGAACAGATTGAGGGCAACAGCGGAAAACAACATATAACCTACCTAGAAAGCTTGAGATAATACATAAAGGTTAATGGTCAGAGGTGAATCAAACCAGGAAACAGTAGTATTAAAAAGTTCTCAATGCACTTTAAAAATCAAAAGATCATTTAAAATACGCAGCCATCTCTTCGGGCGATATTTTTAAAATGATCTCTTTAACGCTTCCAGGTTTTTTGAAGTAAAGCGTTAAAGTGGTTATTTTAAATGCATTGGCCGAAGAGACCGTCAGGTCGAAACCATGGTCCCGTATTTTAACTGACCTCCTGATTTTTTAAAAGGAGCTTCAGTAAATGGATGGCGGAGGAGGTTTAGGAGAGATAACAAAAAGACAAAATTTATGAAGAGCTACAAAGGATAGAGAATTGTAGAGAACTAGGAAAATTAACTCCCTAACACCACATTGCACATAGAAAAAGGAGGAGATATGATTTGCTTTTTACTACCATGTGCTTCAGTCAAGACGTCAGCCAAGAAGAGAACGAGAGACTTTGAGACACATGTCTTTACTTGGAATTGCCAACGGAAGAGCGTGATTCGAACAATTAGAGATTAACGTCGTAAAGAAATAGAAACATCAGGTTTGTTTGATATGATGCGATCAATACAACAGAAGATTTGTAAAAAAAAGATCTATAAAACAACAAAAGATCTAAATGAATGTTAATTTCTTAACACAAACAAGTATTCCACAGAAGAAAGGATGAAAAAGTGAGAAATTAGAATGACAAAGTAGAAAGTAATTGGGTAAAAGAGAAATTCATTTTCTACATTTTTTAAAACTTAAAGATAACACTACCTAGAATGAACTTGCTCATAATAGTCAGAAAGAGGCGGCTGAACGCTGC
This sequence comes from Acanthosepion lycidas, assembly GCA_963932145.1. Taxonomy (NCBI): domain Eukaryota; kingdom Metazoa; phylum Mollusca; class Cephalopoda; order Sepiida; family Sepiidae; genus Acanthosepion; species Acanthosepion lycidas. The sequence continues at coordinate 101,523,297 of OZ010589.1, read as the reverse complement.
GCGGCATAGAGTTAGAAAAAAGACTTGGTGACTTTAACTCTTTCAAGGCGTAATGAAGGCAAGGCAAGCAGGGAATGACCATCTTAATAACCTACATGAAACGTTTAAGCGAATAGACGGCGGCGCAAATATCACGAAGACAAATGGTAATGGGAATGATCGATTGATTGATTTGTTTAACGGCATATAAACACCTTATGCGCCATTTAATGCCGAATAAATGTTAATGGAAATATCCATCTCTTTATAAGGAAACATTCAGTATTCAGTGATCGACAAATCAGCGCGACTTTTCCCGAAATCAGTTTTTTTTTCAGAAAAATAGATTCCTCAAGTCCACTGTTATGGCTCTTTCAAAAATTGGTAGTGTTGTTGGGAATGCTTTATTCCCAACCCCTTTTTTTTTAAGTAGTTTGGCACGTCAACGTATAGATTATATTCCTATTTTGTCTTCCGGCTACATGTGACATCGATTTTAGTTTTAGTTGTATAAAGTCCTCAAATAATGTTATTTGGTACAGTTCTTTGTTTGTGATTCTGTAGCGCCAATCTACAAGGTTAAGCAAGTATAGGAAAAATTAGAAAGGGGAGACCAACTAGGATGCGTTTTACCACCGGGTTTATTAATCATATACAGTGAGCTATTTTTTTTTAAATCTTTTCACCCCGAACAAGGCGGTAAGGCCACAAGTACTCAGAGGGTGTACAAGGAGTATAAGTGAAAGAAATAGAAGGCTGAGAATAGAAATGATTGAGGAAATGACAAAAAACGAACGGAGTTCAAGAAAACAGAAGATATCGATTAAAGTTGTATTTAAATTTTTGAAGCTATCAGGAAAGAAAGGAAACGGAACGGAGTTTCACGGTTGGGAAGTGTGAGAAAAGAAACTGTTGGAAATAGCGGTTGTATTTAGCTATTTCAACAGTAAAATGGTGGGACCTAGTTGCCAATCTAGTAGCAGACTTAAATTCATGTCGTCGGGGCATCAGGAGAAAAAGCGCGTCAGTGCAGTTGCCATGAAAACATTTGTAGTAAAGACACTGGGAAGTCACGTCAAGTCGGTGAGAACGTGACTGAAGTCGAGATGCCATGTCAGGATCCATTACATTGCAGATCTTTCTTTAGATTTTGTTAAGAACCTCCTGTCAAATATATTGAGAAATTGACAAGAGAGCAGAACATAATAATGTTTTCTTTTTCTCATATTCTCTCACACTCAGTATCTCTTGCATCATAGTAGCTTTATTGCCTTATTTGGGTTGAAGTGGTTAAAAACTAACGAAAGTTAAATGACAAATACATAAACATAACGTAAATTTTCCAGTGAGTTTAAGGGAATTGTAGCTTTAAAATATGTCTATCAAGCTTGCTAGCTTGAATGTGAGGGGCTTGATAGCGATGGCCGTACCAGGAGGTCGATCCAGGACTTCCACGTACACCGATGACGTGTCTATTTTCGTGTCGTTTTGTAGCGATATTGAGGTAGTACAGAAGTCGTTTGAGCGATATAGGAAGGTGATGAGGGTCAAAATTAATCGCGACAAGTCATCCGGCTTGCCTGGAAGGTGGTCACGCCTCCGGGGCTCTTTATCTGGACCGACGGACCCGTACGTATTTTTGGAGTGTAGTTCGGGCCTGGTCTCCAGTTGAAGAATAAATGGTCCGAAGTACAGTCACAGGTCGAAGCGGCAGTTCGAACTTGGCTTTGACAGCAGTTTTCCGTGAAGGGTAAGGCAGAGGCGTGCGCCACTTACGTCTTTTTGATTATACTTTATCGATTGTCTGTACTTCTCTCTTCAAGAGCAGAAATAAGACACTCGATCATTTGTTTGCTTCCCTCTTGTGTTAGTCTGTAGAGAGACTGTTGCTCAATGTCCGTGTCATGCGGGACAGGGAATGACGCACTTGTGCCATCGTGATGCCACGAAATCAATCGAAAATCCTGCGAGAGTGTCGGGCTCTTCCTTGGTTCAGTGACCTTTCACGGCCTCGCAGGCTATTGTATCGTGAAATTAGGTTGAGGGAGTCGAGACGGATCACCTTTGTGGCCGGCACGTCTTGTCGGCATCAGAGCCACGCTCTTTCTGGTCTTGGGCGACAGCGGTGAACTACCTCAGCAACCCTGAGATTTCGCTTACCTGGAGATAGATTCGTAACGTGCTACCTCTCAATGATGTAGCCTTCAGATAGTGCTGGGCGTATTTGCCCGACTGTCGTCGGCGTCACCTTGGTTTAGAAGAAACGACTACGCACGCTTTCTCATATTGTCTTCAGGTGCGCATTTTCTGGGACTATGTCGGCGAGATGACGGTTCATGTTGCTCCCGATGGTCTTGTATCCTTTGATCTCGCGTATGGTATTTCTCAAGTTGCTAGCCCTGGTAAGAATGGTGGTATGGACGAGACTAATGGAGGGCATCTTGCTATATGAGCGTTATTCTCATCAGGTTCTGGTTTGATTCTTTGGGCATCAGCTCAGGATGAAAATCGGATCTAATAGAAAGCTTTTGATATCAACAGATTTCAGCAAAAGGTGGGTATTAGTGGCGAGCCTCGTTCGTGTGAATGGGGCTAACCTTGATTTTCTCTTTTAAGTCTCCTTGAGTACAACGGTGTTTTCCTGTGAACCCTCACCTCGTTACGTTAGACAGTTCTGTTTTCCTAGTTAATATGAATAAGTGTTGTTCCCGGCACTCTCTTTTGTTACGAGTCATGTCGAGATTCCCAACCTCCCCAATTTGTTTTTGTCCCCTGTTTTTCATCTCGGCTGGGTCAGACTATTTTTTTCCGACTCCACTTTTTAATTTTTTCTTCACCACTCCATTAGTGGGTGTGCTGCTAGATTCTGTTGAATGGCCGAATACAGTGGCCTCTCTCATTATTTTGAAAAGAGGACAGGTTCTACTAATATCTGATTTGTTTTACTTTGCTTTTATTTCATTCTTTAGTTTTGTTTTCGGGTTCATTTTTTCCACCATTATTTTTAATATTATATAAAAAATTTTATATTTAAAAAAAAAAAAATGGAAAAAAATATCAAAAAAAGACATTATAAATTTTTACATCATGGGATGTTTTGTAGGTCTTTTGTAAATATGTTGTATTATGGTACATGCGGGGTTAAGAGGTGATAGGCAAGTTCTTGTGGTGAGTATATTGTATTTTATATTGTATATGACCTTGTGCAAATAGTTCTCTTTTTAAACAGAAATAAATATCCATTCTCTATTTGATTGGCACCGGCATCTTCACTATCACAGTCTTCATCATAAACATCAACAACAACAAAAAAACCGTTTCCAGGTATATCAGAAAGTTCTCAGCCACTCCTAAAACCTGTTGTTTTTCTCCAATTCTTTGGACACCAGACTTGAAATAGGGGATGGGCTATCGAAGCCTCCATTTCGTATTGCCAGCCACCACGATTAAATAGGCGAGAAGTTACTACGGGGGAACAGCTGACATAGAGCCGAAGTTGTCAGAAGTATGACCTGCTTACGCACCGGCACAAACAAGCAAAAGCCCTGAATATACACCTACATATAATATGAGAAACACGGTTCGCGTTCTTATTTCTTAACGTGGCGTTTGCTTTTCATTTTTAACCCTGTGCGTATACATCAAGCCCTTCCCTAGGTTTATATATATATATATATATATATATATATATATATATATATATATGTGTGTGTGTGTGTGTGTGTGAATAAAGACAAAAGGAAAACTTATCTTAGCAGACGCGTTTCGTCCTCTCAGCAAGTTTATCAAGGTAAATGCGAAGATTTTATTTTGTAACAAGTATTTATATACAAGAGCAAAATGTTATCATTTTTTAAAAAATTCTTACGTATAGGAACGCTTAGAAATATTCACTAGCTTTAGCTGAAAAGTCAGGTAAGATATGGAAGATATGAAGTGACACAATTCAATGTGAAATAAGCGAAATTCAGTAAGTGATTTTTTTGATTTCTTTTTAATGTGTATTAGTATTTAAATTATTTTCGTTTAGGCTTAATTTGTGTTATATATTTTGAATAACGGGGATTTAACAGTTTTCTTTTAAATTTTTAACATTTTTCTTCTTTATGTATATTAGCTTGAAAAAGTACTAATCGAAATATGAGGATAGAAAAATCCGGGTCGTAGATTTATAATTTGATAAGATTCGATAGCGGCTTTTTCGAGAATTTTCATTGTAATTAAGTTACTTTCAGTTTTAATAAGCGCGACACTCTTGAGATCAAAGTTGTAGTTAAATGTGTTTATCTATATAACAAATTCATTGTATAAATTGTCCCTTTTGTCTTCAGAGATATGTTTTTTTTTAAATTTCTGCAAGTTCGGCCAAGATATGTTTTCCTATTGTCGTTATTCATATTCTCCTTTTACAGATATACTCTGACATTTTTACATGTATATACGTCCTGACGGGTGATACATTATATATATATATATATATATATATATATATATATATATATATATATATATATATATATATATATGTGTGTGTGTGTGTATGTGTGTGTGTGTGTGTGAAAAGTGTGTGTATATATATAAATATATTTATATAATTATTTATATATTATATGCGCGGTACTTATAAGAAAGCGCTCAATATCAGAGATAGAGCTAACATATTTGGTTGGATTGATGTGAGTTTGTGACCCTGGATTTTCTCTTTCTGTTTTTGCGTTTTGGATGTGACATAAACCCAAAATTTAAAAAAATTAATCAGTTTGTCTGACGATCGCAAAAGCGTGAAACCCAGGGACACAAACTCACATCAATCCAACCAAATATATATATATATATATATATATATATATATATATATATATATAATTATTTATTCGAAAATTATAACATAAATATGTTATAAAATCACTAGTGAGGGTGTTGAATCTATAAGTTTATACATTCAACACCATAACTTGATATGACACCAGAAGTGTTGAGACAAAATGGCTATTTTTGTAGTGATTTTATAACATATTTATGTTATAATTTTTGAATAAATAATTATATTTGCTCTACTCTTTATTGAGCACTCTTTTAAGAATATTATTTTTTGGTTATTGCAATTTATTCCGTATACACCAATCCTATACTTGGATATATATATATATATATATATATATATATATATATATATATATATATATATATATGCATGTTTCATTAAATAATGTAGAAAGTTTTGTCTATTTATTTTAAGTAATTTCCTTTCATATTGTCGAATAAGCTTTTTAGTGTTATCAATGAAAGACGAAAGAAAATTACTATGTTGATACATGTTTTTATTGTTAAACATGTCTAAGCTTTTGGCTTACATAAGCCATCATCAGAGTTTACAAGTACATTACAATAAATCAAATAATAAATTGTATAACAAAGATGGAAAATTTTGTGTATGGAATGGTTATGCGTACATTGCAACAATGATAGTTTGTTTTGTTTGCATGGAAGATTGCTATGCAATGACAAATTCGTGCATATAAAACGCAGGAAGCAAAATATTGCATAGCGGTTCATGACGTCACACATGCCCACGTGAGAGTGAAAATAAAGAAAGCTGTTAAGTATGGAAAGCCGTTGGTATAAACCAAAACTCCTGTTATCAACTATAAGAATTTAAGTATGGAGTTTTCATAGTTTTTTCGTTTTTTTTTCAGGTTAGGTTTCAACTGTTTATGTAAATAGCTTCAAGAAATTTTTTGTTTTTGTTTATTGTTTTCATGGTTAAGTATAATTATATTTTCAACAAAGATTTTCCAGAATTGTGTATGTGGCCAGGCATGTTTGTATTGTCATTCAAATGGAGAGTTAAGCGTCACGAAAAGAAGATTTTGTGTGACCAACATAAATATTATTTAATCTGTTGGAGATACAATCTCCCAGAGGACATTTGAATTGGTGAACTATGTTGGTTTTCTTCAAATCGCTAACAGGCGAATAGTTAAGTTGGATATACTAGATTTAGTGTAGTATATGATTAACTTAATTTTTTTGCTCGGATCTGTAGTAGATATATTTGTATTTACTAATTTTTTTAGTATATTTTCATCGTGTTTATAATTAGCATGCATTTGATTACGATATGGGAAATTAATATATTTGGGATTTGTTGAAGCAGTATTATGTCCTATTTGCTTGGTATTGAGACTTCTAAGAAAGCATCTTATTTTTCATCGACTATATAGTTTGGAAAGATATTATTAATAAGTGTTTGTTTTATATTCTTTAGTTCACTGTAAAAAAAATCTGTTTTGTAGACGAATTAGTTTCGGCACGATGTACTAGAGTTTTTATAATTGCTATTTTGTAGTAATATAGACATTCACTCTTATAGTTAAGTGTCCATGAATTTATGGTGGTAGGTTTTTTATATGGCAAAATAGTAAATTTGTTATTATTTGAGTTTATTAATATATCTAGTAAAGAAATTTTATTATATATATATATATATATATATATATATATATATATATATATATATATATATAGTGCATTTATATACCAATCCCTCTTTTATACATGTTTCGTTAAAGACGACTGATAAGGTACTACGATTAAGGTTTTATCTAATTTTTTTGGTATTCTTCTTTTCAGGTGTGTTGGTAGTTTTCATAAGGTTAGCTGTTTTAAATTTTTTAATAGACAAATTATTTAATTTTTGTGCATTACTTTATGATATTTTTAAATGAAAATTCATCTTGTTTAAATCTGACGTGTATTTGTTTTGTTTTTTTAGAAGATGCTAATACTTTTGTCTTTGTCCAGAAAAGAAAACACTTTTACGAAAACGAAAAAAAATAAATAAAAAGCATAATCGCAGTATATTGTCAGTCGTCTTTAACGAAACAAACACACATATATATATATGACGTCATATATTACGAAATGGACAAAGTCCGACAATTTATCTATTAAAGACATTTTTATGTTTAACGTTATAGATACAAGTATTTAAGTAAATGCTCTGTTTATAATAAACAGTATTAAATAACATTTACCGGCCTGAATGTCCGAGAAATTTTCATAGAAAATATTCGTTCTGTGACAGGATTCGAACCTGCATCCTATACGGAACCGTCATTTACGCTGACGTGCCTTACCGTTAGGCTACAAAGAAGCGTTCGGTAGACAAGGTCGAATTTACTGCTTATAAACTCAATCTTCCATGAATCTCGAATATTCATAACTGCTCATGGCGTATCAAATGTAAACAAATGACGTCATATATTACGAAATGGACAAAGTCCGACAATTTATTTATTAAAGACATTTAATAATTAATTAATCTATAACGTTAAACATAAAAATGTCAAGTGTTGATTTATTTTTAATATATATATATATATATATATATATATATATATATATATATATAATGTATATGTATATATGCACACACAAATATATATTAAATATATATGTATAGATATATAATGTAATGAAAAACAAACCACTTTAATGTACCATTACGATAATTTATTTCACCTAAATCCTTTTTTAAGGATTCAGGATCATCAGGTAAATCTTCCAACAAGGAATTCGTTGTTGGAAGATTTACCTGATGATCCTGAATCCTTAAAAAAGGATTTAGGTGAAATAAATTATCGTAATGGTACATTAAAGTGGTTTGTTTTTCATTACATATTAGCTCTGTCCTAACATTGAGCTCTCAGGATTTCATCCTCTTTGGATTTACCAATTCGGTTTACCAAGTTCCTTATAACTTAACTATGTATAGATATATATATGTTAAAAATAAAACAACACTACATATATATATATATATATATATATATATATATATATATATATATATATATGTATGTATATATATATATATATATATATATATATATTATGATTGATGTAATAAATATATATATGTATATATATATTACATGAATCATTCATACAAAAAGTAGATTAGTAAAGTTAATGATATAAAATAGCGAAAACTTCTTCGCAAACAAAATTTTTTAAGTTACATTAGCCTACGAATCACTCCATGAATGCTATGATCCTTATTTTTAATAACTACAATTTGTATAAGGTCTTTTTTTTAATCTGCTAGTACTTTCAGTTGTACATATCGCCATCCTCAACCATGGAAATTATTTTATTATGGAAATATATATATATACTAGCAGCATGGCACGTGTTTGATTAAAAAATCGTACGACTCATACAGCAATAGCTATCAAAATATTTTTGCCCTTCCTTGCACTCAAAGGAGTGCTCTTTGCCGTGCTGATGTTGCTACATGCCTTACTTCTTGCCTATCTGACACTTCGAATTTTTTCTAAGCTCTATACTAAACATTAAATCTGTTACGAAAAAAGAACTAAACAAAATGAACACAAAACGATCAGCTTTAAAAAAGGACCCCTAACTGGAAAACCGAATGAAAAAGAATGTTAATAACAAATAATTTTCACACCCAACCCAACCCAATCCTGCGGAATCAGAAACAACGTTGAGTTTAAGCAACCGAATGAGCCAAATGGAGTGCCATGCAGATTTAAATTTTTCCCACTTGTGACGAATGTAGCTATCGATTTTTTTGCATGCTAGCATGCTAGTTAATATTCGTGTCAGTCAGGTGTTGGCTCTCACGCTGGCCAATAGAATATTCCTGCCTATTCGTGACAGCCATGTATAGGCTCTCACTCTGGCCAGTAGAAAATGGCCGCAAACTACATGAAAACTGCCGTAGAAGCATGAAAAAATCGATTATTTCCACTATCGATGGGAATTGGGAAATGCAACGTCGGTCTTGGCCTTCCCGCTAAGTTGGAGCATGTGCATGTAACTTTTGGTGCAAATCTGTCGAAAATTGCGTCCGTGCATTCATTACACACACACAACCTGCCTTATATATATATATATATATATATATATATATATATATATATATATATATATACTTACTAACGATTCACAGACACACACACATATATATATATTTATATATATATCATACTACAGAAAACGTTATTTTATGGCTACCTATGCTTGAGTAGACGCCCTGGTTTTTATAGATTGTTTATGATTTTTATTTTTATCGAATGTATCATTCGAGAAAATGTGTAATGTCTGTCTGTTTAAGTATCCATATCAATCTCTTTATTCCAATATATCTATTAGGTTGGTGCAAAAATAATGTCGTTTTCTCACATAGTAACATATGTGAGAAAACGACATTATTTTTGCACCAACCTAACATTTCTATTTTTTTATCTCTCTTTCTCTGTTCATATTTTTCTCTGTCTATTATCTAAATCCATATGTCTTTGTATATATCTGTTTTTTTGGTAATCTATCATTGTTCGTTTAGTAATTTCTCTCTGCGTTTCTATCGGTCTATCTATCTATCTATCTATCTATCTATATCGAGCCATGTGTCTAATCATATTAATCAATGTAGATTTGACGAATTCTGAATTTGTTGGTGCCGGTCGACACAGTGGAGGATATAAAAGGCTTAAAGGAATAACGAAACCAACCAATTCTTCAGAACTCCAATGGAATTGTCGAGATTATGAGACTGTCTCATAGATTAATTTTCGATTTGATTCCATCTGGCTATGCGTGGATCAGCCGATAATGCGTACATCAAAGGTTGCCATCCGAGACAGTGTAGGAAAGAGATCTTAATGAAATCCCACATGATCAGTTAACTGACATTTCAACGAGATGCTGAAACTGTCTGCGCATGCGCTGTTAAGCTATTGGTTAAGAAGAAAAAAGTGAGTAGAAAAAAATCAGTGTCAAACAAGATATTGACATGGCAGATGGTGCTTGCTTTTAACAAATGGCGTTGAATAGGATTACGACAATAGCTCGTTGATCACACAGGTTGTGAACTGGAGATCTGTAGACACAGAAGCAAAAAAAAAAAATCAAATGCAAAAACAAGATCAATGATTTTCTTCATTAATATCGACAAATTTTGTATTCTATTGAAAAATTATCCAAGCTTTTTAGATTCTAAGATAGTTTTTATTATAGGCCTCTTACTCTGTAACACTCTACATTGAGTGGCTGTTGGGCCTTGTACAGGGTGGACATCAAATGAAATATGCACATGTTCAAGGAAACTGTGTAGTCAGTGGGAAACAAACATGCTAGATATTGCACATGTAAGAATCCAAAGCTTCACTGTTATAAATATAAGGTTTCATTGTTGCTTGAAGGACTATTCACAAGGACATCAGCGGGAAGAAACAGCCAACAAAGAAATTCCTGTATGGATACCTTCTTCTTATGTCAGTTTCGCTAAGAGAGAGAAGTCTTTGAGTAGCTGGTCACTCCTGAAGAAGTCAGAACTTGTGAGTGACACCCTCCTATAGAACCCATTGCGCGGCAAAAGATCGGTTGGAAGCCCTCATCACTCCTACATTGACCAACTTGTAGATGACTCTGGATGCCATCTGGAGGTCCTGCCAACGGTGATGTCTGACAGAGATTATTGGAAGGAACGAGTTAGGAGAATCCGAGAAAAATTCTGATGATGATTATTTTTTTTGTTTTAATCGGTATCACGCCCTGAAAGGCATTAAAGCCACTAAGACACAAGGGATTAAAGGGTGTGGAATAATTAGGAACAGAATCATTAATAATTAGCGGGAAGTGATAAGAGTAATCAGGAGGACAGTAGATAGCGATTGACATTAGATATAAATTTTTGCAGATTAAAGTTGGCTGGAAAGCATGGAGCAAGAAGGGAGTTTCACAAGCAATAAAGAGAAGAAACGGTTAGCACAGAACTTACGGGTGCATCTATCCAGCTCATCTGTCAATTGATGAGGCCTTGTCTCCAGTCTATTACTGCGCTTCAATATAAAAAAAATGTCTAGGTACCATAGCGAGGAGTTCATCCGAACATTTGCCATGAAAACATTTATACAGAAGACACAGAGAGGCAACATTATGATGATTTGAAAATAACTGTAGCTGGGTCATCCTATCTGGGCCGATAATATTTATGATTCTTCACTGGACCTCATAAAGGAGCTCCAGTTAAATAGCAGGGACACCGGACCATATGTGACAGCAATATTCTAAGCATGGACGAATGATAGACTTATAGATATGTTACAGAGATTCTGGATAGGAAAATCGTTTCTCACGTCACAGTGAAACAACTTTCTTAGCAATCGACCTAGCAATCGACCTAGCAATCGACCTAGCAATCGATTCAATATTGAACGAAAGTCGTTTTCACATTCAATAATATTCTGTCATCCTATCCCACGTCGGATAAGAATACTTCACGCCAACATCGAGCAGTTCGAGAATTATTAACCATTTTAGAAGACGATTCCTGAAATTCAGGTTCGCAGACAATCGGTATCACTGGACCAGACTTTCAATTAAATTACGTCTTGTGATTGTATTCGTATTATTAGGTTGGTGCAAAAATAATGACGTGATAATGTCGTTTTTTGACGTATTTTTAACATCAAAAAACGACATTATTACGTCATTATTTTTGCACCAACCTAATAATTTGGTTTCGATCGGTCAATGTATGGCCATTTTAGAGTGTGTGACGAACGGACTAACGGAAGCCAAGGAATTTTATATATAGATTTTATTCATATTTTGGTTCTTTAAATGGAATCGGTATAGCAAGCTGATTTTTCTGTCATGAACACCAAATTTCGCTGGCAAATTTGATATCGCCTACAATGTAATTGGAATCACTTCACTCTATCTAGAAGAATGGTTGATGCATTTTATCACCGAAAAAAGTATTTGACTTCTGTTATGATTTAAACTTATAAGAATCAGATCATACGAACGAATATCGAGGTTTGCTACCATGTCTAGGCTCGAACTGGTTTTTTCCATTTTCCAGCCTTGGCAGAGTTCAAAAGCGTTTAAGCCACCTTGCGGCTGATGAATTATTTTCAACCTTGCAGCAGTCTCTTTCCAACAGAGACAACGTGGCCAGGCTATGGTGAATAAATAGATATTTTTTATAGCAGATGTTCAGGTGAACTGCATTCTAGTCCAGCCCATCACAGCTACTACCCGCCTTGCAAAGTATCGTATCCTGTTGTAACCTTGAAAAGGTTACTGAACGAGGAATAAAGAAACCGGAAGTTGGAAATGAAATGTTAATCTTTATAACATCAACAAAATACAATACTTGCCAATGGCGTGAAGTAAGTAAACCACTGCCAGTGAGGGACTACTTAGCATATTACTCCCACTTATAATAGTGTCCTATGTATTTATGAGGATTGTGACACACCCATTAGTGTTCATAGGGAGTGCGTATATAACATATCCCCAGGTTGTTGTAAAGTGGTTTCCTCCTTGACAAATCGACGATGATGGAATTCGGAAGTGGATTTGATGGTTGGAACGCTTACGTTCTAATAAACTTATGAAGTCACGCATATAGACTGTTATGGTTTGCTTGGTATTATTGCGATAAGATAACAATAAAATATTTAAAGGAGGTTGAGAAAAGGGTGCTGAGAATACCATGAACAGAATATGTGACGATCGAGGAAGTTTCAAAGAAAATGGGAACAAAGAGGAGACAAAAATTGGGCATCTACTCACAGGACAGATTGAAAGAGAGAGAGAGAAAAACCAGCGAATAACCCACCGAGCGAGACTGTGTAAATGGTTGACAGAACAGAGATAAGAGCAATGGCAAAAAGACAAAATTTATTAAGAGCTATAAAGTATAGGGTGGGCTATGGTCCTGAAGAGACAAGGCACAAAAAGTAGAAAAAGAATCATCATCATCGTCATCATCATTTCTATCTATAAAAGACAGGATGTGTGTGTATGTGTGTGTGTGTGACGAATGCACGGACGCAATTTTCGACAGATTTGCACCAAAATTTACATGCACATGCTCCAACTAAGCGGAAAGGCCAAGACCGACGTTGCATTTCCCAAATCCCATCGATAGTGGAAATAATCGATTTTTTCATGCTTCTACGGCAGTTTTTATGTAGTTTGCAGCCATTTTCTACTGGCCAGAGTGAGAGCCTATAGCTGGCTGCCACGAATAGGCAGGAAGATTCTATTGGCCAGCGTGAGAGCCAACAGCTGACTCTTGTGGGGGAAATTTAAATCTGCATGACACTTTACTCCAATTGGCTCATTCGGTTGCTTAAACTCAATGTTGATTCTGATTCCGCAGGATTGGGTTGGGTTGGGTATGAAAAGTATTTGTTGTTAACATTCTTTTTTCATTCGTTTTTTCCAGTTCCGAGTACTTTTTTAAAGCTGATCGTTTTGTGTTCATTTTGTTTAGTTCTTTTTTCGTAACAGATTTAATGTTTAGTATAGAGCTTAGAAAAAATTCGCAGTGTGAGATAGACAAGAAGTAAGGCATGTAGCAACATCAGCACAGCAAAGGGCACTCCTTTAAAGGCAAGAAAGGGCAAAAATATTTTAAGTCAAGTGATAGCGATTGCTGTATGAGTCGAACGATTTTTGAATCAAGGACGGGCAACGCCGGGCCACGCTGCTAGTCTCTTCTATGGCAATCTGGGAAGTATTTTTGTATTGTTGAAAAAGTTCCATGTCGAAAAGTTCGTTTATTGAATAGGTGCAAATGTTTTTTTCTCTCGGTGACTTATTGAAGTCGTATTGATTGTTACATATCGATCTGAAAATAAGGATTTTTAAAAAATGAGAACAATCGTGAGTCATGGAAGGTTTAAGCCGACATTTTCAGAATTTTCGCACTATGGCAGTCTTAAAGCCCGCTCCACACATGCGCGTGAATGAGCATGCGCACGCAAACATATTTCTACGCACTAAGTAGAACCAAATTTAAATGTAGAAAAATCAATAAAATTTGAGTATAGGAACTAAATTTAACACCATGTCAGCTTCATAAGATGAGTTTCGTCTCAAAGTATTCAACATGAAGATGATTTTAATTTCAAATTAGATGGAGGGATTCACACTGATATTCAAATTAGATGGGCTGATTTGCAGATGCACAGTATCTAGATATCCTTGTTAAAATTTGAAAATAGTTATTTTTTACACTAATATTCCGCAGATGTAATTCTCAAGAAGAAGTCAAATAAGCGGCTAAATGATTATAATAAAGTATATGTGATAAATGAAAGAGAAGGTGGTAAGAATTGAAAATTACGGGTGTAAGGATGATAGAATACGATTGATCGTTGATTTGAAGAGTTTCGGGAAGTATTCACGGAAGTTTATGTTCCTAAGAAAAAGCTGTGTGAAAGGAATTTTTTTCTTATATTTGGAATAAGAAAGAAATCAGGGTGATTCAGGTCCTTGGAAGTAGCATGTGTATCTTAACTGTAACGGTCTGAACTGTTTGAACTGAAGAGTAGATCTCATTTGAATATTTGATATCGAAATAGCAAGAGGTTTGTGAGAAACAAGTTTCAGAGTTTTAGAAAAATCTATGATGGAAATTTTTTTTTGGTTTGACGTGTTTAGTCCTTTCAGGACTAAACACGTCCAACCAAAAAAAAACTTCAACACGTCAAACCAAAAAAAAACAAAAAAAAACTTCAAACCAAAAAAAAAACTTCAACGGACTAAATTGATGTTTACGTTGATGTGATTACGCATGCGCATGAATGAAAAAGAACACTGAAATTTATAATTAAAATTTAATTTTGTTTAATTATGTATTTTTAGTATACAGTGTTAATTTAGTTCTTTTTATCGTTTTGTTTATGTTTATCTAAATGTTCTTATTAAATATTCCCCATTCCGATAATAGAAGATCTACCAAGAAAGGTAAAAATTGTAAGAATTTAGACGTAAATTTACTGTTGGTAATCTGGCAATTAAAGCACTTTCTATAAACATTCGTCTTAGTAAACTGCTTTCTCTTTTGGTCAAAGTAGCAGTACGGTGAGCCACTAATGCACTGTATTTTGTTTTGTTTGTAAACGGCGCTTTTGTATTCATATAATTTTTTTTATTCAAATTCCGTGAAAATTCTCTCATGTATTCCTTATGGAAATTATTACAGGCGATACAATAAATTCCACCTCCGAGTTTTACCTCATTATTATTTTGTTTTGAAATTATTTATGTCTATTATTGTTTAAGAAATTGTAACAAATTTTATGTTCACCTTGGATACATTCTTTTCAGTTGGAGTTTCGATGGTGTTGGTGGGTAGAAGAATATATTTTTTCTCTTTGTCATATATTTTCCTGAAATTTTTCACACACACACACACACACACACACACATATATATATATATATATATATATATATATATATATATATATATATATATGTCGTTTTTTCCGGGCTGCAGCGTGGAAACATCTTTAGTCTCTATCAAAGCTGGAATGCGAGGATTGACCAGTTCCAGTTTAAATATGTCTGCAAAAATCCATTTTTCTAGTTTAATCTGGGAACAGAGCCTAAGTTATTTTATAAATTTTGCTTTAGGATGTGTTGAGATTAACTCCAAGACACTTGAAGGCAAGTTTGAGACATGGGGGAAGCTCGTAATATTAAAGGCAAAGCGCAATAATAATAATAATAATAATAATAATAATAATACACAAAAAGAGCATAAAAATAACATTTGTGATCGAAGTGATTTAACTCATGTTGAGGATATAGAATAAGTACAACGTGTGTCAAATTATATCGATCACAATTTCAATATCGATCACAAATTCAAAGAATAACATTATGGAATCCCCAGAAGGTGGCAATTCTACTGATTCCCATTTGATTTACGCCGCCCAATGCACCAAATATTTTTTAGTGCCTAACGGAAAAATTAAATAAAATATTCGTTGACCACTTCAATGGAGCATGCGAAACATTTAATTATAAACGACTATAATTTCGACGAACATTTTAACCTGTAGATTCTGAACAAAATATTAAGAATTCCTCGACCTTTCTTCCTTCAAAAAGCATGAGGATAGTTATCTATGCAAACTGTTTAACGTCCTGACCCAAGAGGAATGGATAAAATAGCGTGAGAGGCTCAACAAACTTATACTAAATTATTTGATTAATTGCTCTTAGTAACTAATCAAGTAACTGAAAATTTCAAGGTCTGCACGAACATCATCATATTAATCACGTTTCAGTTGCAGGCCGTTTATGATGGCTGAGTTTCATTCGTTTTGACGCGTTGATTACCAGTACAACCGTTTTTTATTTCTCTCAAGACAAGCAAAGTGAAAAAGACAAACATACTGTCGAAATGCTGTTGGACATTTATTTTTTAAAGCATGCTATTTTCTACAACAACAACAACAACAACAATAATAATAATGATAATAGTAATAATAATAATAATAGTAATAATAATAATAATAATAATAATAAATAGAAAAACTTACACACCATTGTCAAAACTTTCAGCGAAGACATTAGGATGGAGTTCGGAATTGACAAATGTGTCAAAGCCACCTTGAAAGGTGGTAAACTAACGCAAACTACAGATTTAGACCTTAACATTAACAACAAGATTAAAGAACTAGACGAAGGTGGTACATGTAAATACTTAGGAATTAATGGAGGAGACGGAATACAACATTCAATTATGAAGAAAAAGACCCTAAAAGAATATTTTAGGAGAGTGAGTTTGATACTTGAAAGCGAACTTAATGGGGCCAATAAAATGAAGGCTATCAACATCTTAGATATACCCGTAGTAACATACAGCTACAACATTATTAAATGAAAGTTGAATGACCAGAAAAATGCTTACCTTAATGCACCACCCGATGTTGATAGGCTGTACGTACCAAGAGCTTTAGAAGACCGAGGTTTATTCGAACTTGAAGTATCTCCATCAACAAAAAAGTGCACTTTTCAAGAAACAGCTTAATGTACCTGAAATTCTACCAAAAATAAGCGAATGCCATCTACGCCAAACGAGTAAAGCTGAGACAGGCCTAATTATTACAGCTCGCAATTAGATCCTATCACTGTCACATAATCAAGGATGGAAAATATGATGTAACTGTCGACCATATTATCTCGGGATGTCCACAACTAGCAAGAAATGAATATACCCACAGGCATAACAAGGTAGCGACTTATATGCATTGGAACATATGCAAGAAGCACAAAATCAAAAACATTGAGAGATGGCATGAGCCTCAAGCAGACACATTTACCCAAAATAACGATGTAACTATCTTCTGTGAAATGCCAATTCAAACTGACAGGGGAACTAAAAGCCAACAGACCTGATATTATCATAAAAGACGAGAAATTCAGGTAGTGTATGTTTATTGACATAGCTGTATCATCTGAGAGAGAAACACCTCCATGAAAATTATCGAAAAATTGTCCAAATACAAGGAGCTGGAGATTGAGATTAACAGGATGTGAGGAATGAACACTGAGACTGTCGTACCAATAGTAATAAGAAGTCTGGGTCTCGTGAGAAAAGTAATGGACAATTTTACTAACAGCGTCCCAGGTAACATCAACATAAAAGTTGCCCAGAAGATCGCCCTACTAGGAACAGCCTATTTATTAAGAGAAGTGCTATCAATTAAATGACAATTCTACTATACGTCTTAAGGATCATACTTTTGACCCGGCTCTAAAGGATAGAAAGCAGGAAACATAAGATACACAAATAATAATAATATGAAGAAGAAGAAACGGAAGACAGCTCAGTCATATAGACACGCAAGTAGAAAACGCTTTCGAGTATATATATATATATATATATATATATATATATATATATATATATGTATATATATATATATATATATGTGTGTGTGTGTGTGTGTGTATGATAGGATACGAAACGTACACTTACAGGTCACGAAATAAGAGTAATTGTCTCACAAAGACTAATTTATGAAAGTATATCCATATCTTGTTAATATTATCGGATGGAAAATATAAACAGCTTTTCCTTTCAACAGAGAAGTGTGCATGTCTATGTCTCATGTATGTGATATGCGGATGTGGGTTTTTATGGAAGGGTTGTTTTTCGGTATATATGCATGCTCTGTGTGTATATGAGTATAGGTACGTGCGTATATGCGATTATGCATGTTTATCTATAGTAATCCAACTATGCCAATCTGCCTCATCGTCCTGTCGACAATGCCTGTCTTGTTTGCAACAATTTTTGCAGATCATCTGGACTGAGGATTCATATGATGGTATAAAGGAGAGATGTAGGTTATGTCGACCCAATCAGCCCAATCAAGGATACAGAGTTTATCTTTCATATATGCCTGGTAAGTTTGGCTTTTACGAGAGTCGGAAAGGCAGCGATAAGTTTTGTTTCAACGAGAATCAAAAATGTAGACTGTGGTTTGGTTTACTTGAAAGTCAAAAAGTATATTTTAATCATTTCCCTTAAACAAGGCAATAAAGCTACTAAGACGTAAAGGGTAAGTGTTTGTTAGAAAACATGATAAAAACACTATTAACGAGAGAAAGCAATAGATTAATATAGAAGATAACGATTGAAATTGCAGTTAAATTTTTAAAGATCAAAGTTAACTGGGAAGCAAAAATCTGGAAGAGAGTCCCACCAGCAAAAAGTGCAAGAGAAGAAACTGTTAGCATAGAACTTACGTTTACGTCTAGCTATTTCAACTGTAAAACGATGAGACTTTATCGCCATCTAGTACTGCGCTTAAATTTATAAATCTTAGACACCAAGAGGAATGTTGCATCGGTGGGAAATTGACTGAAGCAAAATGTCAGGTCAAGAACCTAAATATAGCATTTGTTCATATTATTCAGCAAACCTATATTTTG
>OZ010589.1:101439533-101502033 GCA_963932145.1 Acanthosepion lycidas | reverse complement strand
ACAGTGCAGATGATTCAGAAAGATTTGGATGAGACTAACGGTGATTACGGTACGGCAGCTCGGAAAACACACTTTGTTCGTTCTGATAAGAAAAGAACTCCCAAATTTGTTGGTGAGGGACACGGATTTTACGTCAAGTGTCCTAGATTAAGAGTGTAACAGTTGGAAGACACTATGTCTGGCAACAGGACTCTGCACCATGACACACAAGTAGGAGAAGCCAGTCATGGCTGTCAAACAATTTCTGAGATCAAATTACCCCTTATATCTGACCACTTAATTCCCCAGACTGTAACTGCCTTGATTATTGTGAGGAGCGCAGTTGAACGGGAGACCAACAAAATTCCTTGTAACACCAAAGATGAACTGAAGTCTATGATTATGGCAACAATCAGCAATTTAACAAGAGACCGTCCAAAAGAGTTGGAGGAGATTTTGATGTCGTCTGGAGGCCATGGTTGAAGCCAATGGCGATTTTATTGAATAACTTTCCTGTTTAGTATTTCAAGATATTTTTGTCTAATTTTGCTAAATTACATAAATGTTAAAATGAGATGTCTGTGTTATTTTCATTTTGGCACCATTTAGACGACAGTTTATCCATCGTACCCTCTCTCTGTCTCTCTCTCTCTCTGTGAGTGTGTGTGTACAAAAGACAGTTTCTGTTTCTGTAGGAATGTGCACATATTAATAATTCTTTGTATTTTGTAGCAAAATGTATGTGAATATTTTTGTTTTATATCTTTCTTTAAAATTGCCGTGAAGAGAATTTAGCCATCGCACCCTGTATGTGTTGATGAATCGTTTTTTACTGACACTCACACGGCAAACGCATCGTAAAAAAAATAAGGTACTGATATTTTTTTTGCATTCGGATAAATGATCGATACTATTATCGATCGATGAAAACGTTTGTCAAAATATTGTCAGCTATTTTATTTATACCTTTTAAAATTGCGTAGGAAGATTAATCCATGAATTGCAAAAACGGCTTCAAACTAATATTGTTCTAATCAAATTGGCTATTCATCAAATTGGCTATACGAAATCATGACCAAAAGGCTTTAGCAAATAACAAAAACCACATGAATTTAACATTTCAATCAACATAGTACTGGGTAAAACGATAAGCTACATCTGGCAGAAAGGCCTCTGATCGGGAGAGTCGGGGTTTTGAGGAACGTGGAACTAAGGCTTACTTGTTGTTCCCGGGTCTACCCTGACCCGGTATGGCTAGAAACTGTCATGGATTAAGTTATGGGCAAATAGTGAACCGCCCAAACTAAAATCAAAACACTGGAAAAGTATAAAAGTACATGTTCATAGTAAAATTACTAGCAATACATTTTTATAAAAATAACCACCAAGAATTGATTCTCATAGTAAAGTGATTAACAATGAAACACTAAAAAAGTATAAAAATACATTTTATAGTAAAATTACCAATAATAGATTTCCACTGAAGAATATCTGTAGTTGAGGATATAAAATTACGTTCAAAGTATACAAAATTATTTAGATTTCGGCATTAAATGACTTATAGAGGTTGATATGTTGCTCAACAAAATCACCCAAATCAATCCAGACAATAATAATACCCAAAAAAAAAAAAAAAATAGGCAGCACATGTCACTTTCGGGTAGATGCCAGGATGCGTAGTCCATTTATAGAAAACTCTGATTTTAAACCTCCGCTGCTTTGCTTCCATACCAAATCATGTGAAAAGCATCGGGAGACAAATCCGGAGCCGATGTTTTATTCAACACGTGTTCTGGCAAAACTCCTGTGACAATGCCGGTGTCAAGATATATTGCACTCTACCTTGAGCTTGAATAACATCGGTGGAGAGGGGAGACGTTCTGCATGGGCAACTGTCGACCTCCATAAAACCTTGCCCAGGCCTACGCTCTGAAGAGGACACTCCGGCGTGGTCTCACTGCGATAGGAAAACACAGCAAGAAACACTCTACTGAGGGGAGGA
This sequence comes from Acanthosepion lycidas, assembly GCA_963932145.1. Taxonomy (NCBI): domain Eukaryota; kingdom Metazoa; phylum Mollusca; class Cephalopoda; order Sepiida; family Sepiidae; genus Acanthosepion; species Acanthosepion lycidas. Next base: position 101,500,052 of record OZ010589.1, on the reverse strand, counting down.
TTCCGGCGGTCATCCTCCTGTATGGGGAACAGTCCACCGCCAACAGAATACGAGGGCAGCCTCATCTTCGTTTCAAGGAGTCTGCAAAAGGGACATGATGGCGATGGATATGAAAATCGTGAAGTCGGAAGACGTTGGTAATGATTGCTCACAATGGAGATGCGATTTACACCGCGGGCTCAAGTGAGGAGAGAAGCGAAGGCTTGCCACCGGGGAAAAGGGTGCTCGAAGGAAATAAAACACTTCGATATCGGGAGTATAACGTCTTCAACATGCATTCGTTGCAATTGAGACTGTAACTCCCGTGTGGGCCTGTACAGCCATAACAGATGCTGTGATGCCATCAGCAGCTAAGGTATAACAAGGTCATAGATCTAACGAGACGGGTGTCAACCATATAGAATTAGCTGAAACATAATGATATTAATTTTTCACACAACAAAAATCAAATACTTTGATGAGAAATTCTCATCAGTACTAGAAAGAACGATAACAGTTAGTGGGCTTGAGATATTTAATTTCCCGAAAAAAATGCTTTTATAAAAATATAGATTTATTTTAATGTCTGGATATGACTATTTCCAAGTGTCTAACATGAATCTCAAAGCCAATACATTCTATAATTTCTTTATCGCACTCAAACTTGATTCGCTACTGCTGTTGCTAGTAACTTCATATGTAAATTAATCGGTTTTTCTTGCTGTTGATACCACAAAAAAAATGCGGAAAGATATATATATATACGTTTAAACTGAAAGCATAAAATTATATACAAAATATCTGTATTTGAAGGCATCAAATTGCGTTCAAAACATACGTAACTATTGAAATGATCCATAGAGGTTGATATGCCGCTAAAGCAAATCAACCAATTGAGACAATAGTAGTATCAAAAAATAGGTAGCAAATGAAACTTGAAGAAAAATAATAATATTAACTTTCCACACACCAAATGCAAATAGTTTCGTAGGAAACTCCATTAGGTATCATAAAAAGCGATAATGGCTTAGATATGTTTAATTTCATGTTTTAATAAAAATATAGATTTATTTTAATGTCTCGATATGACTATTTCCAAGTGTCTAACATGAATCTCAAAGCCGATACATTTTATAATTTATTTATCGCACTCAAACATAATTTGTTGCTGATGCCGGTAACTGTATATGATAATGTAGAGTAGCTAGCACCCCTCAGCACTCTACCAGATCGCCTGGCTAATAGCCTTAAATAGTCTACGATTAAAGACTTCAGCAGTTGATTAATAATACGAAACTGATTAATATTCGGACTGATTTTACTTCGTTTCGCTATACAGCATTTGACCATCTTCTATTCCTTGTAAGTTGTCTTGTTAATTGTTTTGTAACTTATTCTTCAGTGATCAGTATCCGTAAAAGTCTGATGCTCTATCGACTGAGCTATACGGTGGAGTAATGGATAGCGGCTCTGGATTGAGGAATCGGTGAGCTGAGATCGAATTCCAGTCGAATCCATTACTTTCACTTATGTGCTAATACCCTTGGAAAAGGTGTAAATCCTCTTCGCCCCCCACCCCAAAGCTATGGATAAATAGCAGTACAGACCGGGTACTATAGCCTTGGAATGCAACTGGTCTACCGCAGAAAGAAATGGTAATCTACTTCGGGGAAAAATCTGCCTCGTCAGTCATGTATCGATAGATGCATGACCGCTTAAGCGTATATCACGCATGGCACATAACTGACTGAACTTTTTTGTATGTATCTGTTAGCACCGGATCTTGGTTTTTGAATAAATATATTAAGCATCCATTCTTCTTTGTGTATCATTCACCTCTACGATACCACCGTTAATTAATCGGTTTTTGCTGCTGTTCATACCACAAACACATTGCGGAAAGATAAAGGGATGATATTATTAGACTTAAATATTAAGAAATAGCAAAATATACAAGGGTAAGTAAAAAATATCTACAATTTCGCCATAACATATCTAAAGGTTTGTCACGCAGCCTTATTCTCACGCAGGATTATAGTTGATACTATAGTGGTCCCAAGATCAAAATTTAAGCTTGATTGCACCAGTTTCCTTGCTGTTGTTACAGTGTAAACATGCCCACTCCGCTAGCAGTGTGCACCAACGAGAAACAAGACTCAGTGATCCGAATCTACAGAGAAGATGCAACCTCATCGATGATAACTGCCAGTTTGCCAATACCATATCTCGAGTTTTCTGAATATTTTCGTCAGTGGTGGACTGTTGTGTACTGTTATCATATTGAAACACCTTCTGACCAGGGAAATCGAATCACTGCTCTTTGTCCCTCACAGCTAATGAAGCGGCCATGTTTACACTGTAACAGCAGTAAGAAAACTGGTGCGATGAAGCTGGAATTTAGATGACGTGACTCCAATAGATCCAACTATAAATGCTCGAATTAATTTCTTGGTGGCTGTAGGTAATTTATTAAGAAAAATTCCAAAATTTTCTTTGAAATAATTTTTATTTTTCCAAATACTTTGAATCTATTCTAAGAACATCTTCAGGGGTTGCATATCTATGGAACTGTTACGCGTTAACCCCGTAAATTAGAAAAACATCAATGCTATGTTAGGGAGGTAACTTATATGATTATTAAAGAATTTTTTTAATTGTAGTATTTTAATTGTAGTATTTTAATTGTAGTATTATTATAATACTTTACTGCTTCAAACATTTAAGAACTTTCTTGTTGTACACGTAGTTGAATTTAGTTTTGGTTGCAATGCTCTTATATAAAGGGCTTCCAGAATTTTAAGTTTTTGCTTATTATTATCTTCATGGAAGACTGATGTATTTTCGACTAATATCTGTCTAAACTGAAAATGAGGACATAACTGTTCCTTTAAATGCTCTGAGATTAAACTCTGATCATTTAAGTAAAACGTACACGTGGTTGTTGTAAAATCAATATACGCATTATGCAATCTCCCAAAGGATATTTAAATTGATATATGATGTCGGTCTTTTGTAAGACGCTAGTTGACGGAGACGAGTTGTTATGGATGACTGGATTAGTTGTATTAAATTTAATATAGTATATAATTAATTCTATTTTTACTTGGATCATTGGGTAATATATTAATGTTTATGATTCTCTTTAAAGATATATTTTTCTAATTAGAGTGCATTGGATTACGCTATAGTAGCTTGATATGTTTAGAGTCATTTGAGAACGTATTATATTCATACTTATTCTAATATTAACATAAATAGATTATTAAGTCAGAATCTTGGCTTGTCACACCTACATAAAGTAGTGAGTTACTTTTCAATCAACCCCCACGCACACATATATATATATCGTACATATAGCGCTGGTGTTAATAAAACAGTGCTCGATGTGATACAACAGAGGTAATAAGTATATATTAATAAATATACGTACTATCCCTCACCGATAGCAAAATAATTCATCTAATTATTTTTGACATATATCAAATCCCGTTTATTTTATATGATAAATATATATTTTAAGTTAAAAAACTGTAATCCCAGTATAATATATAGAACTGCACCAACCAGATATTTTATTAAATTTTAATTACGTAACGGTCAGTCTATACTCAGAACCTGAAGATTCTGATCTGTATGAAACTCCGAGCGGTGCTATCTGTGAGAGGAAGTATGCATATTTATTAAAATCTATCTATCTATCTATCTATCTATCTATCTATCTGTGTGTGTGTACATGTATGTATGTATGTGTGTGCATTATTATAAAATTCTGTAAACGTTGCTTGTGTGTTTGCCAGAAGTCGTATATAGAAAGTGGTTGAAAGAAAGATATAAATTTATTGTCGTGTATGAAGGTGGGGAGAAGGAAATGGTGTGTGCTCGTCTCTGACCGAATTTAAAATCCGGATTGTGGAAATAAATGGTTACATTTGTGTCCGCTTTTCCCCTCGCTCTCTTTCCACCACTCTCTCTTTCCATCACTCTCTCTTTCCATCACTCTTTCTTTCCTTCTTTTCACTTCTCTCTATCTACCACTCTCTCTTTCCATCACTCTCTCTTTCTCTCTTTTCACTTCTCTCTTTCCACCACTCTCTCTTTCCATCACTCTCTCTTTCTCTCCTTCCACTACCCTCTCTTTCCACAACTCTCTCTTTCCATCACTCTCTCTTTCTCTCTTTCCACCACTCTCTCTTTCCACCACTCTCTCTTTCTATCACTCTCTCTTTCTCTCTTTTCACTTCTCTCTTTCATCACTCTCTCTTTCCATCACTCTCTCTTTATCTCTTTCCACTACTCTCTCTTTCCACCACTCTCTCTTTCCATCACTCTCTCTTTTTCTCTTTTCACTTCTCTCTTTCCACCACTCTCTCTTTCGATCACTCTCTCTTTCTCTTTTTTCACTTCTCACTTTCCACCACTCTCTCTTTCTATCACTCTCTCTTTCTCTCTTTTCACTTCTCTCTTTCCACGACTCTCTCTTTCCATCACTCTCTCTTTCTCTCCTTCCACTACTCTCTCTTTCCACCACTCTCTCTTTCCATCACTCTCTCTTTCTCTCCTTCTACTACTCTCTCTTTCCACCACTCTCTCTTTCCATCTCTCTCTCTTTCTCTCTTTCCACTACTCTCTTTCCACCACTATCTCTTTCCGCCACTCTCTCTCTTTCCATCACTCTCTCTTTCTCTCTTTTCACCTCTGAGATTACGAGCGTGCTTATTTATATTCTACCTTTCTTTAAACAAAAAATATTTTAAATATTCAAAAAATATTTTTTGCCTTATATAAAAAATAATCTGAATATAATTTTTTGGCATATTAAAACAATATTTTTTACGATGATGTGATTTAAAAAATATTTTAAATGAATAAGATTTAAAAATACGTGTTCTTTATACAGTAAGTATTTTTATTTCAATTTTCTTCAAACAGACAATATTTTAATGTTGAAATCAACTTCACTGTTTTATAACTTGAACTGTCTGTGACCCAACGGGTCACAGGTAGTCTAGCCTAGTTTAGTATATATATATATATATATATATATATATATATATATATATATATAGCGAGAGAGAGAGAGAGAGAGAGAGAAAGAGAGGGAGACGTGTGTGTGTGTGTGCGTGGGCTGTTTAATTGGTTGGGAAAATAAAATTGCCTCCGACATGAAGCGCTATTTCCAGAGTATAGAAGGGGAATAGAATTGAGAAGCGAAACTTCGAGAAACCTGGTAGCTAACTTCATTAGCGTTTTACCTAATAGATATTTATTGCTTGTGAGGAACTGCTGTAGTTGAGGCGGGGGGGGGGCAATCCTGACAGTGTCTCTGTAAATAAAATGGTCCCCAATACTTTGTGTGCGATGTGCGCATTTATACATAGAAGCCAAACTGAGAACCTGTCTGTACGTTCAACACGCATGCATATATGCATATAACATCGATTCCTTCATATATATATATATATATATATATATATATATATATATATATATATATATAAATGTGTGTGCATATGTGTGTGTATGCGTGTACGTATATAATATATATATATATATATATATATATATATATATATATATATATATACATACTATGAAGGCTTACCTTTGCCACCCTGAATTTTTACCCTCATATGTGTGTGTGTGTGTTTGTGTGCTTTTTAAATATTTATAACGCTAATGTGTTCTATACACTTTAGTTACTTCAAGCCGTTTGACCTTGTGCCAGACTATTCTTAAAATACCTCATTTCCACACAGCCTTATGACAGAATAAGCACATCTGAAATATAATTTTGATGTTACATTACATATGCGCATGCGCATATGATAATATTAAGTCTTCTTAGTACATTGTTATTTTGAATGCGGCTACCCTACGTGACCAACTCTTATGAAAAATAATAAAAGCATTGCTCGTTTGTATTTCCCAGCGAGATCGATCAGTTATGATATCAACCGGAATCTCATTGCCGAGTGTCATCCATTTATAATCTTAAAGTTATAGTGATCTGGTCTAGTTTGAGCAGGGGAACGACAACCAGAACTGGATAGTATAACTATACGCAGCCTCAAGCTGCGTCCATAAAGCCGTGAAGGTATACGACCAAATCATTCCTGCTGCTAGCAAAATGTACGCCTACATAGCCATTAATATCTCTCCGCCTGCCATCTGAAATGACCAAGTTTGATGTTTCGCGGCTGGTGTTCGATTCGTATTATATGAAATAATTCAGGAAATTGACAGGCGGAACGAGAAAAAAAAATAGAAAGAAAGAAAAAGAGGAAGGAAAACAATAGCATAAAAGATTTCGTATAGATATTTCAGGAGTTGAAATTACAGCAAATCAAGTGTCGTTTACTCGACTATACGAAATTGCATAAAACAAAGAAACAGGTATAATAAATAAATATACAAAAAAAAATATGAAGTGTAATTTCTTTTTACTACAAATGGTATATTGTAATGATTACATATTCATGAGTAGAATTCCCTGTTTTTTCTAAGAGACAAATGTATTTTCTTACCTTTGCTGTGTTGCTCTGATACAAATTGTGGTATGTCTTCAGCTGTTTAACACATCTATATGTAAATACCAACAAATATATGTTGAAATTCAGAACTCTTGTCTCATATTCATCGTCTGATCTTAAACCCAAATAACTTCAGTGAACGAGGGAAACAAAGGAATTTGCCTCGCCTTTCCAATACTTTTCAAAGGGACTATGTATGTGTATGCATGTATATATATATATATATATATATATATATATATATATATATATATATATATATATATATAGAGAGAGAGAGAGAGAGAGAGAGAGTTTAATTATATATATATGTATACAGAGAGCGTTTAACTTTTATTATTTCAAACATTATTAGAGTGGATACTCATATAGACGTCCAATTTTTACTTTTAGTACAAACAGTGTGTATTACGTCTCTCGGATATTCAAAAAATCTTAATAAAGATGATGTACTCTCCGGCAGGAAACGAATCTGGGTTTCCCTTTGTAGTACGGTAGATATAATATACACTGTTTAACGTTAAAAATAAAATGGGACATCTATTTCAAATGCGAGTATATCTTATAGCATTTGAAGTAATAAAACACACCCCGCGCGCGCGCACACACACACACACACACACATATATATATATATATATATATATATATATCCAAATGCAATCAGTAAAAATCAAATTCAAATGTTCATAACATTAATTTAAAATAGAGCTCAATACAAAAGTAGAGATATGCGTGTTCGAACATAATAACCTATTATATATATATATATATATATATATATATATATATGCATAACGTAGTAAAAAATTGTTTTCGTGTCTGCATTTTGAGATGTTTTGATCGTTTATTTTATAATTTGAGTTTACTCCTTTACTCAGAATTTACAGTTTTTAGATATATTTCTGAAGGTTGCTACGATTTTCCTTGTTTCACATGATATTTTGGGTGTAATTTGGGTTTTGTTTTTAATTTCCCATATATATATATATATATATATATATATATATATATATGTGTGTGTGTGTGTGTGTGTGTGTTTCACTATAATACAATGCGTAGTTATTGTTCAAATTTAGCTCCTTCTCCATGTACATATTTAAGTGGATAATGTTAATTATAGAGATTAAACAGATAAAAGGAAAATTTTAAAATGAATATACAGGTAATTCTTACGAATCAGACCACAAATGTATTGTTTCGTCCAAAAATATAAATGCTTGGTCTGCTCTCACTTCTATATGTCTCAAGATGCTCGATCAAAATCAAAAGAAGGCTCTGTTATGTAACCTGTCCTGACCTGGCATCTCAAATTCAGTCACTTTTCCACCGCCCTCACGTGGTTTCCTTCTGTCTTTTCACTACATATTTTCATGGCAGTTGTTCTAGTGAACTCTCAACTTTGGTACCTCAACCGCATATATTTAAGCGTAGTACAACATTAGCTATTTGGTTTCATTGTTTTACTGTTGAAATAGCTAAGGTGTAACCTTAAGTTTTACTCTGATAGTTTTATTTCTCGCATTTTGCGCTTGTGTAACTCTCTTCCTTGCATCTCTTTCTTGCTTCTCTTTCTTGCTTCTCTTCCATGCTTCGATGTCAAGTTTAATTTGGAGAGAAACAAGTTGGCTTCAGCCTCATTATTAAAGAGGCAGAAGGAATCATCCTCATAACGATGATACATAAGAGGACGACCAATACAAGAAAATAAGGAAACCTCAAGAAACCCGACTAAAATATTCACAAACGCTGGACCCAAAGGCGAACCCATAGCTACACCTTCGATCTGCCGATACATAATATTATCAAAACTAAATTCGAGAGACGCAATGGCGAACGCCATGACATCCACAAATACACTCTCTGGAAAATCCGGAAGAGAAAAAAATGTACGATACAGCATATCACAACACATCTCAATAGTTTCCGACAGGGGAACACAGTTAAACAAGGAGCAGGCATGATACGTCAATTTTTTCTATCTAACTGGCTTTACATTAGGATTAGATCAGGGCTACAGGAATATAGGAAGCCCATGGCTTAGATACAAAGAAAAGCTGAAGAGTCTGCTGTTAATATACCTCATAACAGCCTCGAGCGCTTAGCCTTGGAGTGGGTAGAGTGGAGATCAACGTGTTTTAAACGTGTTAAAAAATGATAGCTAAATATTATTATAGCACGCCAGGCTATATGACGTTTCCAAATAGTATATAGGTTCGATTCCTGTCGGAGAACACACATTTTCTATGACAGTTCTCGGATATTCAGACCGGTAAATGCTGTTAATACTTTTTTTTATTATAAACAGAGTATTTACTTAAATACTTGTATCTATAAAAAGAAGGAGAGACGCGGTTGGTTCGGTGCTAACTTATGTGTTGTCTCGAACAAGTTCTCGACCTTTTACAGGAACCTCTGGCCAGACATGCAAAAACACCGGATATAGACCTTTTGTTGTAAGCACCATTCAAACGAAGCTTAAAAATATCAAATATTGATACAACCAACATCAACAATGGATAGAGCAAAGTAAGTCGGATATACAAACGGGGTTTGATCGATAAAACATTTTAGATGGTCTGCGTCGAAGCTGATCGATTGTCCTGTGTTGATGGAAATCAATTGATACTGCAAAATAGCTAAAGAAGTCTTTTATTTTTCATTGACCGGAGACAGACTATATTTGTTTTTATTGTAGATGATGCAAAGAAAACGAATGCTCACCTTTTCTACTCTATCTTTAAAGCTCAATTATTCACTTGATACATAGAAGCGTTTTGTTCTCTAATTCTAGGAACATGACTGAACAACAGTGTTGGAAGATGCTGTCCCTATAATGTTAGCCATTATTAGATAGAGAAGCAAATCAATAGCAAGGTGGCCTAACAGATAAATTAGAGTTGCCGGACCGGTGAGCCATGTTAGCGTATATTCGCTATCTTCACGAAAATATCGTTTGATAAAACCGATGGCGAACAAGAAGGCACATATGTAGTTGAATAAATCAACGTATAAGCATTTAAATGTTGTGAATATTAATGGGGTTTAAGTTAAAAGTGAAATTGGGAGAAAATGGGATGATCAGCAAAACATAGGTGTGCCATTTATGAAGTTGGTGCCATAGATGAAAATAATGTCCGTAAGCTGTTCGCTGGGTGGAAACTTTGATTCTGGACAACCTGAGCGATTAAAGCAAATGATTAAAATCTTCCGGTAATTGGCCAATCGAAAAGGGCGACTTCTTCCATCAGGACAACGCCAGTGATCATGTATTGTTGTGGAGCTGGCAGTAATTGGTATATTATGGCAAGGACGGTCATTCTGCATACTCCATAAACACCTGAGCTTGTAACTTTGTATTGGCACTTATTTTGACCCCTAAAATATATCTTAATGGGAAGAACTTAAAAAAAAAACCATAGTCTACAATAAGATTGGAACTCCTTAAAAATACATCGAACATGCACGGCTCATTCCAGACTCGGCAACGAGAACCCCATGCCAACCACGTTGAAATTTAATCACGTAACTACATATTTTGTCATACCATTTTCTGTTCACACTATTAACGTTTGTTAACAGATAACATAAGAGATTGGCAAAATACTTTGTACTAAGTAACTATGTATTCTTACAAATATTCATATTTACAAATATGATGACCACTCAATATTTTAGATGGGAGAAGATAACCACTCGCGGAGATTCCAAACCTACGGCAGCACCTTCCTCATTACAATAAGAGAGGGTGTGTTCCGTGTAATATCGACGCCAGCGTGACATTGGTCGCGTCGACTGGGTAACTTTTATTTTTACCTTGGTCCATATACTACTTATATATATGAGCTCCCCACGTAAATAAACAACGACCCTGTGTCATATCTTGTCGTAGTGGGGAGGCTGGTTAAATATATCTGGTTGGGATCAAAGTGAAGTATCTGTTCTCTCCTCACTTGGGATGGGAGAAGGCAGCTGGTTCCAGGCATTCCAACCCTGCGTCACCACCTTTCTTATGATTCTAATAGAAGTGGAGTCAGTGTAATATCGACGCCACCGTGAGCGAATCTCGGGGGATTGCGCTGAAGAATCACAAACCTTCATTTTAACCCTGTCGTAACTGTGATCAGTAAGTTGATTACGCAGATAAATTTAAGTTTGATCCTACATATGTGATATTAAGGTTTATGAATATTGTTCGGTTGAACCATTGGCAGGAAATATTGATTCCGTATTCAGACCCAAGTAAAAGTCAGTTAAAAAATATTTAAATATAACTGGAGATTTTTTTCTGTTTTAAAATGAACCAATTAAGCTTTTATGTGTGCAACTTTTCGGTCACAAAATGCTTTTCACTCTTCCCACAAAACTTCTATATACTTTTTTTATAAGTAAAACAATATATTCCTGGTATACGAGATCTGACTGAAAAGTAACGTGAGTGGGTGTACAGTGTGGGTTATGGACAGAAGAGGGATAAGTGAATGTGACGATGCCTTCTCGCACGTCATTGCACAAACTGTGATGACATCCAAAGTCGGTTGTATGCGTATATACAAACAGGTTCAAATTGTTCACCGGTTTATGTCGCTGGCTGTGATCGAATTCAACAAAGAATAACGACAAATGCATTTGAAGACACTGGAAATAGCAAACAATACGATTTCTCATTTAATTGGCAATGTTTTCTTTTGGCGCCGTGAAGGTGAACTGCTATCATGCAAACTTCCGGCCATGGAAAAAAGAATCTTACATTCACTGCCAGATCTCGGCGACTGCTGACTTACTCACTGAACGTTGCTACCTCACTGACTGCCAATTTCTTGAAAAGGAGATCACCCTTTCAGCTTTTAAGTGGTCAGTTTTTCAAAGGACTCTACTTTTATGACTATCTAAAATCACTAACAAAATGTTATGTTTGCCAATTCAAATGTAGGTTGGAGACAGGATTCCTGAAAATCGTGGTCATTAAATTGACTCAAAGATGGATTGGAGACGAGATTTCTAAGAACACTGATCATTAAATTGACTTAAAAGGAAAAAGAATCTATTTATCTCCTAAGGATGTGTGAGAAATTGCTACAATTATATCTAGGGAGTAAATAATTAAACTTAGCTTTATGCAGCCATTCCATTTTTTTCACATGCGACAGATGTGGTAGGACAAATCTTGACTGCTTCACCACGACAATGAACCTGCTCTCATCGTCCTGAGCATCCGATAGTTCATGGCCGAGAAGAACATCGCCGTACTGGAACAACCTTTCTATTCACCTGATCTTGTTCCGTGTGACTTTTTTTTTCTTTTCCCCCCAAATGAATAATTATTATCTCAAAGAATTCTTTAAATAACTTGAAAATGGTTGATAAGACATAGAAGTCAAATAAAAAGAATCAACATTATTCGGACTATTGTCCTCATCTTTGTCGCCATATTTATCACAACGTTTCGGCTGTTGTACGCTCCGACCTTCTTCGAACTGAACCCTTTATTTTGCTCACTGGGGTAGACTGTTCTAATTCAATGTGAAATGTTTGATGGATGTCAGTTATCAGTTATCTCCTGCTAATTTCCCTTTGAAAGTTCTTCACTGCCTTAAGCGGGTATTGCACTCACACTCTTTCGGTCCTGTCACTGGATCTAACCAACGCCTTTATCCACTGCGCCATGTGTCCTTGAATCAACTTGAGAAGGGTTTTCTGCCTCTTGATGTGACTGGTAACCCCTAGTTAGGTAGAAATCTAAATGATACCTAGATTTAGTAGCAATAGGCTGGCATGCATGCATTAAAATTATTCCTCATCGATTTTCCTTCTAAAATAAGAAAAGGTTTTAATCTTTTCTTTCTTATTTTTTTTTTCGAAGCGGCTACATTCTGGTAGACGTAGCACGAAATGTAGTCAGACTGGACATTAGAGAAACAATCCCATGATGCCATGCATCCCAGCGGGGAAAGAAATGTGTCTTTGATGGACGTTTCTGTCCATACTGTCCTTAGAATTGAAATCCAATTCATATTTTCTGTCAAAACAAATAAAGACAATTTAAAAAAAAATATCTGCAGGATCCAGACATAGAAGGAAGAAAGAAATATTACTTACTTACTTACTTACTTACTTTATTCTTTCTTTCTTTCCAATCCCCCTGTCTTTCCCTCTTTCTTTTAAATTGCACACTTTTTTCTCTCTTCTCAGTTTGGGATCGTCTTTCTTGCTCTATTTTCACACCTCATTCTTCTTTCTTTCTTTCTTTCTTTCTTTCTCTCTTTCTTTTTCCTTTGCAATCATCCTGTCTTTTTCTCTTTCTTTTAACTTTCCACACTTCTTTCTCTCTTCTCAGTTTGGGATCGTCTTTCTTGCTCTATTTTCACACCTCATTTATTCTTTCTTTCTTTCTTTCTTTCTTTCTTTCTTTCTTTCTTTCTTTCTTTGCAATCAACATGTCTTTCCCTCTTTCTTTTAACTTTGCACAGGTCTTTTTTTCTTCTCAGTTTGGGATCGTCTTTCTTTCTCTGTTTTCACACATTCTTTCTTTCACTTCTGTCCTTTTTCATCCTTTCTTCCTTCCTTCGTTTCTTGTTTCTTTCTTTCACGCCACATTCTACGCATTTTCTTAAAAGCCGGGGAAACTTATTAAATCAAGGGATTTTTCTCGAAAAGTTGTTCCAGTTACTTTCGATAAATCACCGTGCAGTTAAAATCGTCTAAACGTATTGCCAGTGATCATGAATTAATACAGGTGTTACTTGCACCTGCTTTCCCATTTTGTAGCCGAGTGGTAAAGCACAGCGAATGAAACGGTGGTTTCTCTGTTTCGATCCCTGCCGGAGAGCATATTTTCTTTATTGATTTCTCGAATACGCATGCTGATAGACGCAGTGCATATAGTTTAAAGTAAAAATAAAAATGCCGCGTCTATTTCAAACATGAGTATCCACTACAATGACGTTTGAAGAAGTATATTCATAAATTAGTCATATATATATATATATATATATATATATAATGTCATCCACTGTTTCGCTGTATCACAACTCATCAGTGCGGCTAGACATCCGGTTGCCTCTAGCAAGGATTGAAACCCGACTGAATTGGTATCAGGCGGATATTCTACCACTAAGCTGTCGGCGCACGGTCGGGATGAAGGTGGATTTTTAGCGTATTTTTTTTGGAAACACGCCCAGTGACCGACAGTGACTCAATTCGGCTTGCGAAGATATATATATATCTGTGTGTGTGTGTGTGTAATATAATATAAAAGTTGACGTTGACAATGAAGCCAACGACCAGTGGCGACAGTCTGTTTCATGTTTATACGCAATCGCCAAATCATGGCCTGACAGTTGTGTATAAGCATGAAGCAGACTGTCGCCGCTGGGTGTTGACTTCAATGTCCCCTTTTATATTTACATAGCTCTATCTCTGATATATGTCTGTACATAAAGAATATGTCATTATACCTTGAAGGAAACCTTTGAAGGAATCGCTTTATCAAAAGGTGGACATTGACGAATGGAACAAAATAATCGTAGACACATTTGCAGAAATAGAAAATGAGGAGGGAAAACTGAAACACGATTAAGATCATTTTTGATAGTAAATAGATTGACGATTAAAAACAAATAATAAAAAGTTCCAAAAAGAGTATAAAATAGAATTTTTTCACTCATGTTTCTCTCAACAAACACAAGGAAGGAATGAAGTAGTCTTTCTGTTTACATAGGGTAGTATGATAAAAGTTGATGTGCACAGGCTCGTGAACACTAAGGTGGTGGACAAAACGAGCTCCTATGTAAAATAGAGAAAAAAAGTGTTATTATATTCGGGGGCACAGGCCGAATTTTCTAGTTAATGTTGTCTTATGGCCAAAAACGACTCTGTCTACTGGATCTTCATTCGCTATTTCTAAAACTGTGTTTACATTATTTTGTTCTATTCGCCAATGTACACCTTTTGATAAATTGTTTGCTGAAAAGTTTTCTTTCAAGGTATAATGAAGGCTTTTTTATTTAAATCTGTATTTTTCTGTCTGTTCAAGTATTATTCCCAATATATATATATATATATATATATATATATATATATATATATATATATATATATATATATATATATATATATATATATATATATATATATACTCGAGTCTCCCGTCGAATTCGACGTATGAGGGTCAAGCAGATTAGTGCCCAGGAAACTGACGGCCCGACAGCAGCACATGAGATTTGATTATAGCGGTGAAGGTTTCGTGCACGATCATCCACACTTTTTGAAGGGCCGAATACAGAGACCTGGTGCATTACAAACCACAGGGTCCCCAAACGACCCTCCGCAGGTTTTGCATTCAGAGTTGTCCTTCTTCTGGACCAGTTGCCATCCAAAGCTATAGAACTCAGTCTATCCTGCTATTTACCCATACCTATATATATATATATATATATATATATATATATATATAATTAAGTTGTAAGGAACTTGGTAAACCGAATTGGTAAATCCAAAGAGGATGAAATCCTGAGAGCTCAATGTTAGGACAGAGCTAATATGTAATGAAAAACAAACCACTTTAATGTACCATTACGATAATTTATTTCACCTAAATCCTTTTTTAAGGATTCAGGATCATCAGGTAAATCTTCCAACAACGAATTGAGAAAAAAATGGGATTAGAAATTGGTGGGTAGTATAATTTTTGTAATTTAATAGAGGGGGTTGAGAGTGGTAGTTAACCAGACAATATAAAGTATAGGGAGGGGTTAATTTTATATCTCTCTTAAGTATGTTTCATATTGGAGTAGGAGGAGTGACAGAAAACTTGACCTCTTTAGATGGTTAATAAAACGGAAATGAATTGTAGAAAATGTATACAAGTGAGTCTTACGGTAAAGAGAGAGATAGGGGGAGGGGGAAAGAGAGATGGAGTTGTTATAATTTTGTTTTAACAAAATTATGTAAAAGATAGTTTACAATGTTTGATAGAAAATTCTATGTCTGAAAAAAATTTTGTTATTAACTTAAATGTTTAATTTTTTAAGTAAATAGTTTCAGGACTAAATATAACTATTATTGTAATAAACATATTTATCTAGGACATAAAGAAATATTTAAAATCTTAATAGTTTATTCACCCGACTAATTGTATTTCCACAATATAAAAAAAAAAAAAATTATATATATATAACATCTATTTTAATATTTAAAATTAATTTATGAATGTAATTTATTTATTATATTGGTAAACTAAATTAAAGATTAGGTTTCATTATTTAATAGAATTTGAGGGTAATATTAATTTTCATTTATTCATATATGCCTCACAAATGTATTCATGTGAATCCCTACATACATACGATCATTAACAAGTAAAAAAAAAAATAAATAAAAAAAAAAACATTTGAGATAATTTACACAAAAATTCATTTATCCTCGTACATAAACTATATATACATTTTACAATCTTTATTTATATTTCAAAACATATATAGATTTCACAGTTAAAATTTAATTTTATCAGTGTGATTTCGGAAGTGTTTAATTTTAAAGGAATTTAGCTAATATTATTACTATTATTAATAGTCAAAGAATGGTATATTTAAATTTAAATTATCAACTTAGAAATGAAACTCCCTTCAGAAGAAAACAAAATTTAAACTATAGAATATTACAAAAGAAGACCCAATATTTCCTTTAAAATCAATTCATGTACGTACGCACACATATACATACACACACATACACATATACATATATATATATATATACCCATATACATACACACACACATATATACATCCACACATATATATACACATATACATACATATACAATTCATATATCCATATACAAATCTATATATCAAAAAATTAATCTAACCATTTAATCATCCGTATATGTATATATATATATAGAGAGAGACATACTCATATACACATACACACCCTTAAATAGATATACATTCATATATAAGCACAAAACCCTACATACAAAACAAAATATAAAAAGAATACATATATACATATATATATATATATATATATATACATACATATACATATACATATGTACATTTACCAAATATAAATTCTAAGGTAATTACGTCTATATACATATATAGATTACAAGTAGTTTAAAACTATAAAAACACACATGTTTAAGTACATGTACACACACATATACTCGTACATACATATATAATATACATATACATACAAAACAAACATAAAAACATTTATACATATACATCCACACCCATGCAGCATACACGTTAAAAAAAAAAAAAAAAAAAAAAAAAATTCAGTATTCAAACATGCTTCATATTAGTATATCTATACTAATCTATAATTATTAGCTCCCATAACAGTAAAATCTTAAATGAATTTTATAATCAACTTCAAAAAGATCCTAATACAAGCCCAAAGACCAAATCTATCTGTAACTGCAGGGAAGGATCTGTCTGTCCAGTAGAAGGGGTATGTTTGTCCAAAAACATAGTATACGAAGCTACGATTTTCCCCAAAGAAAATACTGAACATAAGAAGATCTACATAGGTATTTCTGCAGGAAGTTGGAAACAACGATTTTACAACCATCGCCAATCCTTTTATAATGAATCAAAAAAACACCAAACTGCACTTTCAAAGCACTATTGGGAGTTATTGTAAAACAAATTAACCCCACAAATAGAATGGAAAATCGTCTCAAAAGCCAAAACTCCGATTAATTTCAGAGACCGATGCAATTTGTGCATTATGGAAAAAATACTAATTATAAAACATAAGGATCCGGACATACTATTGAACAGACATAATGAGTTGATTTGTAAATGTAGGCATAAAAATCACCTCATTTTAAAAAAGTATGTGTAGATATATAAATAGAAAATATAAATTGTTTTAAATGAATATATGAAAATACTGACACTGTGCTCTTTGAAATATGTGTTGGAACTAACAATTTTTTTTTTTTTTTTATGTGAACTTATTTAGATATATATATATATATATATATATATATATATATATATATATATATGAACATTATAGATAAGGGTAACTATGTATTTATATTGTGGACACATATGTATGTGAACATTATAGATTATGTGAACATTATAGATAAGGGTAACTATGTATTTATATTGTGGACACATATGTATGGTAGTATGGATATATATGTATAAATAGATATACACGTGTGTGAGTATAGATATACTAATATGAAGCATGTTTGAATACTGAATATATTTTTTTTTTAACGTGTATGCTACATGGGTGTGGATGTATATGTATAAATGTTTTTATGTTTGTTTTGTATGTATATGTATATTATATATGTATGTACGAGTATATGTGTGTGTACATGTACTTAAACATGTGTGTTTTTATAGTTTTAAACTACTTGTAATCTATATATGTATATAGACGTAATTACCTTAGAATTTATATTTGGTAAATGTACATATGTATATGTATGTATATATATATATATATATATATGTATATATGTATTCTTTTTATATTTTGTTTTGTATGTAGGGTTTTGTGCTTATATATGAATGTATATCTATTTAAGGGTGTGTATGTGTATATGAGTATGTCTCTCTCTCTATATATATATACATATACGGATGATTAAATGGTTAGATTAATTTTTTGATATATAGATTTGTATATGGATATATGAATTGTATATGTATGTATATGTGTATATATATGTGTGGATGTATATATGTGTGTGTGTATGTATATGCGTATATATATATATATATATGTATATGTGTATGTGTGTGTATGTATATGTGTGCGTACGTACATGAATTGATTTTAAAGGAAATATTGGGTCTTCTTTTGTAATATTCTATAGTTTAAATTTTGTTTTCTTCTGAAGGGAGTTTCATTTCTAAGTTGATAATTTAAATTTAAATATACCATTCTTTGACTATTAATAATAGTAATAATATTAGCTAAATTCCTTTAAAATTAAACACTTCCGAAATCACACTGATAAAATTAAATTTTAACTGTGAAATCTATATATATTTTGAAATATAAATAAAGATTGTAAAATGTATATATAGTTTATGTACGAGGATAAATGAATTTTTGTGTAAATTATCTCAAATGTTTTTTTTTTTATTTTTCATTTTTTTTTTTACTTGTTAATGATCGTATGTATGTAGGGATTCACATGAATACATTTGTGAGGCATATATGAATAAATGAAAATTAATATTACCCTCAAATTCTATTAAATAATGAAACCTAATCTTTAATTTAGTTTACCAATATAATAAATAAATTACATTCATAAATTAATTTTAAATATTAAAATAGATGTTATATATATATAATTTTTTTTTTTTTTTTTTTTATATTGTGGAAATACAATTAGTCGGGTGAATAAACTATTGAGATTTTAAATATTTCCTTATGTCCTAGATAAATATGTTTATTACAATAATAGTTATATTTAGTCCTGAAACTATTTACTTAAAAAATTAAACATTTAAGTTAATAACAAAATTTTTTTCAGACATAGAATTTTCTATCAAACATTGTAAACTATCTTTTACATAATTTTGTTAAAACAAAATTATAACAACTCCATCTCTCTTTCCCCCTCCCCCTATCTCTCTCTTTACCGTAAGACTCACTTGTATACATTTTCTACAATTCATTTCCGTTTTATTAACCATCTAAAGAGGTCAAGTTTTCTGTCACTCCTCCTACTCCAATATGAAACATACTTAAGAGAGATATAAAATTAACCCCTCCCTATACTTTATATTGTCTGGTTAACTACCACTCTCAACCCCCTCTATTAAATTACAAAAATTACACTACCCACCAATTTCTAATCCCATTTTTTTCTCAATTCGTTGTTGGAAGATTTACCCGATGATCCTGAATCCTTAAAAAAGGATTTAGGTGAAATAAATTATCGTAATGGTACATTAAAGTGGTTTGTTTTTCATTACATATTTATATATATATATATATATATATATATACTCACGCAAGACTGTTTCGCTGTATCACAGGTCATCAGTGTGTCTACACATCCGAGTGCTTGAAGCCGGGATAGAAACTCGACCGGCGCACGGCAGAGAAAAGGAATCTTTATATATATATATATATATATATATATATATTATACGTGGTGTATACAAACACCAAATCAGCAGTAAGAGCGCTCAATTCATAACTGAAGAGCAATGTATTAGAAGCAGGAGCAGCCACTGTTGTAAAAATTTCCCTTTCCCCATAGTGCTCAATCGGCGAACGAGAGCAAGTCATCGAGACACAGGATTGTTTCACTGTATCACAGCTCACAGTGTAGCTAAACAACTGCTTCAAGCAATATATATATATAACTTTAAACGTAATTGTATTGGATACTCATATTTGAATGGACGCTTTGTTTATTTCTTGAACAGTATATTTATTTATTTCCATCTACCTACCTGAATATTCGAGAAATTTTAAAGACAAATATACACTCTCTCGCAAATATGTGTATCTTGTAGTGATTGTCTAGGGATGGCTTAGATGTGGCACAAGGTCGAAAGTATTGAGCACTCAGTGAGAATCGAACTCACTACTCAATTGTAATTAATCTAACAAGACAAGCCTTCTAACCATTACACCACGCCGAGGTTACTCAAATATATCTATCTTATATATGAATATAAGATAACGTTTAAGGTGATCAAATCTGTCGGATTGATGAATAAAAATAATTCATTATTCCTTTAAAAATCTTCAAGGTGATTTTCTCGGTTTTTTTTTTTTTCTCTTTCTCGCTCTCTTTGTTCTTTTTAGGTTTATCTTCTTCGTCTCAAGTTTTTCTCTGCCTTTGACGCTTTCCTTTGAATCACGCAATATCGTTACCCTCCTTTCACTTCCAGTTTTGGTCTGTTTGCTAAACCCACGACTAATCTTCTTTTTTTTTTTTTTTTCACATATTTGGACTTCTGGGGATCACGGCGACAAAAAGAAAACTTTTCCAAATCATCACGCCGTCTTAGTTTCTGCGGGTCACATTTTCCAAAATCTCGTGGGATCCACGTTGCGAGACGTGGTGTCTAATATTCTAATAATATGACCTGGCCACTGCCACTTACGCTTGCTAATGAAATATCGCGTGTATCTGACACCTATTTGCTCGCTAATAACTTAGTTTAGTGCATATTTAGTACGGGCTTTTACCCAGTACAAGGCTCGATAGTCACTCAAAGTAGAGGAAGTTACAATCAAAATGGTAATACTGAATACAGGACGGAATAGGAATAGAAGAGGAGGTGGTAGGAAGTATAATTATTATAAGAAGGAAATATAACCCATGAGTTGTAGAAGGCATGATTTGAATATCTAGGAAATCATCCCTGGAGAAGTATGTTCCACAAACTGACTGTTCATGGGAAAAAAAGCTATTTGAGTGCAGCTTTCTTCTTATATTTGATAAAAGGGGGAGTGATTGTGATTCAGATAATTGCACCTTCTACATATCATGCCACTTCCAAAACGTCGGAAGTGGCATGGCGTGTAGAAGACTGTAAAGGTTTGAACTAGTGGAAGTAAAGAGGAGAGCGTATCTGAAGATTTATCAACGTTTTAGCGTTGGAATTGTGACAAGCTTGCAATGTAATGTCCGTGAGAATGAGTCTGCGCAGACTAGTAAATAATTAAAAAGCTGAAGAGGATTGTACTTCTCATGCCCAGATATAATAGCAATAACTCATCCCTTCCACTAGGAGAATTCTTGGACTTAAATTCAACCCAGATCTCATGTAGAACTCTTAGATACGATGTTGGTAAAATAATCGGTTCCTTCTATCGCTTCAGTAAGTACCTGACTACTCCTGCTATCCCCTGCTTTTACACGATATAGATCAGGCCAAAAATGGCCATATATGGACAGGAGCTGTTCAGTCTTGAACTTTCCAATTTCGATAGAGTCCAAAAGCATTTTCGAGTCTTTCTGGGCGACAAATTATTTTCCATCCTAAGACCTCTTTCTCACAGACGAGACGTCGCAAGCCTCTCGCCGCTCTATCGCAATTTCCATGGAGAATGTTAAAAAATTTGGGCTTTGTGAATATATTCCTTTGTTCCACTAGTTCTAACCTTCACGCGACCATGTCAAGTATATTCTAGAGAACTACCGTGGTTCCCTTTGGATTCCATTGGTGACTTGTAACTTTCACTTGAACCTCTTCTCTTGTAGTTCTGCTTTGTGGAACCGATACCCAAAAGGATGCTTACACGATCACTACAAACTCAGTCTGTTCAAGTCTAGGGTTACCCGTTATCTTTCCACATATCCCCGCAAGCTGTTTCTCTTCCTCTGTAAACCTCTACCTCGAGTGACTCTTCAGCATTGTACAAAGTAAGCATCAATGTTGGAGTCCAGCATAAACCTAGGAGCTTCCCCACTTCATCTACACGGTTTCCATCTTCTATTCCCTTCACTTCTTCCCTCAGTTTAAAATCCACCCCCCCTCACTCATCCACTTCTTATCCACCCACACCCTACCAGCGAAAAAAGAAAAAGAAGAAATATTTCCCTGGTCCAGACCAGATTTGCAACGTGGACAGGAAGAACCTTGATAAGGATCTGTCCAACCAGAAGAAGGCCCTTTTGGACCCATTGTTCAAAATGCCCACAGTGGACGGCAAATCAGTAGAGGAGGACCATAACTTCCCCAAAACACAATGTGTCATCACTTATATAAAGGACATGGGGGTACCTAAATCTATGGAACCACCTCAAGGACATGTTCACAGATATCCGTATGTTAGAGTTAGGTTCGTCCAACTTAAATTACTCAGATTTTGTTCAGAGAGGGTTTCGGTATTGCTTCATACCTCCTTATATAAAACTAACTTATTCTATGGACGTGGGTGGGATTGTCCTAGATGTCGGGGTATTTACCGCTGTAGATTTCCGCTTTTCTTTCTCTTTTCAGACCTAAAAATGTCACTCAAAATATCCAGTCTGTATGCGAAGGGCCTGAGGGATCAGAGTAAGGCTGCTCACCTGCACATGAAATCTTGTCGTTTGGTTTGGAGGCCACCATATCCAGGAAACTCACTTATTTTTGCAACTTTGATGCTTGTGTGCTGTCTAAAGACTTTTCTCGTCTATTCAGAATACGGGATCAGAAAGGCCAGAGGGGTTTCTTTTCTGGTGAAGTATATCCTGGATGCCAGGGTGAGCCTCGTCCATGTCGATGACTTGGACCGGTTGATCGTGGCCGATATTGCGGTGAGAAGTAGCTCATTGCGGTTTATGCGTCCAACGACCGGAAGGATCGTGTCTCGTTTTTTCAGCAGTCGGGGACGTTCCTGGTAGACAACGCGCTTATTCTTAATAGGGGACTGGAATGCCGTCCTGAACCCCAAGATAGACAGGATGCAAGGAGCTAGCGGGAGGCCGAGCAATCGCAGCTTGGTTGATCTGATCGGCGCGATTGGTATTGTCGATAGATACCGCGTCGTTCACCCTTGGGGAAGATGTGGATGTGGGCACTTAAGTGATCGTCTACCCAGATATATACCTGGATAGAATGTTAGTCAGAAGGGCCGACATAGATCAGCTAGATTGTCCCACGTTCTATTAGTTAGGCTATTCGGACAAAAGACATGTCTGTGCTTGGCTGGCGTTAGATCGTAGGTATAGAATGGCTGACTACTGGAATTTCAATCTGTCTTTACTGGGCAGGCTAACTGCCGTAGTGAAACTGGAACTAGTGGAGACGGTTATTGGGAATAGGTGGTGGGATAGGCTTAGGATTTGGTCCTTCACCACCGAGTTTAGCAAGCGATTAGCTAAGGCTAACAAGGTGAAGGCTCTTAAGGATAGTCTTTCCCGGGCGTTAGCTGGGGGGATTCCCTAGAGACAGATCCAGCTAGAGAGGACCTGCAGCTACATGGGTTAGATAATTAAACATATGTTAAGCAAGATAATTTCCGAAGCTGTGAACTTGGGCGCAGCATTGCGCAAGGAAGAGATCCGCCGAGGTTCCTGTCACTACATTCGTGAGCTCAAAACCTCGGAGTGACGTACTCTGAGATCGACTGACAACATGTGTGAGGCGTTTCTGCGGCATTCTGAGTGCCACTTTACCAAGGAGCCTGGTCTCTGTGGCGAATAGGTTGCAGCTATTTGGCTGACTTTTTTAAGGCTTTCGGCAACTAAAGTGGCTAGCTCTGAAGGGGAGGTAACAGAGGAAGAGGTCTACGCGGCATTGAAGGAGTTCGGAAGAGGCAAGTCTCCGGTTTGCCCTGAGAATTGTACTTGAGCCTATAGCCCGATCCTAGAGAGTGTAAAAGCCGCGCTGTTCAATTTGGATCAGTCCAAGGCACTTGATAGGATCGACCATTGCTACCTAGCTGTTTTCCTGCAGGCCGCCAGATTCGAACCCGACTCCTGCCGGTGGATTAGCCGGTGGATGTTGATACCCAGTGTTGTGGTACAGGTGAACAGAAAGCGGTCGAGCGCTTTTGCGCTGTCTCAGTCGTTTTGTCAGGGTTGTCCACTGTCGGCCCTACTTTACGCTTTGGCGTTGGAGCCTCTCCTTCATCGGCTAAGAGACAGGGCGTGCAATCCGGCCCTAAGTGGAATTGCTGTCCCTGGTGGGGGTTCTAGCCAGGGTTTCCGCGTACGATGAAGTATCTACTTTCGTGTAGTCTCTCAACTATTTTGAGGTGGTACTGAAGGCGCTTGAACGGTACGAAAAGGTCATGGGGACCAAGGTTAACTGCAACTGTTTTCCGGCTCGCGGTTAGGTGTCTGGAAGGATGTCGATCTTCCGGTGCTCTTTGGTTTTGACAGACGCTTCTGAATTCTCTGAGTATGGTACAGGTAAATGACGGCGCGACGAAGGAGGTTATCCGTGAAGGGCAGGGGTGTGGCGTGTGTCACTTACGTATTTCCTCTTGTCCTTTACCGCTTGTCTCTACTTCCTCTGTAAGGGACGTAAGAAAGCGATCGAGAAGTCTGTGGCCAACGTCCAGGTCATGGACAGCTGGGAATGCCGCACTTGGACAGTCAAAAACATACCTCGAGGCTGGCTTTTCTACGCCACGCATTGACAGGGGACTCGGTTTTGGCGGGGTGTGTTCGGGCTGCTTTCCTTTTCTTCATTATCACGTCTCCAATGTCGCGGGCTGAAGGACATTGTAAGCACCGGGATAAATCACGTTTCCTCTTTTAGTAACGATCGGTCTGAGGGTCGTTCCTCGGTTCAGTGACCATTCTCGGCCTAGGAAGTTTTTCTATATTGAAATACTGAACAGGGTCGCGAATGATTCGCTACGCTGCTGCCTTGGCTTGTCGGCGTACGAGTGGCGCACGTGTGGCGCCCGTTTTGGTTTTGGGAGCCACCGGTGGATTACCTCAGCAATATCAGTTAGTTTTCGCTTACCTGGCGGTTGGTTTGGAATAGGCTATCATTCACAGATAAAGCCTTTATTTGGGGCTTGCCAGTCTATGAACGATGTGACCTTGGCTTGGAGGAAACGGCTTCGCACGCTTTCTACTTTTACATTGTCCTTGAGTCCGCCCCCTATGGGGCCATATCGGTGAGTCGACAGCTCGTATCGCTCCCGAAAGGTCGTGCTCATTGATCACGAAAATTTCAATTTAAGCGAACTAAGACCCGACATGTTCATGTTTAAGTTCTTGATCTTCGTACAAAGGTTGATAGCAAATAAGGATGCGGAAATTCATTCTAGAATTTTGACTAGGCTTGAACAGGACTTAAAATTGACTTTGCAAGCTGTAGCTGAAGAGTGTAAAAGAAAAGTGAACTTACTTTAGGAATTAAAATAATCTGCAATTGTTTAGTAAGTAGTAGACACAGTGAGTCATCTAAACTTTGCGATCGCCTACTTAGATGACATTTTAATAAAAACTGAAAATCGAGAGCGGGATATTCAGCCTGTAAATGAATTATTCACAAACATTAAAGAATAAAGGTTTAAACTGAATGATGAGAAATTCTAAATTTCTTGACAAAAATTAAATATTTAGGTCAAATCATAGACGAAAAGGGTAGGAAACCAGACCCAACCAAAGCAAGGGCGATTAAAAACATGCCCTCATCCCCAACAAATGTGTCCTCTTTAGAAGCATTTTAAAGTTTAGCAAATTATTATGTTTTTATTCTAAACATGCATTTTTACGAGCACCATTAAATATTTTACTAAAAATGTCTCTATGTGTAATTGGACAGCCGAATTCTAAAAGCATTCAAAAAAAAAAAAAATAAATAAAAAGATTCTAACGTCGGACGTGTTTCTCTCACATTTTGATCCAAAATTAGAACTAATCGTGGCCAGCGACATTAGTAACTACTGTATCGGTGCCATAATTTTGAATATGCACAAAGATGGTTTTGTAAAAGCAACAGCTCATGCGTCAAGAACACTTTCATCAGCTAAGTAGCATTATAGCCAAAAGTGGGAACTAGTAGGGGCGGTTATTGGGAATAGATGGTGGGAGGGCTTAAGGATAGCATTAGGTCCTTCACCAGCTAGTTTCGCAAACGGCTTGCGCTAGATAAGGCTAGTAAGGCTCTTAAGGATAGTCTTTCCCCGGTGTTTGCTGTGTGGGGATCCCTTAGCTAGGGAGACCCTGGAACGTTTGGTTAGCAAGAGCTACATGGGTCAGGTAATCAGACATAGGCTAAGCAAGACGTCTTCTGAAGCTGTGAACTTGGGCGCAGAATTGCGCAAGAAAGAAACCCGTCGAGGGGGATCCCTTAGCTAGGGAGACCCTGCTACATTCGAGAGGTCAAAATCCCGGTGGGGCGTACATTGGGGTCGACTGACCACATGTGTGAAGGGTTTCGGCGGCATTTTACCAAAGAGCCTGGTCTCTGTGACGAAGAGTTTCGCAGCTATTTGGTTGACTTTCCTCGGCTTTCGCCGACTGAAGAGGATAGCTGTGAGGGAAAGATCACAGAGGGCGAGGTCTACGTGGTATTGAAGAAGGTCGGCAGAGACAAGTCGCCCGGCCTGGATGGATTACGCTATGAATTGTGCTTGAGACTGTTGCACATCTTTGTCCAGCTTTTGAATGTCGTGTTCAACAACTGCTTCCGCCAGGGATCCGTCCCCGATCGGATTTCCAGGGGCCGGATAACGTAGTTGAAAAAAAGGTAAGGGTGTTGGGCGGGATTTAGATGATTATAGGCCTATAACTCTGCTAAAAACAGAGTTAAAGATTTTGACCAAGATCCTGACGAAGCGTTTGCAGTCAGTTGCTGAGAGTCTGTTGGGATCTGATTAGATTTGAGCTGTGAAGGGTCGAACAATTCAGAGCAACTGACATCTGATCCGCACGGACCTAGTGTGTGTAAAAGACGACGATCAAGCCGCTCTGATCAATTTGGATCAGTACAAGTCATTTGATAGGGTCGACGTTCCTACTTGGCTGATGTCCTGCAGGCCGCAGGATTCGAAGCCGACTTCTGCCGTGGGATTAGCATCGTCTATCGCTCTCCCAGTGCTGTGGCACAGGGGAAGTGGAAGCTGTCGGACACTTTTGTGCTGTCTCGTCGGTTCGTCAGGGTCGTCTAGTGACGCTTCTATTTTACGCTTTGGCGTTGGAGCCTCTCCTTCTGCTGCTAAGGAACAGGGCGTGCAGTTCGGCCCTACGTGGAATCGCTGTCGTTGGTGGGGCTCGACCCAGGATTTCCGCTTACGTCGATGACGTATCTACTTTCGTGTCGTCCTGCAGCGACATTGAGGTGGTACAGAAGGCGGTTGAACGGTACAAAAAGGTGACAGGCGCCAAGATTAACTGCAATAAGTCATTTGGTTTGCGGTTACGTGCCTGGAAGGGGGTTGATCTTCTTGGTTGGACGGATGCTCCTGTCCGCATTCTTGGAGTATGGTTTGGGCCTGACTTCCAGCTGGAGAAGAATTGATCAGAAGTACAGGTAATGGTCGGCATGGCGGTCGAGACTTGGCGTCGAAGGAGGTTGTCCGTTAATGGCAGGGGTGAGGCGTGTGATACTTACATCTTTCATCTTGTCGTTTACCACTTCCGCTCTGTAAGGAACATAAGAAAGCGACCGAGCACTTGCTCTCCTCCCTCTTGTGGCGGGAGGGCCCAGGCATCATGTCGACAGAGTAGTCTATGCTCAACGTCCGTGTCATGGGGAGCTGGGAATACCGCACTTGGAGAGTCAAAAGCACGGTTCGAGGCTGGCCTTCCTACGCTGTGCATTGTCAGGGGATTCGATTTTCGCGGGGATCGTAAGGGCTGCGTTTTCTCACTTTACTCTCACTACCACATCTCGCGGACTGAGCGCCGTCGTAAGCTCCGAGATCAATCAAATTTCATTCTTGACTGTCGATCGGCCTTGAGGGTCGATTCTCAGTCCAGTAACCTTTCTCGGCCTAGGAAAGTCTTCTATCGTTAATTAGTGAAGGGGTCGCGAATGCTCCACTATGTAAATAGCTCGGATTGTCGGCGGACCAGTTTCGCTCGTTTTGGTCTTGAGCGCCAGCGGTGGCGTACCTCAGCAAAAAGTTTTCGCTTACCTGGTGATTGGTTCTCTGTCAATGACAAAGCCTTCATATGCAATATGACGGATTTGCCAGACTGTGAACGATGTGGCATTGTCCACGGGTCCGCCTCCTGTGGGACCATGTCGGCGTGTTGACGGCACGTATCGCTCCCGAAAAGCTCATGCTCAATGATCGCGCATGCGCGTGTGACTATGTGTCGCCTCCTGTTCTGGGGTGAAACATATGCTGTTTCTGACGGGTCCAATTCACATCAGTTATCTTTATTTTGTTTGTTTTGATATTTTAGTTTTGTTTTTGTGTTCATCCCTCCCCTCACATTGTAAATCATCAGATTTTTATGTATAAATTTTTATAATCATCAAATTTTTATGTCACGGGGTGCGTTCTTTAGGTTCCCTGAGAGGATGATGTATTATGGTATATGGAGGGTTGATTGGTGAATGTGCACATTGTAACGAGTGACTGGGTCGTGAATCTGATTAGCTAGGTATAAGATAGTAAGTGAAGACCAGCCTCAAACCATTCGCCCCTTTTAGGCCTTGTGCCAAAATTGTGTATTTTCATATGCAATAAATAACAGTAGAATTATAGCTAGATAGAGAAAGAGACTTTGGGAATAATTTTTCTTGTGAAAATTTCACAAATTCACATACGACCGTCCATTGTTAGTTGTTTTCGGGTAGAAAAAGTGTATTCCGACATATACAGCGATGGAACAATTCTGTTGAATTACAATTTTAAAATGGAATTTCTTGCAATCAATAAAAAGCTAAGTTACGCAGATCGTTTGTCAAGACTCATACCTAAATTATGTGAACCTTCAGAAGATACGGTAATTGCAATACCATACGACGACTGATGAAATTAAATTAAAACCTCAGGTGGATACATTTATTAGAGAAAAAAAAAGAAACAAGTAAGCTGTAAATTAAAGGAGAAAAATAAAATAAAATCGAAAACTGGGGATGACAATATTTTCTCAATCTGTGGTCTTAATGTCTGGTGAAATAGTGGTAATGCCTACATCTCTTCAGAAAATGATGTTCAAAGAATTTCATCCAGGTCATCCAGATATCTTTAGAATGAAATCCCTCATGTGCAGCTATGTCTACTGGCCCAATATGGACAAAAAACATAGAGTGATTGGTAAAAGCATACAGAAGAATGTAACATGGCAATAAAATTATCATTAATTTCAATCCTTGGCCAAAGACACCGTGTTCGAGATTACCTATCGATTTCGCGGGACCGATAAATGGTGTCTACACTTGGCTGTCGACAGTTTTTCCAAATGGCCAGAAATTTTAAAATGTAAGAATCCAACTTCTATAATTGCAATATCCTCTTGCTTGAATTATCTGCTAAAAGCAATATCCGGTATAACATTGTTCTGGACAATGTCACGCAATTCACTCCTAAACAGTTTGAGAGTTTTTATAAAACATTTGCGATAAAACATATCAAAAAACCCATCCGCTACCATCCAAGACCGTATGGTCAAGCAGAACGCTTCGTCGATAAATTCAAAGTGGCATTAAAAAACTAATGGAAGTGAAACTAATGATATGTATTTAGTAGGTTTTATGCGTATGTCGTATGACGCCTAATAGGGTATCGGGTATATCGTATGACACCTAATCCTAACACGGTATCAAATATGCCCCCAGCAGAACTAATGATCGCATGGAAAATTTCATCGATGTTTGATAAACTGCTACTGAATAAAAAAAAAGTCTAAATCCGCTATCTATACTTCAAACATGACGAAAAAATATTCTTTCCAATTTACAAAAATGGAAAGGAATGCTGGGAGGATGGGGTAGTCAAGAGACGTATCGGAAAGTTATTGTGCTTGCTAAAAAGGTTTACGTGGGTGCCTAAAAGACATGGAAATCAAATGAGAAAAGGTACTTGGACGAACAGTGCTTCCGAGACAAGAGCCAATGGTGATTCTGTATGAGGTTTTCGATGTACTTATGACTCGGACAGCTCCGTGTTATGGGACCGGCTGAATGGTTGATCGGGCGGGGAGGTCCCACGTTAAACCGGCCTTGTGCCACATGATGCCCTCGTAGGTGGGCCGGGTGACTAAATACAGTTCAGTCTGAAGTCGGGCGAACGGCTGATCGGCTGATCGGTTGAACTCTCTGCCTTCGTCCGGGAGGAACCCGAACAAAGCTACGCCGAAGGGCGGAGTCTCTTTCGGGGAGGTAAACCCACCCTGAACCGGTTTATACAGGTTCAAAGAGCATATTTTTGGCCGAGCCCACGGGCTCGGAGATCCCACGTTAAACC
The DNA here is from genome assembly GCA_963932145.1 of Acanthosepion lycidas. Lineage (NCBI taxonomy): Eukaryota > Metazoa > Mollusca > Cephalopoda > Sepiida > Sepiidae > Acanthosepion > Acanthosepion lycidas. The sequence continues at coordinate 101,469,708 of OZ010589.1, read as the reverse complement.
GGCCTTGTGCCACATGATGCCCTCGTGGGTGGGTGACTAAATACCGTTCAGTCCGAAGTCGGGCGACCGGCTGATCGGTTAAACTCTCTGCCTTCGGGCGGGGAGGAACGCGAACAAGACTACGGCGAAGGGCGGAGTCTCTTTCGGGGAGGTAACCCGACCCTGAACCCGTTTATACGGGTTCAAAGGGCATATTTTTGGCCGAGCCCACGGGCTCAGAGATCCCACGTTAAACCGGCCTTGTGCTACGTGATACCCTGGTGCGGGGGTGACTAAATACTGTTCAGTCTGAAGTTGGAGTGAGGTCCGTCAGAACACCGTCAGGAGACTGTCAGATCGAGCGAGTCAGTCAGTCGAGTCAGAGGCAGACCGAAACAGAGTCGCGTTCAGACAATTACTACTAAACATGATTGTTCGTATTAACACTTTCTACTTCTCTGTATATATTCCTGTTTGTAATATATCTGTGTTATTCCATATCCGTATTCGAGTTCTTCTTTATTGGTTCTACCTTGGACTATCACCGTGGTACAAAGTACCGGACTATAACACTTCGGAAACCATACACTCCAGAAATGGAAGATTCAGCCGACAGAACTGTAAGATCTTAATCCAAAAAGAAAAAAAGTATAACTTCTGTAGGAAGTAAGTCTTAAAAGGGGAGATTTTGGGGGTTAAGCGCCAGTTACCCATTTATCATGAATGAACTGATCCATTCTTCATAAATAGTCCTGAGTCGAGAAAAGAAAAAAAGATAATACTATTGCAGTGACTTGTCTAGCTTACTAGTGAATACTACTATCAAGACAGACTGTGTAGAGTTAAGTGTTTTCTCTTGCCAGACCCCACTTCACAACAGTAGGACAGGGATTAGGAAAGATAGCGAAAAGACAGAATTTACTAAAAAAGACCGGAAAATGTGGAGAGCCATAATCTCCCACGTTCTAGAGGCACACTGCATGTAGAAGAAAAACAACGCCCTTTTGTAAATGGTTGGTAGAACAGATATTAAGAAAGATAGCAAAAACACACAATTTACTATCAGCTTCAGGGGACAGTGTGGAGATCCGTGATCGTGCACGTCCTGAAGAGACACTGCACGTCGAAGAAGAAATGTAGAAAGATATATACACCACATCATTGTAAGTATAAAGCGTAAGAGGACTGATGGCGTTGGACAAACACAAATGTGCCTGAGCATAGTGTTAATCGACGGGTGTGCTCGGAAAAGCGAATAACCAACCATTATTTATGTATGTATCCGTAATTGAGCAGTGCTCAAAAAGAACCAGGGATGGGAAGCGACACAAGAACAAGCGTAGATGAAATATATTGTTGATTTTCGAAAATATCTGAAGTGTGTCCGGATCGACAGATACCTGAAGAAGACCAAAAAGTACAGCGACCGAAATGTTATGCGTTGAAAAAAGATGGTGACATTAATCCGACTGTTACTCATGTAATTAATTTAAAAGAGTATTTTAAAGACTTCACTCAAACATTTTTTCAAAAATTTTTTCGCAAATAATTACATTTCTTTTATGCAGCTACCATTTACCATTCAGAGGGCAGCTTTAGTTACGATTTTTATTTATTCCCTCTAAATCGATAAAAAATTATCGATCCCTCGTGACTGTGGGTAAAGGCGTCGATATTCCATTTCACTTGATCAATATCTAACATTTTTGTTTAGAGGCCATAAATTTAACGAAAGATCAATTAACTTACTCAGAGTTCAGATATTGATTAGGATTTAAAATGCCATTTCATTGTAGCTCCAGACAGTAAAATGATTTGGCCGAGGATATCAGATTCACAATAAATCGAAGGTTCCAATTTACGTCTATTTTAATATTATATATGGTCCATTGTAATACAATTACTAGTTTCTAAGAAGCAAAAAGCAATGATATTTTTTTGCTTTGTTTTTTTAATTAAATTCTTTCAAGTGTAACAGAGCAAAAATTGTAAAAGACCAATTTTTCAGTGATAATTTTCTTTCTATTTTAGCCGACTGTACTGGATAGATGGCTTTTAGTTTTATCTTTCTTTCTCTTAATTCTGTTATTCGTAATGTGAATGTTAGCCATTTCCATCTAAGGAAATATTCCGCATCCATTGACTTAGAAGCCAGTGCCAATGTCGGTTGAAATTAAAAAAAAACTTTCTCAAAACAAATATATATATATATATATATATATATATATATATATATATATATATATATATATATATAGATGCCTCAACTCCAGAAGCTGTTATCGATCTTTCCATTATTAATATTGGGTTTCCTTCTTAACCTTTTATTTGAAGTAGTGTGGAATGACAACTTGTTTTCTTAAAAAGTTGTTTTAGAGAAAGATTTTATAAATTTCAACTGAAAATGGTACCAGATTCTTGGTCAATGAATGGTAAATGTTTTTGATAGGGAAACTGTTGAATTCCTTTTACCATTCTGTGTTGAATTTCCTTAAATTCTATACTATTTTCTAATTAATCCCGACACCGAATTATTTGAAGTATTTAGTATTTACTAAATCCACATCTTGAATTTTTATTGTGGATTCAATGTAGATGGCATTGCGGCTTTCATCCCAATTTCAGATTATTAAAGTATGATTATTGCTAAGTTTTGGAACTTGATTATCTATCTATCATATATATAAAATTCTGTGACTTCCGTTAAGTCTGTCCGTCAAACCCTCTAAAATAGCCATACATTGACCGATCGAAACCAAAATTTGGGGAGAAGTGGAAACAGGTAAATAGGTACAAAGTACAATTAGTTTTACAAGAGTGAGTAGCTTAGTACAATAAATTTTCATTAATTTAACATACAAAATATTCCCAGTATTTTAAAAACAAATTAACGATTAAACTAACAAATACCTATTTAATAAGAATGTAATATTGTTCTTTTGCATATCTTTCTTTAAGTTTTTATACAAGAATCCAGTTTGCCCTCAATTAGCGAAAACTATAAACAAATCATAGGGTCAAACACTTCAAAATGTTGGAATTTGGCTTCAGAAAACAAAAAAAAAAAAAATTACGTATAGCCAGTTCTATGTTGCATGCGCAAGAGTAAGAAATCGTAAGAATTTATTTTTCGTTGTTAAAAAAGAAAAAAAATTCTTAAAAATTATTGTTTAACATGAAATAAAATAAAATTAATTATTAACCAACGAAGTAGGGTTTTTGTAAACAAATCAGCTTATACAAATATTATTATTTGTTTTGCGAAATTTAACGAAACGTAGAGTTTGTTAATCTCTCCAAAATATGATAGCGATATCGTCTACCATAGTAAATATTGTGAGGATTTGACCACGCGTCAGCGTTCTACAAAAAAAAAAAAAAAAAAAAAAAAGGAAAAAAAGAAGATCTGGTTAATCTAAAGTTCCAAAACTTAGCAATGATTACTGGATTACTGAAAATGTTAAAAAGATTATTCGATAATATGAAAGGAATTAACTTAAAATAAATAGACAAAACTTGTCTATATTATTTAATGAAAAAAATGCTGCCTAAATACACACAATATATATATATATATATATATATATATATATATATATATATATATATATATATATATATATATATATATACAGGCAGACAGAGAGAGAGACAGACAGACAGACTGATGGAGATAGAAATATGAATCTATTTGCACCTTTTGAAAATAATCCTAAATTGTCGATCTGAAATAAAACTGCTGCAATCTCACGACTGTTACAAGGGAAATAACTCCCAATCATATTTTGAAAGTTATCTCCCCTGAACTTTAAAATGCGGCTTTATGTAAACTACGGAATTTTTTTTTTACCAGAAATATCCTTATTCTAATAATAAATCTTGCATTACTTCTTGAGGACTGACGTTCCGTTTTCTTCTTACTTTAAGATCTTCCAGATAGGAATGTCATCAGCTATGCATTTACATAATAAATATAATCGTTCGCTTCTCTTAATAAGACTTGCCTAGATCTCTGCCCTTTTCAACGGAACCGAAAAGACATTGGCTCCTGTTATTGCAGACTTGGTATGTTCACCTTACCTAAAAATGCGACATTACCCGAGTGGACGCTTTCATACAAATACAAAGAAGATCAATACATACCCCATCCTATTAGGGAAATTCTAAAACAAAAATGATCACTTTTTATTCATAGATCCGACAGATTTTATTGCTTAAAGGTTATATTTAGAGGACACCTAGAATGAACCCTCTGCTTTTTTATTAAACAGTATATTTATTTATTTTCGTATACTGGCTTGGATAATTGAGAAATGCTATTAACGAAAAATATGCTTCGAGAGATTTGCTTTTTATAAGGCACTTTTTCTGTGGTCGAGATGGTCTAAAGTACGTTGAATTTAACAACGGTTTCTCCTCTCAAGGGATATATTTGTCTATAATAAAATTTCGCCAATATTCGGGCACGTAAACGAAAATAAATATATATATTGTCTAATAAAAAACAAGACGTCTACTCAAATATGAGTATCCATCAAAAATAATGTTTAATTGATAAAATACCTCCCAGAAGCAAATATGAATCAGGCCGAAATTTACCTATATGTGATAAGTATAATAATAATAGTGGTGTGGATTGTCCCATTTGACTTTGCTAAAAAAAAAAAAATCGTCTTAAGCCTAGATAAAGTTGTTGGGGATGTGCAGAATTTATTAATTATGCTTGAAAGAATCAGAAGGAATTTGTGTAGGTTGCGTGACTTTCTGCATCCACAACAAATAAATAAACGAAATTTAAAATACGATTAAGAACAAGACATATTCAATTAGAAACTAATAAAACATTTATATACTATTCAAAACAATACACAAGCAGGATAATTGGTATATGTTATGTTGGCAAAAATGTGTATGATGTTTTAGGTTTCAGAATGTCTCTCTTTGTAATCGTTCGTTCATCTGCAGTCTGTTTTAGATTTGTGTTGGTATTAGAATTGTCAATATTAAGTGTCTTTTTAGAAGGAGTTCTTAAGGAGTGATCTACCTTTGACTGTAATGTTTTTAAGGTCATTCGCACATTGATGTTTACTTAATAGGTAGTGAATATAATTCACTTTGGATAAGCAATGTTTGAGAATCGATGTCCACAGAGTTGGTTGATTTTTAATTGTGAGTGAGTCAGCGTTGATGTACCTTTGCGCGGTAAAATCGTGATTTTGAGTGACGTGGAGTATGTTGGCAATTTCTCTGTGGGTGTTCGTCACTGACTGCTTGGGTCAGTCGACGTCTTCTTTTATAAGTTCTGAAAGTCCGAAATCGGCTCACTTAAATTTTGGCGCAATTTCGTTTTGCACGTGAAACTTTCAGAATATAGTGTCGTTGACCAATGAGATTTGTTGGTTCGTCTAGTACGGTTTTAATTGGTTGAATTTTTTCCGTACGTAGGTGTAAGATATAGACTGTTCTGTTACTGGGGGTGATAGATGGGAAAAAGACGAGTTTACAAAGTCTTTATATTGTTTTATGTTACGTAATTTTTACCTGGACTCATATTGAGTCTGCCAATATTGTTAGCGGGATAGTTTTTCCAGGCGACCGTAAATAATTACTATCCATTGAGTTAATTACCGCAACATTCTGGCAATCCCACAACATTGGAATTTCAACATCCGAACAGACGCAAAGCACCGAAGCAGACGTGACTCTTGTTGAAAGAGAAACGTAGATATATTACCTTATTGGAGCTTCTCTTCCTAATAATCAAATCTAATAATAGATCGACTAAGTAACAGAAATTGCCTGAAAGTGTTGGCCTCTATTGTCTTAATTATCCTTGTTAGGGGTTCATTGCTTTCGTCATATTTCTTGGCTGTCACTCAAGGGCTAGAAAAAAAAACAGTAAATCGTTGGAGGAAGAATGGGGTGCTTGCCAGAAGATATTTTTTCAAAAGTGAACGCAACATATTAGACCAGAATTTGAACCTGGTTCCTCAGTTTCACTCTCCGTACCGACGACGCATATTTGATTCAAGATGCACAAACCAAATTGAATTGAATTCACAATCAAGAGTTGTTTCCCATGCATTATTTATTTTGAATACCAAAACTGATCGAAAACCCCCTTTATTTTTTATTTTTTTATTTTTTTGGGTGGGGGATTGTTTTTTTTTCTACCCTATGAAAGGTCATTAAAACATAAGGGGGTTACAATGTGTGAAGGAATTAGAAACAGAGACAACAATGATGAGTGGAAAGAGAAAAGAGTAATCAGAGGGACAGCTTGCATTATTTATTATTATTCGGATTCTTCTCCTCATCTTCATTTCCAGGTTCACAACGTTTCCATATTCACAACGTTTCGGCCGTTTTACGCCCGGCCTTCTTCAGGTGATTAGAATTTCGGACTGAACCTTTTATTTCGTCCACCGGGGTAGATTGCGCTAGTTCCCCGTGCCATACCCTTTCGGGATGTCTCAGCTATTTCCCTTTATTTCAACTCTCCAAGTTCTTGGTTCACTACTACTGGGACCTACTATAGAACTCAGCTCTTTGAGTCCCGTCACTGGATCTAACCAACGCCTCTATCCATTGGGCCATGTGTACTTATATTGCAATTTTTGTGCTGTTATTCAATGTTATTCTCTAGTACACCTCATTACTGGTTCGCATATAGTATTCATTTCTATGCTTGGTCGGCTCAGGAGTTTTTTGTAGCCTAATGTCCATATAAGCATCTCCATTCTAATGTCCATATAAGCATCTCTGTTCTAATGTCCATGTAACCATCTCCGTTCTAATGTCCATATAAGCATCTCTGTTCTAATGTCCATATAAGCATCTCCGTTCTAATGTCCATATAAGCATCACTGTTCTAATGTCCATATAACTATCGCTGTTCCAATGTCCATATAAGCATCACTGTTCTAATGTCCATATAAGCATCTCCGTTCTAATGTCCATACAAGCATCTCTGTTCTAATGTCCATATAAGCATCTCTGTTCTAATGTCCACATAACCATATCCGTTCTAATGTTCATATAACCATCTCCGTTCTAATGTCCATATAAGCATTTCTGTTTTAATGTCCATATAACTATCGCTGTTCCAATGTCCATATAACCATCTCTGTTCTAATTTCCATATAACCATCTCCGATCTAATGTGCATATAACCATCTCCGTTTTAACGATCGCACAAGCTTGAAGTCCAGGGTCACAAACTCACATCAATGGAATCAAATATGTTATCTCTATCTCTGATATTGAGCACTTTCTAATAAGTACCGCGCATATAATATATGAATAATAATATATATAATATATTACACACATATCTATATTGATATACACACACACAACACAACACACACACACAAACATACACACACACACACACACACACACACACACACACACATATATATATATATATATATATATATATATATATATATATATACACACACACACACATATATATATAATGGACCTTCCAAAAACAGTACAGAATGTTTAAAATGAATTTTTAAATATGAAAAATTAATTTTAATTTCATCCCAATATATTAAATACTTTTTCACTATTTCAAAACTATTTAAAATTGGATGAATGGATTTGTTTTTTTTTTAAAATAGCTTTTTTAGTCGTTTTTCATCGCAATGTAAGTCTTTTCTTCCACAAAAATATACTTTTCTAAAACTTTATTCGCGGAATATTAGCTTATTTAAAGTATAGTCAATCTGATTTGAAACAAATATTATTTACTTTAAGTTTAAAATATCACAGAAATGTTTTCTTTAACCCGACAACAGTTATGTATTTTACCAGTAAACAGCGTGAAGACAGATTTAATGTTTATTTACGTAAACTTTATCTGTAAAACTTAAATTGAAGAAAAAACTTGAGCGCGTTTTTTATATAATTTTTAAGGACTCAGTAATCTTAAAAATGTAACAATTATCCGTTGTCTAAACTTTTATTGATTTAAAAAAAAAATGCTGCTTTAAATTCACTATAGTTACGGCTCTTATTTTTTGATAATGTCGCGTATGGACATCCATATTTACAAAAATCGGTTCGTGCAATAAAAATCAAAATTTTTTGAAAAGATATCTTCGCGAGCTTAGATAATTGGTCCAAGAGTCCCGAATCGAGTCTATCTGGAATCCACGTCAGCTGCCACCAGATTTCCTGATTCCGAAGAACTTTGTACTCAAATTATGAGGCGAGGCCCAGTGTCGCAATAAGGATTGGTGCGGGATGGGTGAAATTTTGTTGAACCAAGAGCTATATAAACCAAAATGAGGATTAATCCCATGAATCATTTGTTTTATTTTCTCATCGTGAAGATATATTTTTCTTTAACATGTGTTATGTCATGAACCACCAACGCTGCGATTACTACGACATTCGATCTTCCAATGTTCTGAGATCAAGAACACAACGGATCGAAGCGGCCAGTAACCAACAACCAGCTTGGACTAGGGTCAGCATTGACCAGCGCAGAATTAGCCCTGTGGTTAAAACGTGTTTAAAATATATAAATTTTTTATATATCAAGAAGTATTTTAGGGAAATCTATGTCAAAGTAGAAAAAAAGTTTTGGTGTGACGAATTTGTCCTTTAGGACTACATCGGATTAAAATAATGTTTACGGTGATGTGACTATACATACAAACGAAGGAAACCGGGACGCGGGGAAAAGTTTAATTTATTTTTTAATACCTGCTCTGGGTAGATAGTCTGAGCAATTTCATCTACTTTTTTTATATTTTTTATGTATTTAACACTTTTGTTGATGACCTAGAGATTAAATACGCACTTAATTACATACATACACACATACAAAACACAAACACATACACCCACGCATATATATATATATATATATATATATATATATATATATATATATATATATATATATATATATATATATATATAAGTACAGTGGATGTGTTTGTCATTGTGCGTGTGTGTTCAAGTAACACCTCTCGATCGCACTGGTCTGATTTCAATGATTCATTCAAAAGCCCTAGAAATGTTATGTGCAGGGAAAGATTTTTAGTTCAGATTCAGGGTTGCCAGATTATGCGAGGTTAAAAATATATATTAATATATTACTCTAGCGATTATCGTTTCTTTCATGGTTCAAGGGGAGTAATTCTTAGTTTCCTTATATATCCAAAATTGCAGTGCACGTTTTATTATGAACTAGCTTAAAAGTCGCCTATCTCTCCCTCTGGTGCAATGGGAAGGCGCGGCCTCGGGCAGCTGTTTCCCATGTCTGGGCACGTCTCAGTATAATTTTCTCAGTTGCCCATCTGTCCTTTGACAGAGAAGCCGCTGAGCGCACTCTGCCCAAAGACAGAGACGCAACTGAGAGATGATAAGACTGCGTTAAAATCCCTTCAAAGAGGAATTTATACAGTGTTTACTCGTTCCCCCACCAGAACGAGATGTGACACAAGGTATTTTAAAGTGGGGACCCGAGCGCTTACACTGGGGTAAGGGATAAAAATTGCCCACAGTCCGCGCAACCGTCGGTCTCGCTGGCATCGGTTCAAGCACCTATCCCTCCCTCTGGTGCAATGGGAGGGCGCGGCCTCGGGCAGCTGCTCCCCAGGGATGGGCACCTCTCAGTATTATTTTCTCGGTTGCCCCTCTGTCCTTTGACAGAGAAGCCGCTGAGTCATTCGAAATCCCCACCAAGGAGGAATTTATGTACTAGATGCTCAATATCTGTATTATATTGTTTATTTCTAGGTGATAACTCTCTTCAGGCTTAACGAATTTGCATATTAATTTATAAAAATATATTTCATTAATTAAATCTCCTTCAATTTTATTCAGGGATTGTTTTGATTTCAAAAATAGTTTTTTTTAATTATATTTTCTTATATAGTGCAGAAAAGTGTTTGGAATTTGCATTCTACTTGGCCTTCAACAAGTTGGCGTTTATTCGTAAAACTTTCCTTAACTATAAGAAGGCAAATTATGAATGAAATGTTTATATATCGTAACTAATCGGGATTTAATACTCGGTAATTCTAGACTCGATGAATTACTTAATTATAATTATATAAAATTCTCCTTATATATATATATATATATATATATATATATATATATATATATATATATATATATTGTGTTTTGTTTAACAATCAAATGTAAACGCTTTTATTGAACACAACTTTGGAAAATCTGACTTGCAGTTGCATAAAAGTCACAGACTGACACCTCTACGACGAAAAACAATAGTCTGTCCTGTTGCAACACACACCCACACACACATACACACACACATACACACACACACACACATATACACACACATATATATATTCTGTTTATACGTTATTTTTATAGATACAATAATTTAAGTAAATGCTCTATTTTTAATAAACAGTATTAATTACATTTACCCGCCTGAATGTTCGAGAAATTTCGTAGAAAATATGTTCCCTCCGATTCGAACTTGTGTCATACATGGAATCATCATTTGATCTGGCGTGCTATACTAATCAGCTACAGAGGAAGCGTCTGGCTAGCATGGTTATATTACTGCTTTTAAACAACAAATTTCCTATGATCTTTATTGGACGCTCATATCTGCTCGAATAGTATCTCAATGTAAACAAATGACAACGTATATTATAAAATGGAGGTCATTTTTGTTTATATTGATGGAATTAATACTGTTTATCATAAAGAGAGCATTTACTTAGATAAGTCTATCTCAGTAAATATATTTAAATAATGGTCGGACTGTATATATATATATATATATATATATATATATATATATATATTCACTACATACAACGTGTGAAAGTACATGCGATACTCTGCCTTCATCAGTCTCCAACCAGGGGAGGTAACACAGTCTCGGTGGCTAAGGCAGTACTGCCACCCCTTGTCTCACCAGCAGCTTTTGTAACCGGACAAGATATTTTTTTCTATTATTTTTACTGTGAGTGAACGCTGTAAGAACTTTATATATATGTCTCTAGAACTTTCAAATGAAGCTATGAACGCGTCTTAATTAAAACAAGCAATCAACACACCCAGATGTATTGACGTACTTATGTAAATTATCACCATGCCTTTTTTTTATCAATATCTGAAACATTCTACGTCACAGTTATTGGCAATGGAAACTGAGTTTAATTTACGTCAGATATAGTGTTTATATTTCGTTTTAATCGTCTCGGTAATTTCAGGAAAGCATTTCTTTTATCAGTAGGTATCTTAGTAAAATGTCTTTTCGTTGTCTTCTCACTATCTAGTATGAAGAGGATGACGTGTGGGAAAGTAAATAATGTAGAAAATGAAGTAAGCAAACTATTTTAATAGCATTCGAGGCTCGACTGTGAAGTTCATAGACCGACCAAGTTACTTTCATGGAATATGACCAGATGAGGTTTATTTTTCAACATAATGGCGGTTTGCGCACATCTTCCGTCGATGTTCCAGTGCTTGGATCCAATTGCTGAAGAAGCTTTCATTCTGGTGGTTAAAGTCATGAACAGAAGATATGACGCCAGTATCACTGCGATACTGGTTCCCAGTCAAGTGTTTTTTTCATGTTGGGGAACTGATGATAGTCAGAAGCGTCCAGATCAGGAAAATAGGGGTGGGGTGATGAACAAATCACAAATCACATTCATGCACAACAGCCACTGAAACCAAAGAGACTTGTGTGTTGGAGAATTATTCTGATGAAACCAACCAGTTTCGTCAGTTTTTCCTGGCGTTTGGTATGTATAGCCTTTCGAACTGCGTCAGCAACTTGGCATAGTGTCCTCCATTGACCTTTGGAAGATTTTCCATTTATGTGATCAGGCCGGTACGCTTTTGATCAGATGTCAGCCACCGAGCAGAAACCTAGCTCATGCCAAGTTCATTGTGCAAAATATTCTCAACTCTCTCACAGGATATATTAATAGCATTGGCTATTTGATTTATAGTCAATCGCCTGTCTTCCATCACTATGTGGTGAACACGATCAATGTTTTACTTGGTGGTAACAATTACAGGACGTCCAGATCTAGGGTAATATTCAAAACTCTCTCTTCTCCCGTTCACTTTTGTGCTGTTGATAAACAGAAACGTCATCCATTATTGTACCAATTTTCTTCTTTGTGTGCCGTGTACCCTCGAGATGTAAGCGATCACGGCTCTCCACAAATTTCTGTCCCTTGAAGCTCTTAATAGATTATATCTTTCTGTAATCTCACCTAAACCCTGTTCTGCTATAGATTTGTTCAATCTCACTATGTTATGCGTTGTTTTACTCTGTCTCTTGCCTTTAATCTTTCCTGTGAGTCCTCATCATGTTTTCTAGAAATTTCAACGTTCTCTTCCTGATGGTAAGTATAAGTTTACGTTATTTCCAATTTCTCTTAGAACCTTGTCGTTTTTCACATGTTCGATTTATGGTGTTCTCATCATCCTTCTGTAAAAATCAAACTTCTGTTGCTTCAAATCTCTTCTTCATCTTTTTGGAGATTGTCCAGCACTCACTGTCATACAGAAGGACAGCGTGTGCTCATGAATGTCCTTGATAAATAAACCATTTTTCTGCACGTACTTGATATACCTCGATGCCAAATTTTGTCCATTTTCAAGAGAAGTCACTACTAGTTACATTTGAAGTCTTCTTTGAACAATCAAATGTCATTTACCCTGGAAGGAAACAATGTAATTATTAATTAGAAGAGCTGAAATGAATGTATGCAATATTTCACAGCTCTAGAGTCACTCCTTCATAGTCAGCCTATGAACTTTTCAGCCCACTCACGTATATTTAATGGAATATTTTAGAAATCAAACAATTCTAATTTAATTTTCATTTCTGAAATATTTATGTTTTGCGTATTGACCATAAAAAGGTAATAGGATCGACTCTCCCGTCGAGATTCGACGTATGAGGGTCAAGCAGATCAGTTTCCAGGAAACCGACAGCCCGACACCGGCACATGAGATTTGATTATAGTGGTGAAGGCCTCGTGCAGGACCATCCACACTTTTTGGAGGGACGAATACAGAGACCTGCTGCACCGAATGCCACAAGGTCCCCAAACGACACTCTGCAGGTTTTGAATTCAGAGTTGTCCTTCTCCTAGACCAGTTGCCATCCAAGGCTATAGAACCCAGTCTATCCTGCTATTTTTTAAAGAAATCGGAGGAAATATATATATATATTTATATATATATATAAAACAGGTCTGTGTATATATACAGTATATATGTATATATACATATATAAAATATGTTTGTGTGTCTGTCTGATACCGTTTCCCTCGAGATTCATCCAACAGGTTTTGACCAAACTTGGTAAATACATTTTACAAGAGATAGATTCTTAGCGTAAAAGTCGATAATTTAAAAAAAATCAATAATCGATAAAGCTGATCGAAAATAAATACATTCAATTTTTTCCTCCACTTTCTTTCAAACTCGGTATGTAGGTTACTTACATCATGACGACCACAATGATACCTCTTTTTTTTTTTTATCTCTATGCCACTGCGTTTCGCGAAAAACTACGAAAAACGAAAATCGATTTCAATACAAATTTTAAACTAGAAACTGCCTTAATTTTCAATCTAATACAAACTTCACTCAATTGTAGCCAACAATACGTTGATCGCTTAACAGTCATTTAGCTTGATAATTGAATCCATCCGTATAATGAAAACTTGGGTAAATAGCGAAAAATGGCAATTTTCTTATTTTTCTTTGATCTTTCAACCAATTTTCATCAAACTTAACAATTATTTTATAAATGTATCCTCTTTTACCTCCCTGCTAGCACACTGGCAAATTAAATTTCAAAAACTCCAAAATAATTTTCGCCTGGCGTGGATCTTCATGTTGCCTGTTTTACCCCATCATGTTCTCAGCTAACTTCGATTGAATAAATACACATTACTTCTGCTATATCAGTAACTGAATTAATTCAGAAGTTTTTTTAATGAAAGTACTTTAGATAATTGAAGAAGATAGACTCTGTTACATCTAAACATGATGCTGTTTTTGCTCCATTCTAATTGAACGCTTTTTCTGATCGACCAGCTGGGTATGGCTGCTAGTAAAATAATGAAATAGATTACGAGATTTCATTTCTTTAATACTGGGTGCATTTGCTTTTTCGATTTTGAGTTTATTTTAAAAAGCAAACCTTTCTTTAAAATCCAGCATTCAGTGTCTATGATTTTGACTGCAAAAATATTTAACCCTTTTCCAATTTCACTAATTCTATTTTATGTCTTGCACAAATTTATCAGCGAACGACGAAATCGGGAAAAAAATTCTTCGGTGACGCGTTTCGTTCGGAGAAGTGACGTGTGCAGACTAATAACTGTTTTATTCATGGAATCGAGATCATACATAAAAAAGTGGAGAAAGGATGGCACCAATCGACATTGGTTTCAGTGTACCTCGAAACGTTAAAGATGCAGAGACGCCCTGGAAATAAATTTAAATTTTGATGTCCGGTTCATCTAACTGGTTTCATTCAATTTTTTTTTCTCATTTTTATTAAGTTCATCGCCATGTTTTAACATTATTCTACATTGTATCACTAATACTTTTGTGAGGATGAGAGATATAGTGGATGATCCTGGCAGTAAATTATGTCAAAATGGAACCATATATATATATGCACAAATAGGTAAAATAATTTCAGCAGACTGGGTTAGTAGAAGTTAATTAAACAAAAAATGTTATGAAAAGGATGGGCCACAAACCATTGGCTTGTAGTGTATATTCATAGATAACAGGAAGTATTGATGTGCGTGAGGCAGAGGCCCGGATGTGATAAGATTTCTGACCGCAGAAGCTGATAAAATTTTGTCTGAATGCAGAGGGATCGACGAGTATATTTCTGAATGAAGAGGGATCGACGAGTATATTTCTGAATGAAGAGGGATCGACGAGTATATTTCTGAATGCAGAGGGATCGACGAGTATATTTCTGAATGAAGAGGGATCGACGAGTATATTTCTGAATGAATAATTGAAAAAAAATTCAAGAGCTACAATGTCAATTCCTAATAAATCAGAAACGGTAAAATTTAACATTTGTACTTGTAAAAAAAGTAAAGAAGTCGGTGTGTCAAAAAGACATTTTTTTTAGACCCAGCGGTACTGTACACACCCCTAGGCAATATTTACTGCTGTTGAAAGATTATTTTTAGAATTATAATAAACACCAAACATGAAACTGGATTTATGTCTCTTTTTGTTTCCTTGGGAAATGACAACAAAATAATTAGACAATGTTTTAACAGATTGTTTACTTATAAGAACAATTTTATATTTACAATTTAAAAATATATGAATGAACTACAACGCAATATAACTTTTTAAATGACAGAATTAATGCTTAAAATCACGAAATATTAATTTAAATTATTAATATTATTAAAGAATATTAACAGTTTATATTAAATATTAAATGAAGTTAAATGCATGGATTTGAAAAAGAAAATTTCATTTAGTTATAGAAGTAAGTGTGTAAATCTTTTCCGGACACCTTCTATATAATTAATATAATAAACAAATAACTATAAAGACAATTTTTGTATTCATAAATTTATAAAAATATCTGTGAAGAAAATCTGAATAAACTTATAACTACGAGCAACTAATTGTAAATTTTGAAAAAAACAAAAACATTTCGGAATATTTCTTTTTCTCTCGTCATATAAGTTCTCTAAAAATGTTTGTAAGCATCTCATTTTATAGTTTTTGCAGTTTCGAGAAAATGATAGCAAAACTGTTAAACTCTATTTATTAGACTGTTTATTTACAAGAATAGTGTTTACAATATTTGTTGTCAATTGTCGAGAAAAAGAAATTTAAACAACAAACGTTTTCGGGAGAGTATACATTAATAGTAGTATAATGGCAAAAGAGTCCTTTTAATTCAGCGTGTTTTTGGGGGTTTATTAGGATAAGAATGTTCAAATTTGCCTCAGAAACTTTCTTGTTTCTATTTATTAATCTAGTAAATCAGCCTCTTTGAACGCATTAAAAAGAGATTTAAAAAATAAATATCTTTTTAACAATCAATAAGTAAAGTCTCCCAATGCTCCACGTATCAAGCCTAAGCTGGATCTAACTCGAAAAAAACCAACACACTACGCATTACAATAAGTTAATATTTATTTATATATTTATTTCCTGGATTTAAGGTAAACAAAAATTCCATTAAACTAATATATGAGTAATTGAAAACAGACACATCATCTTTACAATGGAAAGAGAAACAGAACATTCAAAAACACATTTATATAAAATTCTAAAAGATAAGATTTAAAAATTATTTATTATTTATTCATAAAAAGCTTATACTGCGAACGAATGTGAATTCCTCTGTGCTTGGTTTTATGAAGGAGACATTGAAGCAACAGAAATGTGATACTACAGAAGGATGCTTTGAATACCATGGACCGCAAAACTACGAAGTTTTGGTGAGAATGAAAATAAAAGGGGCACTTATACTTAATATCAGGAAGAGACAGTTGAAATTTATAAGCTACATGATGAGGAAAGAGGGCTTGTAAAATTTGATGCTCACAGGACAGATTGAGGGCAAAAGGTAAAGAGGCAAACAAAGTATAACCTACATTGTGAGATTGAGTAAATCAATGGAAGAGCAAGTTTTAGAAGAGATAAGAAAAAGATTAAATATATTTAGGAATTTCTGGAGTGCCATGATCGCCTACGTCCAGAAGGAACACGGTACATCGAAGAAGACTCGCTTCATGTTGACATCTCCAATTTGTAACTTGCATCTTGGGTTTTTCTACATGACCATAATTGATGTTTTCCAACAGTTGATAGTCATTTTGTCTCGCTTTCTTTTACTAACTTTTTTAAGCGGTACTTTAATTTTCTTGCTGCGTTAGCCATCAAGACGGACAGTAAATTGTGGCGAGCCATGATCGCCGATGTTCTGCCGAGACACAGGACATAAAGAAGAAGAATTCTCTAGAGCATTATAATTAGAAGTTAAGGTAGTTGCCATGAGCGTAGAGAAAATCAGTTCATTAATAACCGACTCCACTGTCATTAGACTTTAGAAAAAATCAAGCAGAGAACATGAAGGCCGTGAACGGCTAAAGAAAGAACAGGCGAGGCTGGCTATATTCAAAGATCCGACTACATTTTTCTTTCACGAGGTTATTAAGTTAGCTCTAAGGAAGGCTGTTCTTTTCAACACTATCCCGAAACACTGGCAATCAGAAGAGCTGTCTTTTAGCTTCTGGCCCGAAAAGAGAAATCAGAAAGACTAGTTTGAATTCCGACTGTGTTTGTTTTATCCACTTGCAAATTCTATTAGAGTAACATATGAATCCATATCTCACTGTAATGGACACGCGAAAGGCTACTCTCTTCACCATTTTATCCTTAGAAAGTGGAATCACGTTACGACAGAACGGAGCCGGTAACCATAAAAGAAAATATTATTATTATTTAAAGAAGTTAACCGTGGGGTGAAAGAGACCGCTTTTTCAAAATGGAATAATGACAAGATAGACGGACTCATTTTCTCCTAAGCTCAATTTGTAGACGCTCATTGTCTGAAAAGACACTTCTTTTCATATAAAAAGAAAAAGAGTGACAAGGAAGTGATGTCATGATAGAAAAATTTGAAAATCTGTCACGTCCATAGAAAAAAAATTACATGGTATCATTTTCTCCAGATTATAGAAATCATGGTTTATATTTTGACACTACAATGGTCGAAAGGTTGTTATTATAACAAACAAGTTGAGCTTGCTAGACCGAAAAGACTCAGGAAGAAGGCTGGTTAATGCAATGGCCGAAGCGTTGGGAGTATAACGTCCAAGTTGAGCTTGTCCAACAGAAAATACTCGTGAAGAAGCGCTTTTTATAAAATGGCCGAATCATTGTGAGTATAACAAACAAAAGGATCTTGATCCAAAAAGACTCGTGAAGAAGGCCGGTTAGTACAATGGCCGAAACGTTGTGAGTATACCAACCAAGACGAACAGGTTTATTCAAAAAGACTCGTTATGAAGTCCGGTTAGTAAAATGACCGAATCTTTTGGAGGTTAACAAACAAGATGAGAATGCTGGTCCAGACAGACTTTTGAAGAAGGCCGGTTAGTACAATGGCGGAAACGTTGAGAGTATAACAATCAAGATATCAATGATAATCCGAAATAACTCGTGAAGAAGGTCGGTTAGTGCAATCGCCGAAACGTTGCGAGTATAACAAAGATGAGTATATTGGTCCGAAAAGCCTCGCAAAGAAGGCCAGTTTGTACAATGGCTGAACGGTTGGAAGTATATAAACAAAAGGAGGATGCTAATACAAAAAAAAGCCTCGTGCAGAAGGCATACTTAACCAACAAGTAGAGCACTCTTGTTCGAAAAGACACGTGAAGAAGGCCGATTAGTAAAATGGCCAAAACGTTGTGTGTATAACAATTAAGATGAGAAAGCTGGTTCGAATAGACTCGAGAAGAAGGCCTGTTAGTACAATGTCGGAAACCTTGGGAACATAAAAACCAAGTTCAGTATACTCGATAAAAAGACACCTTAAGAAGAAGAACGGTTTGTTCAATGGCCGAAGCATTGTGAACATAACAAAAAAATTAATGATCATAATGGTTCGTAAAAACTCGTGAAGAAGGCCGGTTAGTACGAAATACTCCAGCGTTGTCAATATATCAATGACAATAAGCATGCCGGTCTGAAAAGAATCGGGAAGAAAGCCGATCTGTACAATGGCTGAAAGTTTGGGTGCATAACAAACACGAACAAAATGCTTGTTCGAAAAGCCTCGTGAAAAAGGCCGGTTAGTTCAATAGTTAAAACGCTGGGTGGGTAACAAAGAAGACAACCTTGCAGGTCAGAAAAGACTTGTGAAGAAAGCCGGTTAGTATAAGGGTCGAAAAGTAGTGAGTATCAAGATGAGAATGCTGGTCTGAAAAGTCTTTTGACGCAGATCGGTTAGTTCAATTGCTGAATCGTTATGAGTATAACAAAAAAGATGAGCATACTAGTCCGAAAGACTAGTGAAGAAGGCCAGCCTGTAAAATGGTTGAAACGTTGACAGTATAACAAACAAGATGTGCATGCTCGCCCGAAAAGACTTATGCAGAAGACCGTCTAGTACCATGGCCGAAAACATACTGATTTGGAAAGACTCGTGAAGAAGGCCGGTTAGTAGAATGGCCGAATCTTTGGGTATAAGAAACACGTGGAACATGCTTGTCCGAAAATCCTCGTGAAGAAGCCCGTTTATTAAAATAGCTAAAAAGCTGGTTGTATAGCAAAGACGATGAATATACTAGTCAGAAAAAAGTTGTGAAGAAGGCCGGTTAGTTAAATGGTCGAAAGTTTATGATTTTAACAAACACAATGAGAATGTTGATCCTCAAGGACTCTTGAAGGAGGCCGATTGATACGATTTCAGAAAACAAGATGGGCATGTTGGTCTGAAAAGACTTTTGAAGAAGGTCGGTTACTTCAATGGCCGAAACTTCTCGAGTATAACAAAAAAGATGAACATACTGGTCCGAAAATTCTAGTAAAGAAGCCTGGTTAGTACATTGGCTGAAACATTGAGTTTGACAAACAAGACGGTCATGCCGGCCCGAAATGATTCGTGAAAAAAACCGGTTTATTGAATGGCCAAATCGCTGTGAGTATAGCAAATACGTTGTGCATGCTTGTTCGAAAAGCCTCCTGAAGAAGGCCATTTACATTACAATGGGCGAAACGTTGTGAGTATAGCAATCAAGATATGAATACTGGTCTGAATAGAATCGAGAAAATAGTCGTTTAGTAAAATGTCCGAAACCTTGGAAGTATAAGAAACAAGATGAGTATTCTCTTCCGAAGAAGTTCGGTGAGTAAAATGGATACAACATTGTGAGTATAACAGTCAAGATGAACATTCTGGTTCAAAAAACTCGTAAAGAAGGTCAGTTAGTACAATGGCCGAAATAACAACCAAGATGAATATTCTGGTTTGGATAGCTTTTGATATAATTAAGTTAATCTTAATACATATCGAAAAGGACGGGATCTGAACCTTTAGATTCATCTTTTAGAATCTGGACTCCTAAGTGGGTTCGATCCTTACAGGGTCACAACTGTTGCTTTGTGGTAACTTAAAATAATCACCTCAAATATCTACATACACACACGTGCAGTAATTCTACTCACGACATATTGATCCCCACCCATTTGCACATCGCTGTTCACATTCTTAGACAAAACCACGAGGGATTTCATTCTACTCGGCAGCTAATTCCGGTTCATGGAAAGTGTCCAGGTTTCTTTACTCGAATACAAATGGTGACGCTGATAAAACTGATGCCGGCAAATGTTACGCATTACTGTGTGCCGCCCATATGAATTATTTTATCACGTTTAAACTTTCGCGGCGCTGATAGTGATGGACTCTACTACGCCAAACATAGCTGGATCTTTATTCTCGTTTCTTTGAATATTCTTCTTCTATGTATCATATACTTTCAAGAGGTTAGCTGTCATTGCTCTCCACAACTTCCTGTCGTTTGCCGCTCTCAATAAATTTTGTCTTTTTCTTATCTCTCCTAGACCGTTTAATTACTCAAGAAATAAACATTATGAATTATAATTTACTCGGTATACAGTGCCCCGTATATCGTGTTCTGCCCTCGAGAGTACGCGTCCGTTTCGTACGTGTGAGTAATCCCAAAGACAGTCAGGTAAATGGCTTAAAATAAACCTCTGAATAGGACGACGTCCCATACATCGGCTTTATTATTTATTAATAACCAAAAAGTTAAAACTAGAAAAAGAAAAAAATGCATATAAATAAGACTAATTACTCTGAAAGTACAAACAAAGTTATCAAGAAATTACAAAGGCAGCCGGAGGCTTGATCATAAAACTTGTCTTGCCAAGCCAAACGTCGATAGGGAATAGATGACGGTAGCGGGTTTTGGTGAAACTGGAAGCTTCTTGCCCTGAACCAACACGTTGTCAGCGAATTTTGTCATGAAAGTCATCATCATAAAAGGAAGCGATGAGCAAAAAGGAAATCAAAGAAATAAAGGATACGAGATAAGGCCGACGCCGAGTACTTAACATAAATTCTTAAGTCAAAGTGAAAATTAATTATTAGGTTGGTGCAAAAATAATGACGTAATAATGTCGTTTTTTGACGTATTTTTCAACGTCAAAAACGACATTATTACGTCATTATTTTTGCAACAACATAATATTAAGGGAATAGCAAGATACGGAAAGCAGAAAAAATATGATTGAAGACACAATGCGATAGTAACGGAGCCCCACTGAATTCCCTACACTAGAGAACTGACCTTCGGGACAAGATTGCTAAATATCACACTATAGTAAGGTTAGTTTAAACTGGTACAAGGCTACGTTAATTGACTATTTAATGAATATTGATTACTTTTTAGCAAAGCTCTACTCATTGCTGAATCCAATCGTTGACCCTTCAGAGGCATTGAGTCTGTAATTATTTTCACCAAGAAAAGATCCTTCGGGGAGAATGAAAACTGTACCAAATAACAAATATCACATCTCGTGAAGGCTGTTGGTAGCGTAACATTGATTGGCACAGAAAATGAAGTTCAAATTCTAATCTGGTGTGTAGTGTTCACGCTTGCACTAATGTTCTCGCAAATTTTATCTTTTCTCCCCCAACAATTGTGCTCTTTAGCCTTGAGTAGCTGCCAGTCTAAGAAAATGATTTTTTTTTTTTGCATAATAGAAAATAATATGCTGGCAGTGTGATATTTTTAGGCGCAGAAAATCGAATTGGCGAACAGACTTCAAGTTCCGGCTGCATAAACTTTCATTAATTAGCAGAGTAGAGGGCTCTTACTGCTAAGAGAATCACTACACTGAATGTCACACCATGGAGAAGGCAATATGAAAACCCTCCCCGAAGACTTCATGGCAATTCACAGAAAATGAACCTGTGGAGAGCCATGATCACCTACTGCAGGGATGTGTCAGTTTAAAAAAAATTTAGAAACGGCATATAATTCCATGTAGAATTTTTCAAATTATTGATTTATTCAGACGAGTTTCCTCAACTAACTGATATTTTATCTTAAGGTTAACCTGAGAGAAATGTGTATCGGGGATATTTCATATCAGTTATATGTGTAACCTAGTCTTTCCACCTTGAAGGTTTATTCTAGAACTTTATAGAGCATTCTCGGCTACGGATCACGGTTATGATTTACTTATTATTGACACTTTCTGCTTACTAACCGAATAAATATTTCGTAGTGTTTCGATGAGCCGTGGTAAGTTTATTTTTATAGGCATAAAGTCTCTCTGCTGCCACTCGATTGACCAGAAAAAAAAAATGGAAGCTCTTAACGCTATAAAAATAGAGAATTATTTTATGATTTTTACATTTGTTAATTTATCTATACTCGTTTTTTTTTGCGGGCGCAGGGGGTGAAACAAATTATTTCGCTTGCACGTATGAGTCTTTTTCTTCTATATTCCATATCCCTTCAGGACGTTGGTATTCATGGCTCTCCACAATTTCCTATCCTTTGTTGCTCTTAGTAAATGTTGACTTTTTGCAATATCTCCTAAACTTTGTTCTGCCATACATTTACACTTGCTCTTTATATAGGTTATGTGTTGTTTTCATCTGACCCTCCTGCCTTCATTATGTGAGCCATGCCGTCTTTCCACATTAGGCTTCCTAGAAATTTCAACTCACGTCTTTCACTTAAGTATAAGTGTAGTTTTTGTTTTCATTTTCTCTAAAACTTCGTTGTTGCTCACATATTCAGTTCATGGTATTCTCAGCATCCTTCTGTAGAACCATAAATCTGTTGCTTCAAGTTTCTTCTTCTTCTTCTGTGATATGATTGTCCAACATTTACCGCCATTTAGGAGGGCCAATATTAATTGACATCTGAATACTGTTTTCTTTTTTTCTAACAATGTTTTTTCTGTTTCTTAATACTTTGCTTAGCTTTTGAAAGGCATCTTAGGTTATCCCAATGCGCTTTCCGATTCCCTTAACACGCTTCGCAGATATTTAAATAGTTGTACTTGCTTGATTTTGGTATCACCAATTTTCTTTTACTGAAAGCTATGCTTTTTGTCTTCTTGCAAATGACATTTAGTCTTTTCTTCTCACTTTCCTTGCTATCAACGTCGTGTCACCGGCACATATTATGTTGCTACCATTGTTGCTGCGAATAATGAATCCTGATTGGACTTCTAATTCTCTACGAATCGCTTCACTGTCTCGGTTAAATAACACCCGGTGAGAAGACTCATTTTGTTATACATTCCTTTCTATTTTTTTCTATTTTATAACAGATTGCGGTGACAATAATTCTTCTTTTGCGGCAACGAGTAAAGGCTGATTTGCGAATAGGAAACAGGTTTTGCTGGCTCACTGACTTCGACTGGTTGGTTTATTTAACCGCACGACTTAAATATATCGTTTTGATCTATGACGTCCGACACTAAAAAATGTGTGCTATGTTGAGGTTGATCGGAAGAAGAGGGAGAAAGGTGAATCTCTAAGAATCTCCAAAATGAGGTACTATTCGAAAATTATCCCCGAGGTTGTTTGCTATTTTGTACCTAGAGGGAATGGACATTGACAGCTAGCTGGCCATGATTATCCGGCGTATCAGTTTTGTTCTCCGTCAACATTAGCTTAGAAAGACATTTTATAGCCAATATCGACCATCTTCAAATCGATCTTTTGTTGCCTGATGCTTTGATTTTACTTACGTTTACATCCATCTGTCTTGTTAATTTTGCATCCAGTTGTACATAGATACATATGATATAAAGATATATAATTTTGTATAATTTTATCTATCAACAAACAGTATCTAAAAAAACATATATGTATATGTATATATATATATATATATATATATATATATATATATATTTATATATATATATATGTATGTATGTATATATATATATATATATATATATATATATATATATTCTGTTTATACGTTATTATATATATATCTGTATATATATATATATATATATATATATATATATATATATATATATATATATATATATATATAGATAGATAATATTAGTGGTAAATATACATATATATGCAAAATCCACAGGTGCATATATACACATGTAATGGTAAGGAGCAATATATTGATAATATTAGTGGTCTTAAGCCTTTTTATTATATCCTTACTCTGTCCTAAGCCTTTTTATTATATCCTTACTCTGTCCTTAAGCCTTTTTATTATATCCTTACTCTGTCCTGGATGAATTCTATTTTTATTTCCGGAGTAGGTTTTTTTCTGTTTTCTTTTTGAATTTGTAGGTCTGATGAATTGGATCGTATTTACGATTCCAATGGAATAAATTATGACCATGGAATATTAGTGTTTAAGCCTTTTTATTATATATATATATATATATATATATATATATATATATATATATATATTAAAGAAAAACAGACCACTTTAAGGCTCCATTGTAATAGTTTATTTCACCAGAGACCTTTTAAAGGACGCTGCATCAGACATCACTTCCAAAAGGTGAAACGAAATATATATATATATATATATATATATATATATATATATATATATATATATACATCTATACATCTCTCTCTCTCTCTCTCTCTATATATATATATATATATATATATATATATATATATATATACATCTATACATATATATATATATATATATATATATATATATATATATATATATATATATTCTGTTTATACGTTATTTTAATAGATACAAATGTTTAAGTAAATGATCTGTTTAGAATAACAGTATAAACAACATTTACCATCATTAGATCTGACTTTCTAAACCGCTCAACTACAGAGAAAGCATCCGGTTCGCAATATCGATATTACCGTTTTTGAACAAGACATTATCCGCGATCATACTCGAAAGATCATATCTGCTTGAAGCGTACCTTAACGTCAAGTAATGATAATATATCGTATGAAACGGGCGAAGTCCGGCAATTGTTTAAAAAATTTTTTTTGTTTATACGTTATTTTTATATATACAATTATTTAAGTAAATGTTCTGTTTATTATAAACAGTATTAATTACATTTACTTAAATAATTGAATTAATGCATCTTGCAATAATGGACTATCCTTGTCTTGTAGCGTCGTTTTTTATGTCAGTGCCACCAAAGTAATCTGGCCTTTCTCTATCATTTGGAAGAGGCTTTGAAGTAGTTTTTGGTTTTGTTGTTTATTGTTAAAAGGATGTGGTCTGGATTATCTGCCCTTACCTCTCACCCCACCACAGCCCTTAAAAAGAAAGAGAGATTATCATTGTAGATGAGGAATTTCACCACCAAAATGGCCGTTTTGTGTAAAGGCGTTGCTGTTTGTTCTTCTTACCTAGATAACGGTCTTGGGCGGTTTAATAAAAAATAAATTTTAAAAAACTCGGTTAGAAAGGGTGAGGATCACATTAAGTGGTAGAGTAGGGGACGATTGCTGGTTAGGTCTGGCCAGCGGCGTGTTTAGCGTTGGCATCACCGGGGTGGTACTAGAATTTACCGTTTTTCTCTATAACATATCAAAAATTGATATCTAATAAACATAAAGAAAAAATGGCAAACATGGCCTTTTGTATCTGCAAAAAATCATGATATGTCAAAAGGATGGCTTTTCCCATGACATCGTTTTCATTTTCATTCTCCTTGGCAATGTTTATTTGATTAAAAACAATAATTAGAATTATAATGACATCTAACCTGATGATGAAAGTGGATTTATACATTTTTTGTTCTTGAGAATTTGCAATAAAAGTATTGTTTATTTATTAGAATGTTTATTTGCAAGAATATTTTTATATTTACAATATCATAAAATCTAATAAAATTAGAACTAATGCAATGTAAGATTTGTCATTTACAAATTCATAAAGAAAGAAATATGAAAAATAATTTTTTATTCATAAATTTATAAACAATAACTAAATTATTAAATTTTGGGAACTAATTCTAAGGAAATTCCTATTATTTACCATTTTCTAAAGTTCGAATCAACTGGCAAATTTGCCTATATTTTGCCAACCATTTCAAGAAACAATACAAAAAAAAAAAATAGTGTAAATAAACAATCTAATAAATAGTGCTTATTATTTCTGTTGAAAATCCTCAAGAAGAAAACAAAGTATAAATTCACTTTCATCATATGCTTAAGCTTCATTTCAATTTTAAATAGTTAAAATAAAAGCGGTGTCATGTGAAAAATCGTCCCTTTGACACGAAAGTCCATGTTTGCTGGAAAAATATAATTCCGGATATTTATCTTATTTTGATTGGAAACAAGAACGAAATAAAGCAAGCAGAAAAATAATGCAAAATATTAAGAAAAACATTAGAAAAACACTTTGTTTTTTTAATTAAATAACAAGATTTGGGATAAAAATATCACTATATTAACTATAGAGTCACCATGTTAATAATCCCCAAACAGTAACTGACTCTCATAGAGCAATCCTCAAAGTAAATGGAATGAAAAGATATCATTATTTACACTATTTACATTCGGGCAACTGGACCTCATCTTTGTCATTGCTATTACAAAGTTTTGGTCGTTGAGCTCTTCGGTCTTCGTCAGGTGTATACCGATCAGTGTCGCCTACAGGGAATTCCGCACTGAACCCTTTATTTAATCTACAGTGGAAGACAGTTCTCGTTCCACTCCCCATATCTAGGGATATTTCATCTAGTTCTTATTTTTAGTTCAGCTTACTTATTTCTCAAATTGTTTCAACTGACACAAATCCCAAAATTTTGCAAGGTATTTAAAACTAGAAAATAATTTAAGATTGTAAGAATTTCTTTTTTTTTTTTTTTTGTGATCATAATGATACAAGTGATACAAGTCTTACTAATTAAGGCATAGCTGGGGGAAAGGAAGGAGAGGCAGATTCAAATCTTTTCCCAAGGGTATTTGCATGGAAGTGAATATAACAAACCCAACTGGAATTGAAACTCGGCTCTCCGATTAACAATCTCGTGAGATTATCCATTATACTACGCGGACTTTAAAACTTCTAGAACTTGGTATTCCCAAGCGGGCATCCATCTAAATACGCGACGGGAACCGGTGTTTCAACATGATATCACCGTAAGACCTATTATTAAATATATGAAAAAGAAAACGGCTTATCAACCCTTTACAGGTTATTTAAAGCCAGAAAACATTGTATGATTTAAAGAAAATAATGATTTAACGCCTAGTTGTTGGTGGAAGAAGAGGTAGACCCATACCTTTCCCAAGGGTATTTGTGCGTATTTGAATATAATGAACCCAACAGGAATTGGAACACGGCTCTCCGATTGATAATTCCGAGTGTTTATCCATTATACCTACTGGCAGATCAATGCTTACAGCACCTGCTATTTCCCAGGCAGTCATTCATCTAGTTACTGACCAAACTCGACATTGTTTAACTTCGGTGATCGTACGGGAACTGATATTTCAATGTGATATGGTCGTATACCTGTCCGAACCAGGGATTGAAATCACAATTATTATGCCAATAATGAAACGCGTTACACAAACTTTTTTTCCCATTTTGTTATTCAATTGCTAAACATTGTTTTGATAAATAGAAAGCTATCTATCATATTCTCCTATATTGTCGACAAGTAAAATTAAATTAAAAATAATAAATAAACATCGTTTTGATTGTGGCTGTTAACAAATTAATTTTATTCCTTATTGGCCGAATACATCCGACTAAAGTAAAAGAAAGTTCACGGAATGATACATGTGCATAGAAGGTGGAGTAATTAGTGATAAATGTGACTGATAAAAACAAAAGCATAGGGAAACTGAATGAAATCGGCTAGTCTCTACGTCCTGAGACGTCTGGAAAAAAAATTAAAGTAAAAAAATTTAAATTTCAGCGTTCCAACATCTTCATCGTTTGCTGTTGGTGCATAATTCAAACTGAAGCAGGCGTTTTTATATATTCACGAAACTTTTCTGATTTTCCACATTGTCATTCATTTCCCTTAATTTTCTATAAAGTCTCAAAAGTCATTCATAAAGATTGAACTTTTGACCTACGAGACAAGGCTTTCACCCTGACAATCCCCCTCTCTCTCTCATACATGATATGGCAACCCTCCCACTTCTCTATCACAACTTCCATGGAAACTACTGAGACAAAATTCATTCCTTAGTTCCACCAGCTTCACGGCTAAGGCAAACCACTCTCATTCCCTCCTTATTTCATTGGTGAGAAGTAAGTTCAACTCAAGCAGCTTCTTCGTGCGAACCACTGTTCTGTGGAGTCCCAAGAGGTTGTTTCCCCTATCTAGGATTAACTGCTAGCTTCCCTACCTCTACGCTTAATCTGTGCTTCTTGCTCCATAAATCTCAGCCTCGATTGGCTTCCGGGCCTTGTATAGGGTAACTTTACTGTAAAAAAAAAAAAAAAAAGGTAAAAGAAAAAAAAGAAATGAAACAATATCAAGAATTAGTCTTAATCATTTATAAGCCCCTTTCGTGGACCGTTAGCTATCACTCCAATAAACAGGTTCGTTTTTTAACTTTGTTTAGAAAATCGACATTTGCACTGGGGGTGAAAGCTGCAGTTTGTATGTGCTATTTATTGACAGCATGATTCATCGTTTTTAACAATTAGGAAGTTTTAAAAATTGTCTGAACAAAATCTACAGAAATACCTAATTTTAGCAGCTTTTTGCTGACAAACTGACTTCAAAATTTTACTATTTCAAGAATAAATGAAAATAAACTTAATATATTTTATATTAGATGAATTGAATGGAAAATATATTCAAACCAGAATTCTTATTATGAATCATCACAAGTAAAATCTGCATTTTTTTTACTGTATTCGATAAGTAAAAACAATTAACACATTGTAAAAGATTACAAAAAAGGCTTCTCAATGAATAAGAAATGTTAGATCATTTATTAGATCGTTTATTAGATCATAGTTAATAAAAAACAAAAAATAAGATAAAAGTGTATATAACACAATAATACTGCTGGGCACAAATTATAAGACAAAACGTTTTAAGTTTTCATTGTTTATTGAAGATCGCACGAAACCGACTGCAGTGTATAACATATGACATTATATTAGGTTGGTGCAAAAAATAATGACGTAATAATTTTTTAACGTCAAAAAACGACATTATTACGTCATTATTTTTGCACAAACCTAATAATATAGCTAAATTATTCAGTTTAATTTCTCTTTAAAATAAATGAACGTCTTTTTTGAGG
Source organism: Acanthosepion lycidas (assembly GCA_963932145.1). NCBI lineage: Eukaryota > Metazoa > Mollusca > Cephalopoda > Sepiida > Sepiidae > Acanthosepion > Acanthosepion lycidas. The sequence goes on along the minus strand of OZ010589.1, from coordinate 101,440,418 downwards.
GCACAATGATTTATTAATACTGTACTGGTGCCATAGATCTTGTCCATATACAATTTGTAAAGGTCCAGTAAATTACAGTTTTATAAGGCTTTAACTGATCACCGGAATAAAATTACGATTTTGAACCTAAACTTAATCGTTAAACTCGTTTCCTCAAAAAATGGTAACAATTTGCAAAAAAATATTTTATGTCTTTATTTCTCATGTCAAACCTCAATTTTCATATTGAGCACAACACCACGGTTCCAAAGTCGACCTTCCCTCTTACTCTAAGAGTCATTGAAATTATTAGGATTATTAGGCGTGTGACTTTTCTTGTTACCATTGTTTGTCACCGATCGATTCTGCAACTTTCTTTCTGTATTCAATTTGTAAGGAAGGACAAGAGTAGAACGGAACTGTAGAACGAATCGATAAATAAGTAAGAAAAAGATCGAGATGAGTAAAACCGAACAACTTTTGCAATAATATTGGCTTTTCTCAAATTATAGAATGTATCTTTCCAGTCATTCATCATCTTCTCTATGCCCTGTCCCTTCAGGACGTGAGCTATCACGGCCTTCCACAACATCCTATTTCTGGGAACCCTTCGCAAATTTTGTCTACTTACCAAGTCTTCCACCCCTGTCACCCTTTCCCCTTCGATATATCCCGTGAAGGTCTTTCAATCATTACAAAACTGACTTACAATATGGAACGCATTCCAAAAACTAAGCAGAGTATTACGAGACAGAGAAAATTCGTTCGAAAAAAAAAAAAAAAGAGTACTATCAGTCCTCTAATATGGCAGTGAATCCTCAAAAATGTTCTGGATGACGAAGATAAGTCTTAAAGCAACAGAAATCTGGTTTTACAGAAAGATGCTGAAGATACCATTAGCCGAAC
>OZ010589.1:101382033-101434533 GCA_963932145.1 Acanthosepion lycidas | reverse complement strand
GTTATCCTCTTGGTTGATATAGATGTTATTACAGGCACAATAGATGTCTCATATCAAGCAAACAATGGCTACATGACCAGAGTGTACTGGGTCGAACCGTCGTGTCTATAATAATATCTATATCGATTAAAACGAGAGCAATAGTCCGAAATAATATAAGGTTATTAACAATTGCTTAATTTAAAAATGAAATACCAAATAAAAGATTTTAACCACATCATTTCCCGTCTCCACACAGGTAAACCAAGAAGCCATTTTCCTGACAAAATCTATTAAGGGCAGATTCGAACCGGTATTTCATCATCGTTCTAAATACTCGGCCACGCGCTCACAGTATATACATCCATGCGTAGGTGCATATGCTCGCAAAGATTGGTAGAAGCTATGCTCGACCTATGGTCACATTTCCAAAAGCATGACAGAGATTGCTTGCACACATTCTCTCGAAAAGTACGCGGCAAGTTATACCTTTTTAGGGACGCAGAAGGCGATTATCTCCCTTTGGAGTATATAAGTCACGTGGGTAACGTGTCGAACGCTTAGTGGTATCATTTCATACAGTGACTAGAGTGGCCAGTAATTCAGCCGGTTTACAATAGCCAAAACGAGATGATAACCACTCCCAAATCCAGGAACTGACAAGTCAATGGTACCGTTTCCTTTTGGGAATATATCTTCTCCAGATACAGAAAGAAACCCCTGCTCGCAGTCCTAAATTCTCAACTCCTCGTTTCCCGTTTGCCTGGGACAGCGTAGATGAATCCAGTCTTCTTGGACCTGGCGTCCTAAACATGTCTTCTCCAGAAACACAGACGAATCTCCATATTATATGAAAGACTTTTCGCTCTCCTTAAACTATGCTTGCTGTGTAGATATAGTATATTTTTCTCTGGGTGGGACACATGTAGATATGTATATATATAATTTTGTGTATGTCTTAGTCGTATAAAAGTATTTCTGAGAATAATGCATGTTTGTCACCCCTTTTCCTTTCAGCTATTCCTGGAGCGGCCCTGAAATCTGCCAACTTCCGAGTTCGAACTAAAACCACCAAGTAAATTATAGTTTTAATATTCTTTATGCAGATTCATAGTTTGTTTAAACACTTGCATCATGAAACCACGTTGAAACACGTCGTGCGTCGTCAGTACCTAAAAGGGTGACCGCTTTGTAATACCAGGTGCTATAAGCTTGGATGTACTGATGATGACTCGGAAGTAGGGTTCTGTATATTCGATAATGTGTAAATACCCTTAGCAAATACCTCTCCTCCCTCATTAAATCATTATTATCCTACCCACCAAAAAAAAAAAACATTATTTTCTGCTTTTAAATATCTTGCAAAAGGGTGATATGCCGTAAAATCTAATCAATCAATCAAGAAAAGAAAGAAAAATGAAAAGAAAAAAAAGAAAGACAAAGAAAAGAAAAAAGAAAAAGAAAAGAAATAAAAGAAAAGGAAAAAGAAAAGGAAAAATAAAAGACAATTAACTGAAAAGAAATAAAAAAGAAGAAAAGAAAAAATTAAAAAGAAAAGACAGAAAAGAAAAAAGAAAAGAATTAAAAGAAAAGAAAAAGAAAATAATAAAATAAAAAGGAAGAAAAGAAATAAAAAGGAAGAAAAGAAAAAAAGGAAAAAGAAAAAAAAGAAAAATGAAGCGTGCATCATCTGCGAAAAATAGTGAAGTCAAGCTTATATTTGGAAAAAAGATTCTTCCTATAAATTAGTTTTGGGGTAATAGTAATCTCCCCTTGTAGGACAAAGACAAGTTTGTTTGTACGATGGGCAAAGAAGAGAAAGTGGCAGAAGATAGAGAATGGAAAGTTTGGAGTGACTTGGCACAAGTGTGGGTTGTCTCATTGTCTATAGACAACGTCATTCCTGAGGCCTGGGGCACGGACACAAAATTGGGCAAAAGCGAGAGGCGCGTTACGCAGCGTCAGTCGGTAAAATTAAACACAATCAAAGAAGACTTTGTTTCTTGGACGAGAATAGATTAGGGCAGGAAATGAGTGATGAGAAATAATTTAAGGTAGAACAAATACTTACTGCAAAAACAAGTGCTTAAAACAAATGTCTACAAGAATCTACAATGATTATCACCTCCGTTCGTCCCCATATTAGCAAGAAGAAATAAACAAAGTGTGATAAGTTAATAAAACTACACAACCTCATATTCTAATGTCACCTCTTGTGCTATGCTTTCGGTTGAAGGCCCAAGAATATAAAGTTTAGACAGTTCAGAGTGCTCGATATGCTGACTTAACTCAAAATCTTTGTTAATGGCATATACAGGGTCACCCCCATTAAAAAATATGCTCACTCCTTAAATGACAACAAATGCAGATTAATGGTTAAAATGAAGAAATATTAATGTTTGTTGATTTACAAAGTCATTTGATTAATGACTTAAATTAAATATTAAATGAAGTTAAACGAATGTTTATAAATATTCAATCTTACGACAAAACTTAGGAAAACTGTAATATTAGTCGATGCGTTTCGTGAACATTTTCAAGGCAAAAACGAAATGAATTTATTAAAACAAAGTAACTATTAACAACAAAACAAAATGTCTTTAGAAACAGGAAGAATTTAGAAAACGCTAGTGTATTTATATTGTCAACTGAAAATTACGTGACGTACTGTCACGTGTGGAAATATTGTTTTTTTTTTTGCTGTTGTTTTGACGGATTCAAGCATTTTCTTTTGAATTCTTGATACAGTTGTGTACGTTTGCTTGAGAGAGTAGTAATTCTATTAGGGGAGGTGAAATAGGGAAAAAACCCGGGCGTAGATTAATATTTGGATAATATTCAATGGCGGTACTCTCGAGGATTTACCTTCTGAGTGAGTTATTTTCTTTTTAAAGAAAAGCATTTTTAAAATCAAAATTGTGGTTGAATTTATTTCTATGTATGACCAGTGCATTAGTTAAGTGAGGTCTCGTTTGTGCTCATAAATGCGATTTTAAATTTCTATTTGTTTCTCCAATTGGGAGAAACAAGTAGAAATTAAAAAAACAAAAAAACAAAAACAAAAATCAAACAAAAAACAATATGAGCATTTTAGAGGGGTTGGGTGTCAATCTGAGGACAGTGAAGAGAATTTCGAAAGAGTTGGATGAGTCTAATTGAGATTACGAAGATTTTTGTACCTACATTCATCTTTAAACAGAGCCTAAGACTCTACACGGAGGCCTACATCAATTGCCTTGAAGAGGTAGTGTTTCCCTGGGTCAAGAGTGTGGCTGCAGGAAAATCCTCTCTCTGACAAAATGACTTCACGTGCCACACAAGCTGGGGTATCCAGTCATGGCTGTCAAACAATTTCTGTGAACCCCACATCCCTTACATCTGGCCATCTAACTCTCCAGACTTCAACTGCCTTGATTATTGTATGTGGGGCGTAGTTGAGCGAGAGACCAACAAAATTCCTTGTAACACCAAAGTTGGACTGAATGCAAGGATTATGGAAGCATTTACCGACTTTAACAAGGAGACCGTCTAGAAGAGTAGCAGGAGATTCCGAAATCATCTGCAGACTGTCGTTGAAGCCAATTGCAACTTTATTGAATAAATTTGCTATTTAACATTTCAAGACATTTGTGTGCAATTTTAGGTAAATATATCTGTGAAAATGAAATGTCAGTATTATTGCCATTTTTTGCGTAATTTAGACAATTTATCCATCTCACTCTGCACAGTTTATCCCTCGCGTCCTGTGTATTTCGGTATCACACCATGCAAGGTAGTAAAGCCAATAAGAGACATGGGATTACAGGGTGTGGAAAGACGGCATTTAATCTAGCTACTTTGGAGAGCTCTTGATTAGGCCTTCGGCTTGTTCAGGAGTTTGAGAGTCCGTAAGTCTTTGAATAGTCTCAGTATTGGAAGATCCCCTGGCTGCCGTTTGATCTTGGTTTTCAATTGCACGGGGCTTTCATTTCCTTGGTTCTTTTGATTGCAATCTGACTCTCTGTTGGCGGAGATTTGCTTTTGCTAGACAGGAACGAATTGAAAGACTTGGAGAAGAATTAATAAGAAGGAGTAATTAGAAAAATAGTAGTAGTAATAATAATAATAATAATAATAATAATAATAATAATAAGAAGAAGAAGAAGAAGAAGAAGAAGAAGAAAAAGAAGAAGAAGAAGAGAAAGAAGAAGAAAAAGAAGAAGAAATAGTATTAATAACAAGACGGTGGAGGAGGAATGTGGTGGTGATGATAAAAGTATGAGTAGAAGAAGAGGTTAGAAAAGGACTCCGGCGACAACTACTAAAAGGCGTGGGTAGTTAGAAGAAAAATAGGAATTGGAGAAGAAGAAGAAGAAGAAGAAGAAGAAGAAGAAGAAGAAGAAGAAGAAGAAGAAGAAGAAGGGGTAGATGAAGACGAAGAAGAAAAAGGAGTAGAAGACTAAGAAAAAAGATGAGGAGGAGGCGAAGAATAAAAAGATGAAGATGGAGGCGAAGAAGAAGAAGGAGAAGGAGGAGAAGGAGGAGTTTGAGAAGAAGAAGTAGAAGAAGAAGAAAGAGAAGGGAGCGAAGAAGAAGAAGAAAATGACGAAGAAGGAAATTGAGAAGAAAAAGAGAAGAAATAAGAAAACTGTATTAATAAGAAGGGTGGGGAGAAGACTAGGAAAGAGGAGAGCGCTGATGATGATAAAAATATAAATAGAAGATAAGAAGAGGTTAGAAAAGGACTCCAGCGACAACTACTAAAACGCGTGGGCAGTTAGAAGAAAAATAGGAATTGGATAAAAAGAAGGAAGAAAGAAAAAAAAAGTATGACGCCTCTTTCTTCTACTGCACATCTTCATCTCGAAGAAGTAAAGCAATAATTTGATAAGTTGGAAAAATAAAAAGAGAATGTTCGAAAGCTTTCTTCACGCTTTTGTTTTCGCTTAAGAATAAAATCTTTATTCTACGTCAGCGGAATTTACAGAATTTTTAGAATGAAGATGATTCAACAGAAAAATAAGTAAAGCATTCCCATTATTAAAAAAAAGCAAAGAATAGCTCAAGATAAGAATCATCAACAGTACAAAAAAAACTATGAACAGTCATTAGCACACACACGTATATATATATATATATATATATATATATATATATGTATATATATATATATATATATATATATATATATATATATATATATATATATATATATATATATATATATATCCAACACCCACCATAATTTCCTGAGATTGTTATAGTTGTCTAAATTCTCTCTCTCTCTCACACACACACGCGCACGCGCGCGTACACACCGCGCAGACCATTTGCCCTGATAGACTGATGTCTATGTGGCAGAATGCGATAAAGCTGTAGAAAGGTTGATATGGCCCGAGACATATATGGATAAAAACAGAAAGAAAATATTCTTAAAATATAATGGGTATTAGCTAAACATGATACATGCAAAATACAAAAACAAAATATGAATGAAGGAAAAATTGTTGGTAGCGGTAGATATGAAAATTCAAGGGATCAGTATCAACAATGTGAGATGGATGGCCAGGAAGAAGAGGAAATTGGCGGTGTCATGCAGACAGGTAAATAGCATAAAAGTGAGATTTTTCTTCATAAGGTACGATAGCTAGCTAGCTAGATAGATTTGAAGAGACTGAGATAGATAGATAGATAGATAGATAGATAGATAGATCTGAATAGATATATTTATTTATATATATATATATAGAGAGAAAATCAATGAGACAGATATATCGATAAATGGATGTTAAGAGACTGAGATAGATAGATAGATAGATAGATAGATAGATAGATAGATAGATAGATAGATAGATCCTTGTACCGTGGTTTTAGTAAGTAGATACATTCTAATTCAGCTCATGTTCTACGCTAACATCTGATTAAAAAAAAGAGTACTGCTGCCATATCTTTGCTGGTGCTGCACATTCTTACTTACCAGTCATGATAGTAGTCAAAAGCATTTAAGCAGCCTTGTGGATGACGATTCATTTTCTAACTGACAGCCCTTTTGCCACATAAAAATTCTTCATTTTACTAACTTTAGCAATCACAGCTAAGACCCACCATACCAAGTACTCGGATTCGAACCCTCCTCAACTCCTTCAAATGCCATTTTTAAGATGAGATTCTCACAAACTGACTCCCAAGAGGATGCTTTCACGATCCTTACAATCTTAACATATTCAAGTCTAGGGTTAACCGTTATTTTCCCCACATATCTTCTTAAACTTCACTTCTTAATCTTAATATTACCATTCACTTAACAACCTCCTTCAGTAATCCTCTATTTGCGTGGCTCTTGGGCGTTGTATATGGAAAAATTAGTACAAAAAAGATGTGAACAAATTGAGATAGGTAGATAGATATCAACAGGTTTCGATAGATAAAGAGCTATGGACGGACTAATATATTTTTCTGTTTATACATTATTTTTGTAGATACAATTTATTTAATTGTTTTCGCTCAGGTTTTTTAATTAAACAGTACTGATTACATTTACCGATCTGAATGTTCGAGAAAGTTTCGTAGAAAATATGCGTTCTCCGACAGGAATCGAACCTGTATTCCTTAAACGGGAAACAGTAATGAACCTGGTGTACTATAACATTCAGTTGCAGAGAAGAGTCTGGTCAGCAAAGTTCAAATAACTGTTTATAAACACACAGGCTGTTTCATGCTAGACGCAATCGTCAGGCTGCCTGATAGGTGCGTCTAGCATGAAACAGCCTGTCGCCTCTGATTTTTGTCTTCAATGTTCACTTTTATACTTATATTTACATACGCTCTATCTCTAATATTGATCACTTTATCCCGTAAATATAGCACACCTTAAAACTATATATATATATATATATATATATATATATATATATATATATATATATATATATATATATCAACAGAATGAGATAGAAAAAAAAGAAAGAAAAACGTAAGAAAGAAAGAATAATAGATAGATTAAATGATAGACAACGGACAGACTGAGATAGATAGATAGATAGATAGATAGATAGATAGATAGATAGATAGATAGATAGATAGATAGATAGTCAGTCAGTCAGTCAGTCAGTCAGTCAGTCTTAAATACTTTGTGAGTAGATATTTTGGGGGACGTTGGCTATTTCGGGGTGCTTGATAGAGGACGTTGGCCACTTTTTGACGTTGGCCTTTCCAGAAGTTGGAATTTGGTCAGTTTGTAAACAATGCCGTCATTGTTCACGTTGGTTACTTTAAAAAAAACAAAAAAACAAAAAACATTGGCATGTTAATTGGCTTACATTGGCTAACATTAATGTTAGTCACTTTGGGGAGCAGGTCATTTTGGGCGATTGTTACTAAGTTTTGTTTAGTTTGGCCACAAAGCTTCGAGTATGGACAACCCGGTGAGGACTGAACTAACTATTAAAGATTTCCTTGTTCAGCTTACCGTGTTGAGGAAATTGGCTCCCTGGAAACATTGGTCACTTTGTGGAATGGGTCATTTTGGTTACTTTGGGTTCCTTCAGGGTATGCGTCGTTGTATTTGCTGGTTTTTGTTTTTATGTTTTAAATTCTTTTTTGGTGGGTAAATTAAAATAGAAAACAAAGAATGAATAAATAAAAAAGTATCAGTGACTGTAAACTGACCCACATCCATTTTTCTGGGTGATTAGAAAAAAAAATCTACGCAATTACGGTGAGCGTGAAAGAGTTAACACGTCAGTGTAAAAAAATAAAATAAAATAAACGCACGAAATCTTAAAATTAACCAGGGAAAGTTAAATTCCCTCACGCCTTATGGTTTCGTGGGTCAGCTAACTGGTGATAAGGCTAAGGGTAATGACGCATACCAGCCGAGTTTCTTCTTCACCCACTTGGCTGTGTTTTCTCGCCTTGAAAAGTTCCAACATGGCCTTATTCGCTGGGCACGGCTCTGTTTTCAATCCCCGCTATTACATTTTATATTTATTTATTTCGTGTTTTTTTTTTCTTTCATTCGGTAAATTGCTTGATGACTCATGCTTAGCGTATCCCGAAAAATCTCTGTAGCCTCACCTTTTTGTCGTGACGATGTAGGTAGTCCCGGGAGCCATTACGATTGTAGTAAGTTCGAACCTAACTCGGTGTCCTGAACATGTATCTTTGATCTCAGCTTAGCTCTGGACAGTCATGGATAAACTGCATCCAGCGGACCACAGTCGGCCCGAATTGGCTTTCGGAGTATATAAGTATATGCGTAAAAATAACGTTTATTAACATTTGGTTTATTTTCGTACTCACTTTCCAACGCATACATGACAATATACATAAACAATAATTAAGTACAGTGTAACCCGGATATAAGAGACCCGGATATAAGAGACTCGGATATAAGAGAGATTTTCTCTGGTCCCAAATTAGAGCCTGTGTTAATGTATATAAATTAGACCAAACCCGGATATAAGATAAACTCTCTTATATCCGGGTTACACTGTACATTGAATTTTGGAACCTTTTTTTTTGTTGATGACGTTTTCATTAGAAACCATTGGCGATTTTCATTAAGGAAGCTCATACGTGTAAACTTCATTTGCTGTAAAAATAGGAAACTTTCATATTTTTTTTATCTGAAGAAGTAATATATTTTTAGTAAAAAACATTTTGCATACTTAAATAAATAAATTGAAACAAATCACAGACAACGGTGACAATATTTGTCTATATTTCTGAGATGAAGTATTATGTACATTATTTACATTATTCGGACTATTGTCCTCATCTTTGTCGCCATATTTATTACAACGTTTCGGCTTTTCAGTATTTGTCTATATTTCTGAGATGAGGTATACTATTTACATTATTCGGACTATTACCCTCATCTTTGTCGCCATATTTATTACAACGTTTCGGTCGTTGTACGCTCCGGCCTTCTTCAGGTGGTTGTAATGTCGAACTGAACCTTTTATTTCGCTCACTGGGGTAGACTGTTCTAGTTCCACGTGCCATGCTTTTAATGGATGTCAGTTATCAGTTAATTTCTGTTAATTTCGCCACTGCTTTAACCGGGTATTGAACTCACACTCTTTGGGTCCTGTCACTGGATCTAACCAACGCCTTTATCGACTGTGCCTTGTGTCCTCAAGAACATATAGTCCGAATAATGTAAAATAAGGTACAAAATAATGAGATGAGGTATTAGAATACAAAATAATGAGATGAGGTATTATACACGTGCCATGTTTAATGGATGTTAGTTGTCAGTTATCTCCTGTCCTCAAAGACACATGGCACAGTGGATAAAGGCGTTAGTTAGATCGAGTGACAGGGCCCAAAGAGGGTGAGTTCAATACTCGGTTAAGACAGTGAACTTGGAGAGGGGAATTAACAGGAGATAACTGACAACTAACATCCATTAAACATGGTACGTGGAACAGTCTACCCCAGGAAGCGAAATAAAGCGTTCAGTTCGACATTCCAACCACCTGAAGAAGACCGGAGAGTTGCAGATTTTGTGTATATTATTTACTAATGAGCTAGCCCAAATGACTTGACTCACTTTATAGTCCATCAATAGAAGGTTAACCAATCAGAAGACGTAGAATATTCAATCCGTCGTGTATAAAGGTGGCCATTTTGTTTACTCTATCCGAATGTCCAGTGCCAGCTTGTCAGGCAAAGAGGAACAGGAGGAAGAACTATGCTCTGTTATTTTACCGGGATATCCACTGCTAACCTGAACTACGTTTTCCTACTGTCTTCGAAATATTCACTGCTAACCTCTGGATTCTCTACTCAAGACGACCGTCATCAGGAACAACATGGAGCGTACAACGGCCGAAACGTTGTAATAAATATGGCGATAAAATTGAGGACAATAGTCCGAATAATGTAAATAGTGTAAATAATACCTCATCTCAAAAATATAGACAAATACTGAAAGGCCGAAACGTTGTAATAAATATGGCGACAAAGATGAGAACAATAGTCCGAATAATGTAAATAGTGTAAATAATACCTCATCTCAAAAATATAGACAAATACTGAAAGGCCGAAACGTTGTAATAAATATGGCGACAAAGATGAGGACAATAGTCCGAATAATGTAAATAGTACCAATGTTATATCAAGTCTTTCCTCCAAAGAAAAAAAATCGAACTTTCCCATTTTTAAAGCAGATGCTTAGGCGTACGATCATCTGTAGTGGGAAAGGTTACGAAATCGTGTCTAATAATAAAACTGAACAATTATAACAATATAGAGTAATAAAGCTTAAGTGACGGATGGAAGGTTTTCTGTTTCCCGTAGATTTTATTAGAGAAAAGTGGAGATTAACAACAATAGATAATAATAAAAGCGATTCATCAGATAATAGATTGTTTCTTCCACAAAGAGAGGCGGACGTTCAAACTTTGCCGGAGAATACATTTTCTTTAAATGTCTATATTTCTGAGATGAGGTATTGTAATTATTTACATTATTTACATTGTTCGGACTGTTGTTCTCATCTTTATTGCTATATTCACGACGTTTCAGCTGTTGTAAGCTCCGGCCTTCTTCGGGTGATTGGAATTTAGAGCTGAGCACTTTATGTCGTCCATCGGGGTTGAATGTTCTAGTTCCACGTGCCTTGCCTCTTCCGGACGTCTCAGTTATCTCCCTTTAATTCAAATCTCCAAGTTTTTGTAAACTACTGATGGAGCCAGGTGTTGAACACACAACTCCTTGGGCCAAGTCACTGGATCCGACCAATGCTTTTATCAATTGGGAAAAACGGTCGAAAGGACGTGAATATGGAAATAAATATGACGACAATGGCCCGAACAATGTAAATAATGTAGATAAATTTTCTTTATTAATTTTTCTATCTATCTATCTATCTATCTATCTATCTATCTATCTATCTCTCTCTCTCTCTCTCTCTCTCTCTATATATATATATATATATATATATATATATATATATATATATATATATATATATATATATCCAAATAAGTGAAAGAACAGATGGAGTAAAAATCCACAGTTCGTAGCATTTACTTTTTTTAAAAGTGCTCAATACAAAGTAGAGCAAAATATTATTATAATATTTTTATTGTAATAGATTATAATAAAAACATTTTACATCGCTACGCAGAGAGTTTCATGATTCAATACTATGGTAGATAACTTGTGATAAAATTTAAATATTGGGGAAATTTAAAAACAATTCGGTACCCCTTTTGGGAAGTTAATGTGGTCACAATTGTTAATGTCGCAGTTAAAAATATAATGTGGGCATGTCAGAGTAACCAATTAAATGTCATATCTACGCTAAAATAGAAAAAGAAAATCAGAGGGTGGAGGTGGTTGGGTTATTTTTTTAATGTCAATATAAACTGACGCTTGGACATGCCATCCAACGATCGTAGGAAACATGTCAGCGGAAAATGTATTATGGATGTAGCCAAGTATGATATTTTAAGCAAGACTCTTTTTACCAAATTTAAAGAAGCATATGCAGATTTTTTTTTTTTTTCACAAGAGCCCATATTTTCTCAGTTTCGTATCCGAGACGTAAACAAAGCAATTTGTAAAGAATTATTGGACTTAATTTTAAAGAGACAATTTTGTTTTTCAAATGTTATTATTGTGGACTCATTTTATTTGAAATAGACGCCCGGAATTTATTTATTTATTAAACAGTGCGTAATTCATCTGTTGCTTTGCGCATTCGAAAAATCTAAATAAAGAAAATATATCCTCCGGCTGGCATCGAAACGTGGACACCATAGCAAGACAAGTAATGAATTGCTTTTTGTTTATCGTATTTTGTGTAAGATAATTTAGGATTTTTAAAAATCATTTTCAGCCGAAGCAAGACAGTAAAACCACTAAGACCAAAGGTGTTACAAAGCGTGGAAGAATTAGAAAACAAAAACATTACTGAGGAGCGAGAACAAAAGAAGAGTAAGGAGGAGGAGGAGGAGAGTAGATAGCGATTGAGATTGCATTTAAAGTTTGGGGGGGATTAAAACTGGACGGAAAGTATGGAATCGGAAAGAGTTCCACAAGCGGAAAGTGCGAGAAAAGAGATAGATAGACATGAAAAAATGAGATAGATATGATTATAACAAGGTAGATAGATAGATAGATAGATAGATAGATATGAACATAACGAGATAAATAGATAGACAGACAGATAGATAATAAACAGATGGAGATAGATAGATAGATAGATAGATAGAGAGAGAGAGAGAGAGAGAGAGAGAGAGAGAGAGAGAGAGAATGAACTGAAGGAGATAGATAAGAACAGAATAAGGTAGATAGATAAATATAAATATAGCGAAATAGATTGACAGGTACACAGATATATACAGAGATAGATATGAAAAGAACAAGATAGATAAGGTATTAAAATTAGTATATTCTCATTCCTTATCGTAAAATACTACATAAATTAATTAAAATTTTTATTTTCTGATTTTTTTCATATTTTTGTTACTATGTTACTAGGGAATCGAAACCTGACCTCCCGTATGACGGTCAATGATCCTGTCAAAGAACAAGCTTTCGTCGTTTTCATTAGATTAATTAAACAGTCAATATCCGTTAATATTTAATAGTCTTCCTATGTTTTTTAAAAAAATTCTAATAAATCCTAATACTTAATTTAATGATAAAATTTCCACATCTTCAAAATACCCATGGAATTTCCAGATTGTTAAATATTTGAGCTTAAAAACTCTGACAAAATATTGCAATAATCATCATAATTATGAACCCAGGTCATTATCTAACCGGGAGGGCATGAATGAAAAGATACAGAATTGACAAAATTTTACTGCATATTTACATATATTATTTGTACTTTAGGCATAATCAGAGCTATTTTTCCTTTGAGACAAAATGCAAATCAGACAAGGAAGACAATCTAAGGTTTATAGAACAACTATATTGATCTAAGTTACACTTAAAGTATGTGGCCCATTAGGGCTCCATACAGTCTGACGTACTATTTAATCCATAGCTGCGGGGAGAACATATGGATTCATACTTTTTCCCATGTACCCAGTGAAATTTCACAGTTTTCCTAAATTTTGGATTTTCAGATGAGACATAATATATTCCTTGCTATTTCCATGACCTAAAAATACCCGTGGAAATACTCAAGGGTATTTGTAACGATTTACACCGGAATCCGAACTCGGATCAATAAAAGTATTGAAGTATTAATAAAAAAAACAAATAAATCTCTATCTATAAAAGGCATGATATGTGTGTGTGTGTGTGTGTGTGTAACGAATGCACGGCCGCAATTTCCGACGGATTTACACCAAAATTTACATGCACATGCTCCAAGTTAGCGGGAAGGCCAAGTCGAACGATTTTTGAATCAAGCACGGGCAACGCTGGGTCATATAGGTTAAATAATGGGTTCAGCTTGGAATTCCGACATACACCTGAAGAAGGCCGTAGGGTTCAACTGCCGAAACATTGTTATAATAACAACAAAGATAATGACAAGAATCCAAATATCAAATGTGTAAATACTTCATTTAAAATAAAATACAAAATTAAATAAATAGAAGGAATAAAGAATTCCAGATTGTTTATAAAGATGATGAACTGTATGTCGGCAGTCAGTTCAGAACCTCAATGCTATCGATCTTCTAACAGTCACCATGCAGTGTTCCTATTAGGTTGGTGCAAAAGTAATGACGTAATAATGTCGTTTTCTAACGTTAAAAAATACGTCAAAAAACGACATTATTACGTCATTATTTTTGCACCAACCTAATACATCCACGTAGCCAGTCGCTATTTCTCTCTCTTTTCTCTCTCTTTTCTCTCTCTCTCTCTCTCTCTCTCTATATATATATATATATATATATATATATATATATATACACACAAATATTTAATTTCTGAATAATTTTGTAATAATATTAAACTTGGCGCTCATTTAAATTTAGATTTTGACATTTTCAGTTTTTAATTTTAAATTTAACTGTGAAATTAAAACATGATTTGTTATATTGATTTCCAATTTAATTTAATCTCAACTTTAATGAACTAATCCATTGTACTTGGAGTATATCGTCACGTTATTTTGAATTACCATATATTTGTATTCTCATTGGTCATCATAGGTGACGAAACAATGTTTCCTCTAGTGAGGGGGTTTGGTTGGTTTTTGAACTCTTAAAACCCTTTATTTTGAAATCAACACCATCACTTGATAAGACACCAGTAGTGTTGAAAGAAAATTGCAATTTTTGTAGTGATGTTATAACATACATATATTATAATTTTGAATATATATATATATATATATATATATATATATATATATATATATATGCATTAAATAGAGTTTTCAAAAGCAACAAAGCCCCCTGAGGTTTATACTGCAACTATCCTGAGCAATCCTTAGTTGCAGTTCAAGTATATACCCCAAATACAATTTTGAATTCAAATTTGTCTTTTTTTTAATTATGTACCAACCAGATTTAGTGAGTGCAGTCTACCCTGCTATTTAACCGAGGGCTTCGGAGAGAACGGATGGATTTACCATGTAACTGGGAAGTTTTTAATTTTTCTAATGTGTCATCATATGTTCCTTGCGATTTCCAAGACCATATAATACCCGTCAGAAATTCCATGGATATTTACACGAAAATGAATGTAGCAATTTCCACTGGCATTTGAACTCGGCTCATCAACCTCTGTGTTTCCGACCCCAAAGTATTACACAACCTCAGTGTGCCATAAAACTTTATTTCAAGTCAGAAACGTTATCTGAAGAACACAAACGCATAAAACCAAAATAAATTTTGTATATTATATAAATTATCCTGAACATTAATATTCCCACGAAATCTTTTATACATTTTTCTAAAAATTAGGAAAATATAAAAGAAATTTTTAAGTTGAGACGGAAGGAAAAAAGTCATTATATAAACAGGCATCTAATTGGACACAAAATTCCCAGTAATAAGAAATCGAAAAATACCCGGGAAAATTTCACGGTTTTTCTCTTGAATTATCTAACGAATTATAATGATTCAATAAGATAACATGCGATTTCCACAATTCCAAAATTACCCGTGGAATTTCATTTATCACATCGTTAAATATATGAAGTTATCAACTGTAACAAATTATTATTATAACAATGTTAATTATAAATACATGTCATTATTTAATGATGTCATAAATAAAGAGATTTAAAACCGACAAGGTTTTCCATTTCACTGAAAGAGATGTTAAACGCTTGGGAGTTTGATGACCGCCTCTATCTTCCCTTTCTTTCTTTCTTTCTTTCTTTCTTTCTTTCTCTTTTCGCTTAGCGTACGAAATGTACATAAAATGTATCAACTATTATGGGGCAGAGGTAATAATTTAATGAACTACTTCTGTCCCAGAATAGTTGTTACAATTAGAGAATGAAATGTACATACAAATGTATCAACTATTCTGGGACAGGGGTAATAATCTAATGTACTGTATCTCTGCCATAATATTTGTTACAATTAGCGTACGAAATGTACATAAGAATGTATCATCTATTATGGGACAGAGATAATAATTTAATGAACTACCTTTGAGGTTTCTAGGGCACATAATGAGGAACAGGGCTTGGAATATCTGATACTCACTGGACAGCTTCAGACGCTGCTCACAAAAGGGCAGGATTTTTGACCAAACAGGGCGCTACCATTATCCAACGATATAAAGATGTCTACTAATACCACACAATATTTACAAATTCATATCAATAAAGTTATCATTTTTTTGCATGCATCAATCTTAATAATCTTTCACTCTCTTCTGTTTTTATTTCGTATTTTTTCGCAATCAAACCGAGGTGATGGCAAGGCGTAACGGATGTGCGAAGGAGGAAAACACGAAGAATGATAATATGATTTCTGTTTGGATGTGCGGTTTTATTTATTCCCTCTCCTCACTCACCACGGTAGTACGTTTGGTGGTAAGGTCGCAAATAACACAGAGTTGTGCACGCGCACATTGTTTTAGTATTAGAAATTGTCCGGTGACCTCGGTGCTTAAATATTTTGGAACGCCTCAGGTGTTAAACGCGGGGCCTCCACTTTTAAGTGCAATGAAGGTGCAGCCTTGGGGACAACTTTTTCAGGATTGGCTTTTGCCAATTTATGCCTGGAGTCAAAAAAAGTCGGCAACGCGATTGAGAGCAAGTTCGTCTCAATTAGGAGTCGTCGTACTTAAAATGATATATGTTTTTAACTTATAGGTATAAGCAGTGTCATAAGCAGGTTCTTGAAAGGCAAGAATACGTATTTTCTTTTTTAACTATGAGTAGACTGACATCTCTAGAGTTGAATGACAACAAGTTCAGGAAACTATATTCAAAGCCTTGGAGAAGGCAATAAGAAACCACTCAACTCTTATTCCCAAGAATGCATCACAATTCACAAAAGTCAGCTGGGGAGATCGATGATCACCTATGCAAAATAAAGAAACTTACTAGACATAGTTTGGCACTGACCAAAGTCAAATTAGCGAGAATCGAGTTCATTACACTTGTCTTGTGCTATACTAGCGTGCTGCTCATAGTACTACACCGGGCATCAATAAAAGTAATCTTCATATATATATATATATATATATATATATATATATATATATATATATATATATATATATATATATATATATAATAAAAAGTCTTAAACGCTAATATTCCATGGAATATTAGTTTTTAAGCCGTTTTATTATATGCTTACTCTGTCCTTGACATTGAGTTTTAATTGGATTCTTTCCTCTTGGAATTATTTTTTATACATATATATATATATGCATGTGTATGCATGTATATATATTTATATATTTTAGATATATGATTGCATATATATGTGTATATTAACCACTAATGTTATCTCTCTCTCTGTCTCTCTGTCTCTCTCTCTCTCTCCATATATATATATATATATATATATATATATATATATATATATATATATATATATATATATATATATATAATATTAGTGGTTAATATACACATACATATGCAATATATATATATATATATATATATATATATATATATATATATATATATATTAGGTTGGTGCAAAAATAATGACGTGATAATGTCGTTTTTCGACGTATTTTTTAACGTCAAAAAACGAGATTATTATGTCATTATTTTTGCACCAACCTAATATATACATGCAACATATACGTATATATATATATATATATATATATATATATATATATATATATACACCTATGCAATATATATATATATGCATATGCAATATATATATATATATATATATATATATATATATATAAAACGTAAAAGAAGACGATTCTGTGCAGCATTACGGTGTCGCTAAGTGACTGCATTGAAGCACTTGCTTTACTTCGACCTCGTTTTCAAGTCTCACGTGATCAGTGATTTTTGTCATATATACGCTCTGCCTTCATTAGAAGACACGTCATTACAACGTCACAACATGTTTCTTTAATTATCTTCTGTCACTTAAGTCCTCGAAAAGAAAAGCAACGGCTAGCACGTGCAAAGGAAGCCTTTAAAGGAAGGTTAATTTCGTTTTAGATATGGGGTATCCACGCACCAACTAAGGCATGTTAAGTCCTTATAACTTTTCCCAGATCATGTTTGACTCGAACAATTTCGTAAGAGTGGCTTTGAAGTCTTACGCACAAAACAGAACTAAAATAGAATGTAATGAAGTACCTCCTCCCTCCACAAATATTAAATATTCTCTTCGTGCTAAAAATGTTAGTCAATGATCTTATTATAATTATAATTGCTCCTCCCTTAGTTCGACCGTTACGCCCTGCCAATAACTCACAAATAATCGACTATTCCGTTTTAATCTCGTGGAAAGACAGAAATAAGAAATTAGAGACGCTACTTGGTTTCAGTGAGAAAATGAAAGAGAGAATGAACGGAATAAACAAAAATAGAAGGTACGATAAAAGTGTTTAACTTCTACTCCAAAATGGACTATTCTGTTTGAATCGCGTGGAAGGAGGGGAAAGACATATTAAAGACGCTACTTGGTTTTAATGAAAAAGTGAAAGAAAGAAAGGAAGAAAGAAAGGAAGAAAGAAAGAAAGAAAGAAAGAAAGGAGTGTTTTACGACTCCAGAAGCTACTCAGAAAAGTATTGAATTTTGCTCAAACGGAAGCCTATTAATTCCTTCCTGAGAACTGAACATATGCAGCCTTGTACCATACTAAGTTATTTTAAGTAAATGAGTAAATAAAATAATATTCTTAGTAAATGAGTAAATGATCGGGGCTAATATTAGACGTGCTTTTATATAGAAACATTCGGAATTTATTGACTGAGCAGCCATTACTGCTGCCGATTGAAATTTGTAATATCTTCCTCTTAAAACAATATTTCAGAAAAAGAGGAAAAGTTCGTCACTAAGATCCGAAAAGGCATTGGAATTGCACAAGATGCATTCCAAAAACTAAGCATGGTACTAAGACACAGAAAAACTTCGTTAGAAACTGTTATGGTGTAGACCCTAGAAAAATATAACGGACCCGGATATAAGGTTAAATAGTTTATTCTCGGAAATGTAGTACAAAGATAAATGTGGACTGGAGAGTATTTTCTCTCTCTGGTGTCCTGACTCACTCATTCACTCACTCACTCTATGGCCTCACTTGGTGACTCCCTTTACTCAGAGTTGGTAGCCATATTATATAGGTGTGGAAGAGTCCATTTGTAGGTAGGTCACCACAATACCCCCCCCCCCAAGCCTTTTACTCGGTAAAAGGGTTTATTACTTTCCAGAAATTTTATACCTTTTCTTTTTGCGGTTGATTGTTAAAGGCGCGGTAAATTTCCTCTTTCTCCCCGACCTTCGTTGTTCAGGTGTATGTTGCGGAGGCTCGAGGTCAAATGTGTCGTAAATGATCTCGATGGCTTCCTCCATTTCATCTTGTGTGCCTTAAGAAAATATTTCATGCCGTTTTTTAACTTGATTAATATGTCTTTTGTGGGTATGTCTTGGGCCTTGTATTATATACACCATCTCGACGATTCTTCTAGTGATCGTGTCCTCCTCCAGTATGGCATATTCTTCTGAAAACTTTTAAAAAAGATTTTCTGACCTGGAAGAAATCGTTTTTTTTTTTTTTTTTTTTTTTTTTTGGTCCTTTTTTGGTCTTACATATTTTTGACTGTTTGGGAATTAATTTGTCAAACACGGATCTCATCCTCGTCGCCAGTTGTTATGGCGTAGAACCCTAGAAAGATAACATGGACCCGGATATAAGGTTAACTAGTATATTCTGGGAAAAGTAGTACAAAGGTAAATGTAGACTGGAGAGTACTTTCTCTCACTGGTGTCCTCACTCACTCACTCACTCTATGGCTACAACTTGGTGACCCTCACTTGGTGACTCCCTTTACTCAGAGTTGGTAGCCATATTATATAGGTGTGGAAGAGTCCATTTGTAGGTAGGTCCCCACAATAGAAACAAAGATTACTGAACTGTTATCCTATATCTTTACTCCTATGTGGCAGTGAATACGGAACAATCTATTAAAAATGAAGAGACTTGAAGTAACATAAATGTGCTTCAACAGAAGAATGCTGAAGACAGCATGCAACGAATATGTGAGCAAAAATGAGGATTTAGAGAAAAGGGAAACAAAAAGAAAACTTTAATGTACACTTTTATTCCTTTCATAGAAATCTGTACTAGTCTGTTTCGTGATATTTGTTCTCCTGTATGGCAACGAATGTTAGACAATCTCCTCAAAGATGAAGAAGAGACTTGAAGAGACTCGAAGCAGCAGAAAGATGTTGAAGATAACATGGGCCGGACTTTTGAGCAACAACGGGGTTTTGGGAGAAATGGAAACAAAAAGGAAACTTATACTTAACATAAGGAAGAGGCAGTTGAAAGTTTTAGCACAAAATGAGGAAAGAGGTCTTAAAAAATCTGATACTCACAGGACATATTGAAGGCAAGAGAGACAGATGAAAGCAGCGCGGAATATGCTATATGGGCTTGAGCAAATGAATTGTAGAACAGAGTTTGGGATAGATAGCAAGAAGACAAAATTAAGAGCTACAAGAGACTGGAAGATGTGGACGGCCATCATCACCTACGCCCTGAAAGGACACTACAGATAAAGAAATGCAATAGTTTTTACAATAACTGAAATGTGATAACAGCAAGAAAGATTAAGTCAATATTCTGCGTGCATATAATTTCAATAATCATAATTCCTCATCCCAGACATCCAGAGAGAAATCAGTAAATAATAACAAGTCAACCTAATATAATAATAAAAGCTTTAATGAGCGTAGTACATAATGATGAACAAAACGCAGACAAGTGTTGAAAGACAACAGAGAATTAAAAACAGAGTATTAAGTGGGTCTGTGTGAAGAGAAGAACAAGTCAATGCAAGAGAACAACAAAACAAATGTAAACGGGTAAAAGTCGTTTAATTATGGTTGTACAGAAATATGCCAGGAACAGTATGGTTGGGTTTATTTTTGATGCCTAACAAGTAATTAGAAGTGACAAATCAGAGATACCAATATAAAACAAGTACGGAAGTTGAAATATCTGGGAAGTGATTTAACGGAGGTCGAAAAGTATGACACCGAAATCCGGGGGATAGCCGAAGTTGTCATCCAAAAGCTAAGAAGAGTGCTGAGAACTAGAAAAAAACTTCGCTAGAAACAAGGAAAATATTACTAAACTGTTACGTGATATCTGTCCTTCTCTATGGCAGTGAGTGCTGGACAATCTCCTTATAGATGAAGAAGAGACTTCAAGCAACAGAAATGTGTCTCTACAAAAGGAAACCAAGGATACTGTTATGGGTCCTTACCTATAACTACAGAATGAACTCTTCCTAACACTATGTATACTACACCTCTCAAGAGAGAGGGACGAATCGAGCCGAGCTTCTCGGCTTGACGGTCGAGCTTTCTGCTTCTGAGCAGAGAGGAACCCGGACGAGGCTCCGCCGAAGGGCAGAGTCTCGTTCGGGGAGGTTGACCAACCCGATCCCGTTTATACGGGTTCTACGGGCATTTTTTTGACCGAGTCTACGTGCTCGGGAAACCTACGTTAAACTCGGCCTTGTGCCACATGCAACCCTCGGGGGCTAGATACCGAATCGAACCGAGCTTCTCGGCTTGACGGTCGAAGTCTCTGCTTAATGATTTCGAGGAAGCAGGTTGGAGTAATGGATAGCGGCTCGGATTGAGGAATCGGAGAGCAGAGTTCGAATTCTAGTTGAATCCATTACATTCACTTACGTGCTAATACCCTTGGGAAAGGTATGAATCCTCTTCTTTCCCCCCCCCCCAGTTATGGGCAAAATGTAAAAATTTGCCTCATCAGTGTGCATCCCGGTTTTTGAATAGGAGTAAATAGGTTCGACTATAGTCCTGTTCATTCTCCTCCCCGCCCTTTTGAAAAGGAGTAGTGGTTTATCTATTGTTTTCTGTTTAAGATTGGGATTCCATTTCCTTTTTAATGTCTAGTTCAAGTCTATACTCCTAAGCGTCTCCACTGTGAACTATTTTTAATGTTTTCTTCTAAAGACTTTTTCTTGGGTAACCTTCCACTCTTGGCTCTTGTACATGGTGAATAATATTGAAAAATAACTAAATGGCTCCATTTATAGACATGTACTAAAATCTCAACAATGCTAGTTACACAAACAGACTACTAGTCAGATAACTTAAACAAGAAAAAGGAATCCCGAACAAAGAAAAAAGAAAGACCAAAAGGTAAACACCTACTTAGGCAATAAATTAAAGTGCTCAACACATGAACTATCTAGACAGAGCAAAGAAAAACGCTTCACAACATCAGCACCCAACAAAGGACAGCTGAAGTCGCTACTCATGCGTTTCAGTCGCCCGAAGATTGCGAGATCTTTAAACTTGAGAGTAACGACTCGAGCTGTCTTTCGTTGAGTATATATATATATATATATTTCAGTCGGGTTTCGATCCTAGCTAGAGGCAACTGGATGTCTAGCCGCACTGATGAGCTGTGATACAGCGAAACAGTCTGTCTGTGGATGACATTATATTAGCTCCTGAATTAAATTTAATTCCAGTTGAGCACTCTAGGGCTGAGGTATGGGTTTGTAAACAATGACTATTATAGCTGTATAGCGAGACTCTTCGCAAGCCGAATTGAGTCACTGTCGGTCACTGGGCGTGTTTCCAAAAATAAATACGCTAAAAATCCACCTTCATCCCGACCGTACGCCGACAGCTTAGTGGTAGAATATCCGCATGATACCAATTCAGTCGGGTTTCGTTCCTAGCTAGAGGCAACCGGATGTCTAGCCGCACTGATGGGCTGTGATACAGCGAATCTGTCTGTCTGTGGATGACATTATATATACATATATGTATGTGTGTCTGCATGTGCAAAGAAATTTTATTAATTTCCACCAATAAGCTCTGTTTATACCATTTTCTAATTTGTAATGAGGTGCTGTACATCAGGATTGAAGTTATGAATAAATTGTCATGATTTATATTCTTTGCATATGGATTATTGTTCGTACCTTTGTTATTGTTGCCACACCATTTCTATCGTTGTCCTCTACAAATTTCATGTTTTTCTCTCTCTTTTATTCAAGTGCTCGATATTATGAGAACGGTAATCAGGATCTTTTGATTCAACACTGACCTTTTTAGATTGGCTGAAATAAAAATTGGAATCACTTTCAAATGACGTCATATGTAACAGTGAAAACGACATGAATCGCTTGAATTGCTGTACGTGTTTTTTATGCACACATCAATATGGTATTGATTGTGTACTTTATTAAATGTGGATTGTTTATTTTGCATTTTTTCTCTTTCTCTCTCTCTCTCTAAACACGCACACACACACACATACACACACATACACACACATATATATATATGTATATGAATGAGATAACAATATATATTTTTATATATCAAGAACAATACTGAGGAAAATATAAGACAAAATGGAAAAAAAATTTTTTGACGGGTTTCATTCGTGAGGACTACATCGGATTGGATTCGATGACGTTGCTGTGACTAGACATGCGCATGAACGATAGACGCTGGTATTTTCAACATTTTTTAAAATAATTTTTTGAAGTAAGTTTTTGCAATGTAGCCAAATTCATCTATATTCTTTTTCTTTTTCTTTCCATCACATTTGTTTTCAAATATCCCGCATTGAAAACCTGCCAAGAATGGTGAAACTTTATAAGAACCCGAAGATAAATTTACTGTGGCTGAATCAGCAATTAAAGCACTTTCTAGACATTTTTGCTTTAGTGAATTATTTTCTCTTTTAATCAGAGTAGCATTTTTATGTCAAAATTGTGGCCAGTTTCATTACAGTGATCAACCAATGCGCTTTGTGCGTGTGTGTGTGCTTTAAATGCCTCCTTTGTGTTCATATAGTCTTTTATTTAAACTTCTTGAGGTTTCTCCAATATATTCTTTCTGGCGATCCTTCAAGTTTTGGCTTGTTGTTTACTTTTGTAGTGATTAAATCTTTTATTGTTTAACATAATCGTTGTGACAAATTTTATATTGAGTTAAATTCTTTTCGATTGTAGTTGTGATAGAACTAGTGTGGAGAATATATATATATATATATATATATATATATATATATATATATATATATATATATATATACTTTATTTTAGGATATTATATCAAAAACATCTAAAAACGCTACACAAATGCAATAATGTTTCGATGCTTTTTAACACATCTCAAAGGCCGTTAGTAAATATCTGTTGAGTAGACAATTTATTGAGATTTAAAGAACAACATACATCCTCTTTTCTCGAGAAAAGGAAGAATAAGAAAAAAGTAAGAAAGAAAAGAGAGGAGATAGCATCGTAGAGGGAGTTGTCTTGTTATTATTCAGATCAACCAATCGGAATGACTTACGCTGTTCAAAGTAAGTGGAAAAACGAAAGTTAAGGAGCAATCATATGTAAGTGGTCATGACCCACAGATTTATAGTTGTAGACGAAATCCAGATGTCATATTCGGTACAGATGTAAATCGTCTACAATGTTATATGTCAGATAATTTCATTTCCTATGTGAGAAAAAACTTTATTTAACAAGTTATTCGACAAACTACATAATCTGTAAATTAAAAAAAAAAATTTTCCTTTTTTTAGTTGGTAAATAAACCAGCCTTTTACGAAACAAATGGAAATTTTAAACAAATAAATCTAACAAAATGATTAAAACATATACATCTAACAAAATTATTTAAATATATAGATCATACAAAACAAAATAGAATGCAACTGTAAACTAAAGAGTCTTTATATAAGGTGTTAATAAAACCAATCAATGCAAAATCTCAAAATGTTAGTCGAACGCCAATTCATCTATACTAAATATTATCGTCACTACTAGAAGATTAATATAACAATTATACTACGTCCAAATTGATCTTACTGGCAGAAAGATAAACCTTATATGGTGCAACGAGGTTGAGCAAAAAATTAAAAGAAGCAATTGTCAAATTTCAAAGTCAAGCAAGATTGTAGTGTCAAATGTATATTATGTTTACATTTAACCGTTAATTCAATTCTTTGATTTAATAAATCATCCCTATTCAAGAATATGGTAATCTGCATTTTTTCCTTCAAACACAGAAAACAAGGTTCATAAAATGATCTACATTGGATTCTATTCGTTCTCATTTCACAAGGATATATATATATATATATATATATATATATATATATATATATATATATATATATATATATATATTTAAGTTATAAGGAACTTGGTAAACCGAATTGGTAAATCCAAAGAGGATGAAATCCTGAGAGCTCAATGTTAGGACAGAGCTAATATGTAATGAAAAACAAACCACTTTAAGGTACCATTACGATAATTTATTTCACCTAAATCCTTTTTTAAGGATTCAGGATCATCAGGTAAAACTTCCAACAACGAATTGAGAGAAAAAAAAAATCTTTTTTTTACCTTAAAGTGGTTTGTTTTTCATTACATAATTATATATATATATATATATATATATATATATATATATATATATATATATATATGAGCAATTAATGTAATATTAAAAACCGGTATTAATTCAAATTACTATTAAACTTTTATATAGTGTGTACAACTATTTAGTTTGTTTCTCCGATAGTAAAACAGTGTGTATCAATTTTACGGAGAGGGGAGAGTTCCTCAAACCAAATTATGGAGAAAAGATCATATAAACATATGTCAGTAAATGAATTATTACGTTTAAAGAAATTTACGGTAGATGACACTGTGTTGCTATATAGACTATGTCACATTTATCATTCGTGTACATTTGTGTAGTAGTGAGTTAACTGAGAAGTATTACGTTTAACAATGGCAGGATATTCACATCGTGAGCAGGCAGATGTGATTTTTATATACGGCTGTGGGAATGATAATGGACTCAAGGCTGCACGGCTGTATCAGATTGCTTTCCAGACCGAAGGAAGCCGAGTCGTCCAACTCTTGCTGCTGTTTATCGTCTGAGACAGTATCCGTTGCATCACACAGTATAGTAATAAGTATTTGGTGATTGTATCTTGGATTGTACATTTAAAAGCATCTACTGTAAAATTTAAACATAATAACTAAAAAAGGAAGGGTTTGCTGACATATGTTTATATGGACTTTTGTCCTTGTTTTGGTGCGATTAATCTGCCCCCAACAATGTTTGTAAAATTATTTTTGTACACTATATATATATATAAAATGACAGACAGCTCCGCAGCCGTCCTGTGCGGCTATATGTCCGGTTGCTCCTAAGTAGGACCGAAACCCGAATGAATTGGCGTCAGTCGGAGATTCTACAACTAAGCCGTCGGCGCACGGCAGGGATGAAGGTGAATTTTAGTGTATTTATTTTTAGATAAACACACAGTGACCGACAGGACTCAATTCGCTTTTGCCAAAGAGTCTCGCTATATCAGCCACGATAGTCACTGTTTACAAACCCGCACTTCCTTCCCAGAGAGCTCAACAGAAATTAATTTTTCTGGAACCTATAAATATAGGGACATATTTTAAATGCAGCTATTTTGGATTGTAAATTTTTAATGCAGCTATCTTGGATTATAAAATTGATATAGAGTACCAAATATATTTATGACAACTGATATATAAAAGTTCAACATATCATCTAAGATTTGAATATTAAATTCCTGAAATGGACATCAACACGAAGAGAACATGTACAAGATCGATGTTTCATTTCATACACATGTTCTATTGCCTGTCTCATGGAATTTTGTGACAGCACGCAGGTTTACCTTTCGGGATGGTACCTGTCGCTTTTCAGAATTTTCTTTGGTCTATAACGAGGGATATTTGCCTCGCGAATGTGATTGTGTTACGTATGCAATTTTAATTAAAATCCATGACATTATGAACGTCAACTGTCGGCCAAACAGATATCAAATACCTGTAGGGAAATGAAAAATATTAGGTAATATGTTCAACTCTTGTATCTGAGTTATGTAATAAATATATTTGGTTCTCTATGTCAGTTTTATAACCCGAGATATCAAAATTTAAAATATGTGCCCTCATTACGTGACATCCTGTATATGAGTTTGGATCAATTAGGCTCATAATGTTCACATTAATGGTAGCATTAAGTAGCTGATTTCTAAAAGACGATAATTAATACGTGTTTTTTTTTATAAAGCTATAAGTAATAAAGGATGTTATAAAATAATTTTTTCTCACAATAAATTAAAATTGGATGTCGATTTTCATTTCTGTACTAGATATTTAGGTTCTGTCCCAGTGGGTTAAGTTCTCCGCAAGACAAATATATGAACTGAATTTTAATGCAGATGTTTTCTTTGTACAATGTACAATCGATGTGATTAATGTGAGATCAGCGTATTAATTTCATTTTTATGGACAAACACGATGTCAAAAATATTTGTTGCGTTAAATTCTTTTCTTTTTTTCGTCATAAGTCTACGGACTTATTGACTAAACAAAAATAGGGCTATATCACATTTCGTAATTTGTTATGCCCTAAAAATCAGCTAAAATAATTGCAGGCTCAATTCACAATATCAAGCAAATAAGCAAATGCATATATATATATATATATATATATATATATATATATATATATATATGTGTGTGTGTGTGTGTGTGTGTTCTAGTTTGTGTGTATGTGGATATGTGTATGCGTGAGCGTGAGTGTGTGCGTGTACATGTACTTGGGTGTGTGAGAGAATGTGTGCGAGAAATTGACTAGCTGGCATTCATTCGCATGGATATTAAAACTTTATCGAAGAATATTTTTGACAGCGTATTTTAGATTGGACTTTATCAATCGGTCTCTCTCGTTCTATTTATGTTTATATATGAATATATCTATATATATCTTATATATAATATATAACTAATAAATATCGAACCAATAAATATTCCGTTTTTAGGTACCCAGTTATTTATTAGCAAACTAAGTTCATAGACCAGTGTTTATTTTAATAAGATCTATAGTCACTGGCTGTTCAAACATGGTGACCTTGTGCTAGATCAAAATCTTCTTTTATAAATTTGCTTATAATTTTCAGCAACATCTTTATAACACGTTTGCTGTTTTCAAATAGCAGTTTAAACTATAATATTTAATTTCTAATGATCTGCTACTTCTGCAAGAGAGTTACACAATCTTCCTAAATTTTAGCATTTATTATTCTCCCTTGTTTATAAAAACAAAACCTACATGCTCTCTCTCCCTAAAAACTATGCTTTTTTGAACGGGAAATATTTTTTTCCTATTTCGTTTTGTAGGGTGTAGATCAGTGTTTCTCAACGATTTTAAGCAGCGATACATCTAGTAGCAAATGAAAATATCAGGGCCCACTTAGCAAAGTCTTTAAATGGTATACATATAAATGTTATGAAACAAAACCATAAACTTTTAATTAAACAAAGAATATTGGATACAAATATATGAAAAAGGGTTAACATTCATTTATTCAAATAAAGGAAAATTTTGAAACAGTAAATTATAAAGTAAAAATACTTTTAAAAATGTGAATATTGAAACAAAGTATTTAAAATAACATAATCGACGAATAGTTAAAAGTATTATTTGAAAAAAATAATTATTCATTTATTCAATACTAACGTTGTACCAATACTACTTCCACACACGCATACGTATACACACACACACTCATACATATATATATATATATATATATATATATATATATATATATATATATATATATATATATACTGCGACAATCTTTCGCGGCACACTTAAGATGATCGCGCGGCAAACTAGTGTGTCGCGGCGCGTCTGGTGAGAATTGCTGGTGTCGACAATGGCAAAGATTTCATATTCAGTTTTGAGGAACTCCTTAAGACAGACATTATTTACATTATTCGGACTATTGTCCTCATCTTTGTCATCATATTTATTACAACGTTTCGGTCGTTGTACGCTCCGGCTTTCTTCAGGTGGTTGTAATGTCGAACTGAACCTTTTATTTCGCTCACTGGGGTAGACTGTTCTAGTTCCACGTGCCATGCTTTTAATGGATGTCAGTTATCAGTTAATTTCTGTTAATTTCTCCACTGCTTTAACCGGGTATTGAACTCACGCTCTTTGGGTCCTGTCACTGGATCTAACCAACGCCTTTATCGACTGTGCCTTGTGTCCTCAAGGACATATAGTCCGAATAATCTAAAATAAGGTACATGATACCAGATCTCAGAAATATAGACAGATCCTTAAGATAGGTGTACATTCAGACAGCCAGAAAAAATTGGTTTCGTCACAGGTATGTCGTAAGTATTTTTTTAATTACTTGCCGATGCATTCACAACAAGAGGCAATTACCACCTTTATCAACCTTGACGCGAGCCCAGTTTGTCTTCTTCTTTTAAACTACTAATCTCGAATACGTATTACAAGTATTTTTAGATTTAGAACAAGTTTAATGAATAGAGCAGTAGACAGACATAATTGCAATGGCACGATTTCTTTTGCATTTCAGGCGACGAAAAAACGTCGTAAGTGCTCGTTAAATAATAACTATGGCGTATCTGACCTCTTGTTAGAGGAGTGGTCATACCAGATATTAATGGATATCTTGCCCACAAACAAACATGGGATAGTCTACCGTGGATATTTCTGCCAAATTAATCTAGGGGATATATATATATATATATATATATATATATATATTGATACAGCATATATATATATATATATATATATATATATATATATATATATATATATATATATATATATATATATATATATATATATATATATATAAATTTTGATACACCATATATATATATATATATATATATATATATATATATATAAGGTGTATCAAAATACTTTTCAAAATTTGGAGGCCGGGTTACTCAGATCAAAACATGGAGAAACGTTCATATCAACATATATCTGCAACTCCTTCATTTTTGAGTTATTAAGTTTAAAGAAAGTTTACGTTAGATGGTGCAGTGCTGTCATATAGACTAGGTTACATTTGTCAGTCGTGCATAATGTTAGCTAGTCTGTCTTCAACGTTTAACGTATGTACTAGTGAGTTAACGAGAAGTGTTCCGTTTAACAATGACAGGATATTCATATCGGGATCAGGCAGATAGCATTTTTACATACGGCTGTACGAATAGTAACAGGTGCGAGGTGTATGGCTGTATCAGATTGCGTTTCCAGACTGAAGGAAGCCGAGTCATCCAACCTTTCCTGCTGGTTATCGTTGCGTTGCTGTGACAGAATCTGTGGCACCTCAAACTATGGACCGAGATCCGTTTATACGCCTGACCACGAAGAATACATTCTACAGGCTGTATGTTTAATAATAATAATTGTTATTATTACTTAAAGGTTATTTTTAGTGGATGCCCATATTTGAGCTGACGCTCCGTTTATTTATTAAATAGTATATTTATTTATTTTCGCCTACCGAGCTGAATATTCGAGAAATCTTATTAAAGACAAATATGGGCTTCCTGGAAAGCGCATATATTTCTTTAATAAGCTTAACATCATATTTTAGCTAAAGGACTCAATTTTAACAGTTTCTTTCGTTGCACATCTTCACCTTGTGGAAATCTCTTCGCGGTTCTTGTTTTCCAGTAAAATTTGATCTGGAAAAATTTAAATGAATTTCTGTCCTTTTATTGTTCTATCACGTTAATAATGTTTAATGTTTTTATTTTTCTCATATTCTCTCACAGCCAGTAACCCTCTTGTGTCTTTGTTGCTTTATTACATTGTTTGTGGTGAAATGATATATATATATATATATATATATATATATATATATATATATATATATATATATATATATATATATATAATTTCTTCATGTAGACAAAAAAAATTATTCAGAACAAATATGCGACTGGTGAGAACCAAAATGGTTATGAACAATTTTGGTTTCCCCCAGTGGAGGTGCAACTAAATGCACCAAAACGAAGTTGCATCTTTGTCGTGGGTAAATTGTTTTTGTCTATATGAAAAAAAATTATAATAAATAATCATTGCTCTACCAACGGTATTGGGCCCTCTTTTGAATTAATGCTGTAAACGTTAGAATTTATATATTATTTTCGTTCTCATTACATTCGGATATATATACATACATATATATATATATATATATATATATATATATATATATATATATATATATATATAATAGGTTGGTTAATAAAACAAGAAAAAACGAAAGGGTACCAATATAGTCAGTACAGTAAACATTTATTATTTATTTATTTTAACAATATGACAGAAATTAAGCACGGAGAGGATAGATTTGTTAGGATTTTTCGGACACGACTGTATCCTTTATCAACGACGCGAGAAACAAACAGAGAAATGGGAATTACTCATCGACTGATGCTTATATAAATGGGGTATTTTCCAGTGGACATCGCATTATGACAAAAAACCATATCTCTTTTTATGAAAATAAACTGTAATTTAAAATTTTAATCGGTGTAAAAGTGTTAGGCAAGTTACTAGTGTGTGTCGTGTGGGGAGTGGGATTGTAAAAATTGCTAAAGAGAGTTATAGGTTGGGGAGGGGGAAAGAAGTCTCGTCTATAGCAAGTTGTAACAAAAATTTGCGGTCGTGTGTTGTAAGACCGAACTATGGTTAGAATATGATGTGATAAAAAGAAAGGGAGAAAAGAAAAAAAATGTAAAAAAAAGAAAAAGGGGAGGTAATATATAATCACAAAATTAAAATAAAATAAAATGAAATGAAAAGAAAAAAGAGAAGGAACAAAATATAGATAAATTTTGGAAATCTATTAACAAAAACGGTTTAAAAATTTAAGGAAAAACTGAGAGGAAACAGCATGTACAGATAATAATGCACATGCGTACATATGTTCCCATAACAGTGTGTAAATATACACAAACCACCACAATATATGAGCTGCCATAGACATATAGATATAAAAAATTAAAATGTAACTTCACTAACCTTCGCCTCCACTTGCATAAGCTTATAGTTAAAGGAGCCATATTTATAGATTCATTGATGCTATGACTGGAAAGTAGGCCTGAGTGTACAAGGCAATCCTTCTATTGCTGACTAGTGCATCATGACGGAAATCATAGGTGGTAGCTCATAAAATGTAGTAGGTAGGTAGGTAGGGCAATAGCTATTAAAATTTAAGGAATAAAACGTCGGGGACATACTTATACGAGGAGTGGTGTTGCTGATTATGAGTTTATTTGTGGAAATTGTACTTTCTGAGTAAACCCCAATCCCTGCTTAGTCTCTCAATATGGTGATTTACTTTTAGAATATAGTTCAACCCCGATCTGTATCTGTTCTCTCAGATGCCGAATCAAGACGTTAAAAGCATGCATCCGACGTCGTCGATGGTATGACAAGATTGGTTGTAGTGTGCAGAGACTATTAAATTGTTGCTGACCCTGATGTTTTTTTTTTGTTTTTTTTTTTGTGTGTGTGTGGTTATTGGACCGTAGAAGAAACTCCGGTTTCCGACACAGGATTCTTCTTCTCGATTTTGTGACAGAAAAGTAAATATACGAGATTGCAAATGTCACAGCCTAGACCCGGCGGTTTGAATACCAAGTGAGTGCCCGGGGGTGGGGGGTGTTGGTGGGGGGTAAATGTTGTGAGTTATGTTGTGTTTGTAGACCGGGCACTGGTAATTCTTGCCAGTGACATTCCCCTGGTGAGGTGATGTGTTGCAGATGTTGGATGATGTTAAAAGTCTGAAGAGGTTGGGGGACTGTTGTCTCGCGTGTAAAGGGTTATCTCTAAATAATTTACTAATAGTATTGTCTAGTTTTAAATGTTGAGATATTGGAAAGTTTGTGGATATTGTAATTAATATAAAAGACCATGAGGAATCTGGAATTATTCTTTTTAGTTTCATAGTTGAGAAGAGTGTTTCTATTATGTTTTAAAGCTTTGGTGATAGATTCTTTGATAATTGTGATTCGGAGTTTTTTCTTGTTATAATATCCTACGTGATAAAAGGTATATTCGACCAATTCTTTAATTGCCAGAAATTAGAGAGTTACAGAGTGCTGTTTTTCTATTTTATATTGTCTAAAATCATTCGATGATGGTTGAAACGAAATTTCCAAGGATTTTCAGTGGAACCAAAATGAAGTAACACACACACACACACACATGCGCGCGCACGCGCACACACACACACATATATATATAGATAGATTTAAGGTGTGCTATATTTATGGGATAAGATATAGAGCTTATGCAAATATAATTTATAAAAGTGAACATTGAAGTTAACACTCCGTGGCGAAAGGCGGTTTCATGCTGGACGCAATCTTCAGGCCGATATTTAACAGTCCCCCCACGAGGAATGTATGTGACACAAAGCCGAGTTTAATGTGGGTTTCTCCGAGCCCGTAGGCTCGGCCAAAAAAATATTCCCTTAGAACCCGCTTAAGCGGGTTCGGAATGTGTCTACCACCCCGGACGAAACTTTGCCCTTCGGCATAGCTTCGTCCAGGTTCCTCCATGCCAAATCTTGAAACAATCTGTTGCATCTGACTGTTGACTTCAATGTTCACTTTTATATTCATATATATATATATATATATATATATATATATATATATATATATATATATATATATATAGACCGCAACATTTCTTTCAAACATATTTCGTTGAATATGACAGACAAGGAAAATGTGAGAATATTAGAAAAAATAAAGAAAGAAATCCTAAATTTTTACTTTCCTTGTCATATTCCACACACACAATATATATATATATATATATATATATATATATATATATATATATATATATATTGTGTATTTGGGCAGGAAGCTGTCTTTTATACATGTTTCGTTAAAGTCAACTAACAAGGTATTGCCTGTAAGCTTTTTATTTGCCTTAACTAACGACACCGTGATGTGATTAATAAAAAATATGTGTATCTGTTTAGTTTTACTACAGTGTAACCCGGATATAAGAGAGTTGTCGGGACCGGAGAAGTATCTTATATCCGGGTTTCTCTTAGATCCGGGTTACACTGTATATTTTATCATCCCTTTTTGCTCTCCTAGATGCCACTTCGAGACATTGAATTCAAAATCAGATTCTTAGTGCTTAATCATTTTTTGTGTCTTAACAGACATATCCTGGTAAATTTGGAGTTTATGTGCTTTGTTCGTTGGTAATTCGAACCTCCTTCTTAATAACAGGAAATGCTAAATTTTTAGGGCTTTTTTTAAAGAGTTCTACGTAGAGGCTGTAAACTGTAAACGATGTTTATTTTATTGCGAAACGTGGGGAAAACCCCATACGACGAGAAATTTATGTAAGAAGCCCCTGCAACAGATTTGAGGAGTGAAGAAGGAAGCACTGCCCACCCACCAAAAAAAAAAAAACAACGATAAAAAAAAAAAAAAAAACGAAAATAGAAAAACGATGACATCATAGGAAATCCACACTAGGTCCTGTTTTAAGTTTTGAACAAGAAAACACTTTACTATTAGATTTTAAATTTCCCCCTTTTTTTTAACTTTTTATTTTCGTTGTGTTTAATTCCAAGATGTATTTTCGTTTGCTGCAATTGGAATTAAATCTAACTATGTTCCTCTCTGCCTAGGAATTGGGTCGGGGGGACCATACATTTAAAACATATCTACAGCATCTCAATTGTCACGAAAGAAAAATTGCGATTACTTCGTTCTGGGTCATACGATATATTAGGTTGGTGCAAAAATAATGACGTATTTTTTAACGTCAAAAACCGTCATTATTTTTGCACCAACCTAATATTTGGATTCTTCTTTCTGAAGTGAAACTGGAAAAAAAAATCACTTCGGTTTTTTTTTTTTCTTTTTTTCATTCTACTGCATTTCACATGCTTATTTAGAGGGTAAACTTCAGTTCTATATTTATACAAATGTCCTTTTTTTAGTTTTTTTCTTTGCATCTTTTTTTTCTTGAATTTACGAAATTCCGGCAAATATAGTTAACTTTATCAAGAAGTAAGAAGCACAACTCCTATAGTGTTTCGTTATTGTTAACTAACTTTTGACCTAAAATGTTCGTTGTATGACGTTGTTCCCTGAATAAACGCATGTAAAAAGGAAAGAAAATTGTAACGAATAGACAACGCCAAATATCAACTTAAGAATCGGATAAATTGTGCCGTTAGTGATTAGACAGATTTTATACAGTGGTTAGTATTGAAAGTTGTTGATGGGATAATGATTTTCTAAGCCCGGCTTAGATGTGGCACAAGGCCGAAAGTATGGAGCACCCAGGGAGGATTGAACTCACTACTCAGTCGTAATTGATCTAGCAAGACAAGCTTGCTAACCATTTCCACCACGTTGAGGTGCCCAAACTATAGTGATTTTCCAAGTGTAGCTTAGGTGTGGCAAAAGGCCGAAAATATGGGGCATCCAGTGAGGAGCGAATTCACAACTCAGTCGTAATTGTTCTAGCAAGACAAGCTTGCTAACCATTACTCCACCTCGAGGTGCCCAAAGATTTTCCAAGCGTAGCATAGATGTGGCACAAAGTCGAAATTAAGGGGTACCCAGTGAGGATCGAACTCACTACTCAGTCGTAATTGTTCTAGCGAGCCAAGCTTGCTAACTATTACACCGCCTCGAGGTGGTAGATGGGATAGTTCATTATTATTACCTAGATCATGTTTAAATCAATTATTTGTTGCATAAAATAGTTGTTTTATTTGGACTGATTAATTTTATGCCATACTAACCCATGTTAGATTATTTAACGTCTTTTAAAATAATAATGATCATTTAGACTAGCCATTGCCACACGGTGCAAGTCCTAACTTGATCAACCATAATGGAAGCAGAATGCTACAAAATAAAAAAAGTAGTCGAGGGTTCAGTCAGATATTCAGTTTTAAAGATTCCTGGTGTGATGTTATTCGTTTTTTTCTAATCTTGTCATTAAATGAATATTTTTTTTAAATCTGTTAACATATTATAAACATTTTTGGGGGATCATTTTTTCTTTTGTTCTTTCAGCTTTCAATTATCTTAAGAAGACTAAATTTAGATGCTAAATAAAAAAAAAAAAAAATTTTAAAGGCTAAATTTAGACTGAGGTACTTCGTCTTCTTAAACATTAAATTTTGTTCTCTTGCCTCCTTCCGCCACTTATGACAATGATAATCAGCTGAGTTGCATCATTTGTCTAATATCGTTACTTTTTATAATTGTATAAAATAAATCAAAAGGCTTCATTTACATATTTCTTAATAAAGAATATCTGAATCTTTTCTATAGATTTTATAGAGAATCATTTAATGTAAATTTGACGTAACGCAAAGGATCAAAGTCAATACCCAGTTGAAATTAATCTAGAAAAACAGACTTCCTAACATGACAACACGCCAAAGTACATGCCTTCCTGCGTATTATATGCGGAAAAAATCTACAAGTCTCATTGCAGAAAATAACGCGTTTAGGTGATTATTGTCTCTGAGTGGTGAGTTCGATACTCACTGAATGCCCTATTAAGAAATTATATGTTAAACGACCTTACATGGATACGCTTGTCATGTAATCAGCCAGTCTAAAGGAAGCACTTTAAATATTTACTTGAAATACTTGTTTTAGCATAGTTTTCTTTCTTGCATTATACAATGAACATTTTAAATCAAGATTCAATTCATAATCTTATTCCAGACTATAATAAACAGTATTAAACAACATTTACCGGCCTCAATGTCCGCGAAATTTTCGGAGGGCGAATATTTTCTGTCAAAATTTCTCGGACATTCAGGACAGTAAACGTTGTTTAATAATATTTATTATAAACAAAGCATTTACTTAAATATTTGTATCTATAAAAAGAATGAAATAAAGATAAAAATGTCTTAAAATAATTGTCGGACTTTGTCCACTTCATAATATATATATATATATATATATATATATATATATATATATATATGTGTGTGTGTGTGTGTGTGTGTGTGTGTGTGTGTGAAAAATATATAGAAAATCGGAAAGAACTCGTTAGGTAAATAATCTAAACATTGAAACATGAGAACTCTTATGTAGCGTGTTGGAATCATATTTTGAAATAAATAATTATATATATATATATATATATATATATATACAAAAGTTCCAAAATAAACTCATATTGGGAATAAACTTATTTCGACAGACGAAAATATAATTCGTCTGTCTTATCGGCTTCTTGTCGGAAATAGAAATTTAACTGTGAAAGTTAATATATATATATATATATATATATATATATATATATATATATATACATCCGGGCACGATGCTGCACGGTTGTATCAGATTGCGTTTCCATTTCGAAGGCGGCCGAGTCATTCAACCCTTGCGGCTGTCTATAGTCGCGTTGCTGAGACAGAATCAAGTCTACATTGTATCACAGCGACATCTACCGTAAATTTACTTTAAACTAAATAACTCAAAAAAGAATTTGCGGACATTTTTATGTGGACTTTTGTCCTTTTTTTGGCTTAGGAAACCGGCCGCAATGTTTGTAAAAATATTTTTGATACACTCTCTGTTTCTGTCTGTCTGTCTGTCTGTCTGTCTGTCTCTTTTTCTCCACCACCCCTCTCTCTCTCTCTCTCTCTCTCTCTCTCTCTATATATATATATATATATATATATATATATATATATAATTATTTATTTAAAAATATGATTCCCACTCGCAACATAAGAGGTCTCATGTTTCAAAACGAGAGCCGAAAACTTCAATATAATTATTTGAATTAAATCGAGTTAAATTAAGCTCTGTTCCATCTTCAAGCGAAATTTTTTGGGGAATAACTTATTCCTGAAATTTACGTGTTTTAATAGTATATTCATAATTGAAATCGAAATTTCCATGGTAACAGCCAGGGCGATTTGTTTAAAATAGGTAGGGATGTTTGGTGTTAATAATTTGTATCAGTATAGAGTTACTTTCATAGTGGGGGTGTCTAAATTTAAAACGGAAGATGTTTTCGCCTAGTCTGGTTTACGTGTCTAGGGAGATTTATTTATTTATTTATTTTATTTCTTTATGAAAGGGATTTGTGTATATAAAAACTGCCGTAACATTTGTTTTTTGACGACTTCATAAAGGGTTACTTTTTTTTGTAGGGTATTTAAACTATTTATTTGGGCTATAGATTATAAAAGTTATTTTATTGTATGCTTGTTTTAGCTAATTATTCAGTGCATAAATTTGATGATGTCGGCAAAAAACCGTTAACTCATGTCTATTGTTTAATAGATTTTTATTATTTAGAAACTAAATAATGTGCAGTTTCTCATGGAGGCACAAAGGGCATGGGTCATCCCAAGTTTTACAAGTTCTAGTCCTGTTTATAATTTTCCATTTTACTTTAGGTGTTCTGTTTATTTCCTTTAGATGCCAAAAATATTTAGATAGAGAAGTCTGATTTCTTTTATTTATATTGTTGAAAGAGCTCTTATGCTGCCTCCATCTGGCTTTAAATTCATTCTTCGTGGACCCAATGTATATCATATTAGTATTAGGACTCTCAGTGGATGAGATAGTACATTGGTATACCACAGATTTGATGCAGAATTTATTTTCTAATGGGCAGTCTTCTGGGTTTCTACAATCACACAATTTTTCACTGTTATTGTCTGATTTAAGTGTAGGGTTTTTATTAATACTATTCATGCATGGGGGTTTGTTCAGGATTTTATTATTGTGTTTTTTTATTATACTTTCTAGATTTTCAGTGCAGCTGTAACTCAATTTTAGGGTGTTCTTATTAATTATATTACTAATCCTACTATTGGTGGGGAGCGTTTATCAATTAAAGCTAAGAATTTCTGTCCTAGTTTAATACTAACCATTTGGTTGAACGGAGGGGTATACCAAATGATTATATATATATATATATATATATGTATTTAAAAAATTAGAAGATCAAGCAATTTCGCAACGTTGGTTTCAACCTTTCGGTACCCCCAGACGATATAGGCCAAATCTGGTCTATATCCACTGAGGATGACGAAAGGTTGAAACCAAGGTAGCGGGATTGGCTGATCTCCTAATGTTTTAAATTTAAAAGCTTCGCGCGTTACATTTTTATTTTTTAATTTTCTTTATATGTGCATTGAGCCCTTTTTCATACAGCTGTTTCTTAGTCTAATTCAACTCTGACTAATAATTGTTTTACAATTTTATACACACACACACACACATATATATATATATACATATATATATATATGTTTAATTTCAATTAAAAGGTGCAAATATAATTTATAAATTCATGAATCATTCATACAAAAAACAAATATAGAGGTTAATGATTTAAATGGCGAGAATACTTCGTCGCAAAAAATGTAAATAAGATACACCAACCCCGAACCTGTATATGAATGATATGATCCCCGTTTATAAATTCCAGTTGCATAAGGTCTTTTTAATTTTACAAGCTTTCGTCTGTTCCTACAGACATCATCAGGTATGGAAGTAGATTTTGTTCTTGTTTTTACTTCTCAATAATAAGAGGACAACGAAAATAGAAATGTAAACCGAAAAAATGCTATGAGAAATGTGTTATTGTTTTGGAACGTGCGGTCGCAACGCTGAGTTTGAATTTAAATTTTAAGGTTCTGCTTTTTTGTACAAATATAGCAATAAGAGAATTCTTTTTTACTGGTAGATTTTCCGTGAATATGGCATGAACTATATTGTTCAATAATTACAGTAATGTCACACTTATTATCCGAGAGTTGCACGTTGGATCAGTTATTTTAATTTCAATTAAAAGGTGCAAATATAATTTATAAATTCTTGAATGATTCGATTGAATATATATATATATATATATATATATATATATATATATATATATATATATATATATATATATATATATTGTGCACTGTTGGTTTCATTATTTTCTGTTGTGTAGAAAGACTGTCTAATCTTCTCTACACTTTTTATTGAAACATGTACTCGACCATCCGTTAAGAATAGAATTTCTGCTCATGGAACAGTGACACAAAAAGTGGTTCGCAAAGGCGTCACGATTTCAGTCCTATTGAACTAATGTATTTTCACGCCATGTTCTTATATAATAAAATCCTTTTTTACTCAATCCCTTGTTTGCAATGTTTTCTTACAGTCTTACTAACTAGTAACTACGTGGGTTCTAAGAACATTATGACATTTTCAAATATCGCGTCTTCGCGGCGTCACGTGCTGTTGACCTCATATATATATATATATATATATATATATATATATATATATATATAAAGATATATATTAACCCTCACCGGTAGTACTATACATGCAATATATATATATATATATATTACGTTATATATATATATATATTGCGTTATATATATATATATATATATATATATATATATATATATATATATATATATTGAGTTTTGGGGCAACAATCCCTCTTTTATGCAAGCTTCGTTGAAAAAGAAACTGACAAGGTATGATTTTTTTATGAGATTATAAAAGACACAACCACCACACTATTTTAGTCGTTTTCAACAAAACATACATATACCTATATAATAAATGAGTCACTGAGTCACACTTTTTCAGTCAAACTCTCTAATTTTCAATAGCTCAGCTTCTTCTTCTGTATAATAAATGCGAATGTCAGCTGTTCATAGTGTCACACTTTTTGAAGTTTACTCCTAGTGGCCGTAGCTCAACATATCGTGCCATCTTGGAATCAGGCCGACTTCGTTAGCAAATTAAAAATATTCCGGACCGAATCCAGACTTGCAATCCTGAAGTTTGGGATTCCCAAGTTTTCATTACTGCGATTGTTTCCGGCGATGTTTGAACGTGATTTCTTACCACGAATTTTTTTGTATGATAACAATTTTTATAAATTGGAAATAAATTTGGGAATAATCGAAATTAATTGCGAAATCCAGAGAAAGTCATCCATGAAAAAAAAAAAAAATTGTTTCTAAGAAAAATTAAGGACCAACGTCAAATTCAAATTGTCTTTAAATTAAGTAGTGGCAGAAGAATTTTCATTGACCTTTATAAGATAATCTTAAACTACCTGAAGAAGGCCGGAGCGTACAACAGCCGAAACGTTGTGATAAATATGTCCGAATAATGTAAATAATGTACATAATCTTAAATATTAATGTAATACTTAAATGCAGCCATCAATTTTGAGTTCTGCTGTAGTTTATTGTTGCTTATCGCATCTACTCCACCCTACGTTTTGTTATGAAAGCCCAATGAAAATGTCATCCGAAATATATATATATATATATATATATATATATATATATATATATATATATATATATATATGGCAAAATACTTGTGTCGTGGGAGTTGCGAGATTTTTTTAAATATCTGTTAATTAAAATTGTTTCAGAATTCTTCTTTCCTGACAACCGTCTCATTTATTGGTTTTGTGAATTCCACGAAAAAGTATGATACTAATGTAAACATTAAACATCTCTCTTAGCCAATCCAGTTTATCGATAAACCAATTGAGCAAAATTATGCTCTGAACAGGACAGAACTGAATTTACTGAACACAAATAGACCCAGTTTTATTCTCCGTAATTACGCTAATTAATATATTTATATGGATTCGTTGAGTGGGTTCGGCATTTGTGTATTTCCCTCACGTGAACAATGTCCTGCTTGAGCAATGCTTTTCTGATAGATGTATGTAATCTTCTTTTATGTGACGTCTCCCTTAAGGACGTAGGCGATCATCCTCCACCCCCCCACTTCTCTTGTAGTTCTTAAGTTTTACCTTTTTGTTATTTCCCCTTAAAAATGTCGGTCCATCAATTTGTTCAAGCCTATTATGTATGTCACGCATTTATTTCCCCTGTTCCTCTTTCCATCTATCCATCCTGTGAGTATCAGATTTTCCAAGCCTTCGATTCTCATTACGTGTCCCAGAAACTCCAGCCGCCTCTTCCTGATGTTAAGTATAAGTTTCTTCTTTTTTTTCTATTCTCTCCAAAACCTTGTCGTTTCTCACATGTTTGACTAATTGTATCCTTAGCATTGTTCAGTAGATCCACATTTCTGTTGTGTGAGTCTCTTCTTCATCTTTGGGGAGATTGCCCAACATTTGCTGCCATACAGGAGAACATATATCACGTAACAGTTCAGTACTCTTTTCTCTGTTTCCAGTTTAATTTTCCTGTCTCTTAATACATTGCTTAGCTTTTGGAATGCGTCTTTGGTCATCCCAGTACATCTTCGGATTTCACTCTAGGACTGTCCGTCCTCTGTTAAAACATTTTCCATATATATATATATATATGCAATATTTTATATTACTATCAATAGTAATAAGGTACGATGGAGTAATGCATTGCAGCTTGGATCAAGGAATTGCATGTTAATACGCTTGGAAAAGTTATGGATCTATCTCTCCTCCCCCATCTAAATAGCAGGACATCTGGATTATAGTCCATTGGGTAACAACCATTCTAGGAGTAGGAAAAATTCTGAATTCAAAACCATCAACTGTGAGAAAATAGTAAACCAGTCTGGGCTCTGTAGCCATGGTTGGCAACCAGACTAGGAAGAATTTAAATCTGCTACCGAAGTCTCTAAGATAGTACGATGTCATGCTTCATTTTGACAACTTCTACGATATTGCCAGTGCTAAATTGTATTGGTATTTACCTTATTGGAAAACATATGTGGCGTGGAGAGGCGAGATGTGCTGCATGGGAAAATGCCGATCTCTCATTAAAAAACCTGCCCCAGGCCTGCGCTCTTTGGGCGCAAATCCGTGGTCTCTCGAAGGATCGCAATAATAATAATAATAATAATAATAATAATAATAATAATAATAATAATAAGTAGAAAGACTAATGAATTCTGATGAATCTTAATTCTTAAGTTAATGATTGAATAATCTCATAGCGGGTACTATGAAAATAAAATATCAGTAGAAATTTCCCTTTCACATCATGAAATATTTGAAAAACTTTAACACAACATTGCAATAACAACCACAGATATGAATGATAGTCGTTATTTTAAGAAATATGTAGAAATAAGAAGATTTGAAATTGGTAACTTCTTCGATTTCACTGAAACAGCCGTTAAACACTTCTATCAGATGTAAAAATTGGCATCACTAAAGTCTTGGACGCCTTGAAAACATAAACCTGATCTACTAGACAACCCCAACCAGAGCATCCTTTGTGCAACTGTAGAGTTGGTTTTAATTGTATGGTGCCACTGTTCGGCTATTAACTAAAACCCTTACGGCTAAGCTTGATGGAACCGATATTCGGATGCTGCGAGAAATATTTAACATCTCTTAGAGACAACATCTCACTATATCACATCTCTATGGACTCTTCCTAGATATTTCTACAATCTTACGCGAACTCAGAATGCGCTTTGCGGGACACTGCTGGCAAGCAAAACAAGAACTTGCAAGTGATCTACTGCCCTGGACACCAAGCCATGGCAGAAGACGGTTTGGTTGTCCAGGAAGCCCTACACTGATCACCCTAATGACAATGCCATCTTAATGCAGGACCGTACTGCTTGGCGTAAGAGACTCATGAATGTCCGAGCTAACTCAACCGAATAATAAATAATAACATAACACACACACACACACACCAAACACACACACACACACACACACATATATATATATATATATATATATAGAGAGAGAGAGAGAGAGAGAGAGTTTCTCTGACGATTGCAAAAGCGTGAAACTCAGGGTCACAAACTCACATGAATCCAACCAAATATGTTAGATCTATCTCTGATATTGAGCGCTTTCTAATAAGTACCGCGCATATAATATATAAATAATTATATATATATATATATATATATATATATATATATATGTATTTATATACACACACTTTTCACACACACACACATACACACACACACACACACACACATATATATATATATATATATATATATATATATATATATATATAGGTTTTTACACAAAGGTCACTGAAATAGTTCATGTGCTAAGGAAATCGTTGTGTCTGCAGGTACGTGCGAAGATATGACCAATATTCTTATTGATGTTCCATGT
Organism: Acanthosepion lycidas; assembly: GCA_963932145.1. Lineage (NCBI taxonomy): Eukaryota > Metazoa > Mollusca > Cephalopoda > Sepiida > Sepiidae > Acanthosepion > Acanthosepion lycidas. Next base: position 101,390,926 of record OZ010589.1, on the reverse strand, counting down.
CCCTTCAGGACGTAGGCGATCATAGCCCTCTCCATCATTCTGTCCCTTGTAGCTCTTAATAAATTTTGTCTTTTTGCTATTTCTCCTAAAACCTTTTCCACCATCCATTTACTTAAGCTCATCAAGTATGTTACGCGCTGTTTTCCTCTGTCACTTTTTCCCTCAAGCTGTCCAGTGAGCATTTTACAAGTTCTCCCCTCTCTTCACTTCCCACAGAAGTTTTAACTGCATCTTCCTGCTGTTAAGCATCTTTTTTATTTCCATTTTACCTAGCACCCTTTCATTGCACAAATATTTGGTCTATAGCATCCTCAGAATCTTCCTGTAGAACTACATTTCTGTTACTTCAAGTCTCTTCTTCATCTTTGAAAAGATTGTCCAATATCCACTGGATATAAGAGGACATGTATTACGTAACTGTTCAGTATTCTTTTCTTTGTTTCTAACGAAGTTTTTATATCTCTTAATACTCATCTTAGCTTTTAGAAGGCAACTTTGGCCATCCCAATACGTCTCAGTTTAGCACTTTTCATCATTTGTTAGAATACTTCCCAGATATTTAAATTCTTGTACTTATTTGATTTTGATATCCCCGATTTGTAGTTTGCATTTTGAGCTCATCCTTTTGCTAACAACCATGCATTCTGTCTTCTTCACCCAGCCGAAACATCTAATAGTTGGTGAGAGCCTCAGACAATAACGATAATGATAACAGAATGTAAATCTCATCATATCGACTGATAAAAGCATTTCTGTGAAAGAGTTTAACAAACGCTCCTCGTATGAGGAAATGTAAGTAGAAATTACAAGAACGCGGTATTTTAATACAACTGTCGTTTCAGTAGTTGTAGGAGTGAGCGCAAGAATGTACTATTAATGAGTTCTGTTCATTTACTTAGAAAAAAAAACCCTGAGAAATCTGAAGAGTCATACTTGAAGCTAAATATGTTTTTCAGAAAGAAAGCAAATATTAAGAGTTAGGAACATTTTACTATTAGGTTGGTGCAAAAATAATGTCCATTAAACCAGGGGTCGTCAAACTTTTTCGAACAGAGAACTCTTTTGTTTCTCTTCCTTCCCCAGCGACCCCATTTCAAAAAACTTTGAGACTTAAAACTTACACTGATGTTGACAATTAAAATGTTGACTAAAGCGTATGAAAGGTTAAGAAAATATGGATCAGGTTCGAAATTCATATCTTCCAACAACCGAGCCAGAGTTATCAGGTTCCGGTTCAGAATTGTTCTAGAAACTATATTTAAGAAAATATATTAATTAATCCCAATGAATCAAGCAAATGATATATTAAGTACACCAAGTTGCTGTTGCTGTTGAACAGAAATCTATAACTACAACTGATATCCAACTGTATAACTGTACTGATTAATTAAATTAAATAAAAGAATATTGCGTCATACTTGATGCAATCATACCAATCAGGCCAAATGAACATTATAATTATAATCTCTATTTTACAGATAGAGGTTGAAAAAGGTAATTGTTATCTGAAAATCAACTTGGAACAATTAAAAAAGAGCAAGCAATGTTTAATGCTATCAGGTTGGTGCAAAAATAATGACGTATTTTTCAACGCCAAAAACCGACATTATTTTTGCACCAAACCTAATAGAAGCAAAGAAGTGCTGAACATTTCTCTAATTATCTAGATGGCGCTAAATGATCATCGTAGACGTGAGGTTCAACCGAAAAAAAAAACACGATAAAACTAAACAGGACATGGAAAATGAAGATGTTTTAAAGGATTTGATTTAATTTTACTTTTAACGGCATATTAAATCACGATGGATCATTTAATACCGAAATTTAATTTTGCGGGGAGCCTGGACGTGATAAAAATGTTATTCTGATTTCACAATTGAATACATGGTAGATAATACTCAGCTTTTTGAATATAGATGTTTGCCTGGACATGCTTACTAGAGGCAGTGATGAGGTGTTTTAAGTTATATTTTTGAATAGAGTTTAGTAAAAGAAACTGTCGAATATTATATGACAATGACATGAACGTTCTTCCATGTTGGTTGGTTGATAGTATTTTGAATGGATTTGCGTGAAGTCGCTACAATTTGTTAGTATATGCGTATCGTTAGAAATATTACAATTTTTTATTGTTGGTAATTTAGTATTCAAAAATGTATTGCTGGAATTTTTATTATAAAAATGTATTTTTATATTTTCATATGGCTTTGTTAGGGGCGGTTCACTTTGCATATTGCTGGGACCCTAACATCTGTTACCACCGCGGGCTAGAATGGGCCTGGGATCAACAGGAATTAAGAGATTTTTCTACGCTCCTCAAAACCTCCAATTTCTCGATCGGAGGCCTTTCTGCCAAATGTAGTTTATTAGTACATGACTATAGTAAATAGGAACTAGTGGTTAACGTATATTTACAATCAGAAGGAAACACTGAAATGTGGAGAGAGGACTTAGAGAATTTAACACGCTCACGACGTTCTTAAGTGACATCTGCCTCTTGGGGATGTCGTGAGAATGTTAAATTCTCAGAGAGTAATTGCGTTAATGGATGCAGAAAAAAGAAATAGCAGGAATCTGGGGAGAGCCATAAAAGCCTACATTCTGAAGTGATATGGCGCATAAAAGAAGAAATACCAGTTTAATTTTTAGGTAACTATTATTATTAATAATACGACGAATACTACTAATAATGTATCTGTATCGACTTCTACCAACCCGTGCTTAAGAGAAAAGATTGCTGATCAGTTTGTAAGGTTGATCATTACGGATTACTTCAATTCTTTTGCCTTGAGCCATACTAAAGAAACTAAACAAACAGTTAATTAGCCTGTATCTGAGGTGCGCCACCGGGGACAGGGTTAACCATGGTGGACAGATCGTATTGAAGGCAGCAATTAACCTACCTAACTAGCTTGTATCAATGAAGGGAAAAGAGGAAGTGGGAAGCATAGTAAGAATACAAATACTGCTAACAGCTATGAATATTAGGAAGTTGGGGAGAGCCATGACCACATACGTCCCGAAGGGATACGGCACACAGAAGTCGACGACGACGATTATTAACATTGTTACTACGACTGCTTCTAATACTGCCATAGTCAAAAGTTACTTCGAGGTAGAAAAGACAGAAAGCTGTGGAGAGCCATGACAGCCTATATCCTGAAATGACATGGCACATAAAACAAGAAGTACACTTTTAAATTTTAGGTAACTATTATTATTATTATTATTATTTTTATTTTCTTTGCTTTCTGGCGTTTACACATTTCTTTGCGGGGCCCACCCAGGGACCTAAGGTTAGAAATGGCATCATGACACTTTTCACTGACAAAAAAAAGAAAAAAAAAAAAATTACATAGATAGAGCCCTTCGTAAAGTGTGGGCTGTACTTGTCAGAACAATTTTTTTGTATCTCCTTGAGGCATGGGCTTCCAGGAATCCCTGCAATTAGTCTACTGCAATCTTTTCCAACCAGTCCTAGGGCTCCAACTACAACAGGGATTGTTGATGTTCCCATATGCCACATTTTCGAGACCTCTATTTCAAGGTCCTTGTATTTTAACAGCTTTTTGAATATCTTCAAAGATACATTGCAGTCAGCAGGGACTGTCATATCAATAAGGAGGCACCGTTTTTGTTTGTGGTCTTTAATAACAATATCTGGGCGGTTGGCCTTGATTGTTCTGACAGTGTGAATTGTGTAGTCCCATAGAATTGTAACAGGTCCTATCTCCGTAACCGGGTCTGGGTGGTGTTGGTACCAGTTTCTTTCAGTTTCCTTCCCGTAGAAGTTGCAGATTTTCCAGTGCAGATATTGGCCCACTCTGTCATGTCGGGTTTTATATTCAGTGGGTGCCAACATCGTGCAACCTGATACAAGATGATCAATCGTTTCTGGATATTTATCACAGAATCTGCATTTTGGGCTGACACAATATTTTAGTATATGTGCTTGATAATTCCTAGTTAGCAAGCATTGGTCCTGCGCAGCAAGGATAAAACCTTCAGTTTCCGCTTTCAACCCTGCACTGCGTAGCCACTGATGGGTACGGGTTTTGTCTACATCAGCTTGTTTGATACGGGCAGAGTATTGGCCATGAAACGGTTTATCTTGCCATCGCTTCTGTATCTGGTCGGTTGCATTCGTCTTTGCTGTCTTTTTCAAGTATTTTGTAGTTTCAGCCGGTGTATTGTGCTGTAGTTGCATCTCTACGCCCATTTGAAGCTCCAGTTTGAATTTGTTGGCTTCTTTCATTACGGAGTAAAGACGCTTACTACTTTCATGTTCCTTGACGCATACCATCATCCAGTCTTCTGTAGTTTCCAAGTATTTTTGGAGGCCAATTGTTGTAGTTTTGTAAGACAGTTCTAGTTGAACTAATCCTCTGCCTCCTTCGGATCTGGGCACATACAGACGATCAACATCAGCTTTGGGATGATGCATGCGATAGCAAGTGAGAAGCTTTCTCGTTTTGGCGTCCATTCGCTTAATTTCAGCTATGGTCCAGTTAAGGACATTAAAGCTGTAATGCACCACTGGGACAGCCAATGTGTTTATAGCTGATATTCTATTTTTTGAGTTTAGTTCAGTATTTAGTATCAGGCGTACACGCCTGTAGTACTCTTTTCTTATTTTTTCTTTCATTTGGGGGTGTTGTATGCCATCTCCTTCGCTAATTCCTAGGTACTTATAAGCTTCTTCATGCTCCAATTCCCTAATCTTTGTGACAAAATCTAAATCTATTGAGGGTGTTTCTGTAATTCTACCTTTCTTGAATGTTATTATTATTATCATTATTATTATTATATTCTTAATACTACGACTACTTCTAATAATGTCTTTCTATTAACTTCGACCATCTCGCGCCGAAGAAAAAGGTTGTCTCGCTGATCATTTTGTAAATTTGAGCTTTAATAATTGCTCCATTTTCTTTGCCTTGAACCAGAGTTATTCTTAGTAGGAAAATTAATTCCCCTGAGTATATGTGGATCGTAAGTAAACTTGTTTTTACTAAACAATTCACTCGCGTCACCAGTTCGGTTTTTATGTGTTATTTTACTATTGTGTCTCGTGACAAGGCTACAAACAGTAAATAATTACTGCTATTTCAATTGAATCAAGTAAAGACGAATAACTGAGTGTAAATGTTTTACAAGGACATATTCAGAAGCTAGACTTGTTAACCACTACAACTCTAATGAGTTCTGTCCCTTCCGAGTGGCCAAGACAGTAAATATTAGAATTTTGTTTTAATCTATTAATACGCACCGTACGTATAGCATGAAAGTAAAAATGCAATATTAATTATAGATTTCTACAAATCTAAGCTTAAGGCCACGTCATTTTGAAACATTGGTTCACGTACGATCCCCGAAGTTAAGCAAGCGCCGAGTTTGGGTGACTGCTTGGGAATACCAGGTGCTGTAAGCTTGGATGTGCAGGTGGTGTAATGGAGGATGGCTCAGAATTCTTTGTCAGAGAACCGAGTTCCAATTCCTGTTGGGTTCATTATATTCATTTACGTGCAAATATCCTTGGGGAAAGTATGAATCTATTGCTTCTACCACGATCTAAATATATGTTCTGGCTTTAAATAAATGCTGATAAGCCGTAGAAAACGAATCAATCAATGGTATTTATTATTGAAATCACATGAAAAAAACGTGGATGTGTGGCTGGTGAAATGGGTATTGATTTGGATTGAGAACTCGGAGAGCCGGGGTCGAATTCTGGTTTGGTTCTTTGCATTCACTTACGAGGAAAGTTATCCCAAGATATGAAATTAATTCACTCAATATTTCACAGCTCTAGAGTCTCTCCTTCGTAGTCATCCTATGAACTTTTAGTTCACCCTTGCATATTTGTATACACGATGAGTGTTACTGGTGATATGCAAGTTTAACTGATGAGGAGGTTAGCTAGTCTTCCAGTAGGCTGAAATACAAAACTTGACAAAGGGCGAATGAATCCTCTCGAGGGGTCGACGGCCATCTCGCACATACATGATTATGTCATGTATCATATATTGTGTGTCTGAGTTTGTCAACTGAATAATAGAATTCGAACCAAAAGTGGCGATGATGAGACAAAGTGGAAAGGCTTATAACTGATACGTTGCGGCAACATTTGTTGCTCTCGGCAACATTTGTTGCTCTCGACTTCTTCAGGTCGGAATGAATGTCAAAACTGTGTGTAAGGAATAAGCGTTGTGATTTTTTAGGATAGGAGGAGCAATAAATTAATTTACCTCATAATATCCGACGACTAGGAACCAAAAAGTGTTTGTTTATGATTAAATACAAAAGGAGAGTCGTTGCTTTCTGTGGGATTTTAACAATACTTACACATACTATGGTTTAAATAGTAGGAATTTCATCTGGAAAAAATCATTGTTATTCTCCAAAAATTGTTAATAGAATATTCATTCACAAAAAAATATTCTTACAATCCAATATATACTCCGGCTTTAAATATTTCATAAAGGGTTGATACTCGGTAAAAATACTCATTCGCTATGAAAAACACGATTCCGTTTAGGATTTGCAACTCCTTGATTTTTTTTTCTTTCTCCACCTTTTTTCTTTCATTCAAACTTTTTTCATTGAATTCCTAAGTATCAATCTTTTGCTTTCTTTCTTTCTTTCTTTCTTTCTTTCTTTCTTTCTTTCTTTCTTTCTTTCTTGTCTGCTTGCTTTTTTCCCTTCTTTTTCTTCTTTCTTTCTTTCTTTCTTTCTTTCTTTCTTTCCCCTCTTTTTCTTCTTTCTTTCTTGAACCATCTTTTTCATTTTTATACTTTTTTCATTGAATCCTTATTCTCGCTTTTTCTCTTTCTTTCTTCTTTTACCTGAACAATATTTCGTTTTCCTTTTTGTCACCCTTTTTCATTGAATCTCTTACAATATTTTTTCATTTTTCTTTCTTAAACCGCCTCTTCATTTTTTTCTTTCTATCATCGTTAAACCATATTTTTTATTTTTCGTTTTTTTTCTTTTTTTCATAGAATGCTTTATTCACAACCTTTCTTTCTTTCTTTCTTTCTTTCTTTCTTTCTTTCTTTCTTTCTTTCTTTCTTTCTTTCTTATACCTTTTGCCTTTATCCCGTTATTCTTTTTCTTTCCTTTAACCAGACTTTATTTCTTATCCTTTTATATTTTTCTTTTATACGAAAATTTACTTTTTTAGAATAATTGTATTTCTTCTTCTTCTTCTTCTTCTTCTTCTTCTTCTTCTTCTTCTTTCTGCCTTTCTTTCTTTTTTATCCACCTTTTTTTCGTACCTTTTTCATTAAATCCCTAAGTATCAATCTGTCGCTTTCTTTCCATATTTCTTTTTTCTTTCTTTCTTTTTTTTATGATTCCATTTCCTTGAATATTTTTTTGCTAAATCTCTTGTTATTTTTTTCATTTCGAAATTTTTCCCACACACCCGTAACATCATCCTTATTTTCCCAATAAAATCATAGAAAATTATGCGCGCGCACACACACACACACACACACTGGTCAGTATTAATGATTTTAACCGAAACATCAATTGAACACCCTCTTTTGTCAATTCTTTCTCACTAATGCCACCCCTCTGAAATATCCTCATCGCCATTTTAGTCCGTTACAACTATTAACAACTTCTATGGACATGTCAAACTTTTTTCTTCACTCCCTTAACCTGACTAAATCTCTCCATTTATCATCGTTTGCAGCTACTTACACAAAATCGTTGGCCTGCCAAGTCCACTGTTACACCCCACTACTTGTACCACTAATTAGGAGTAGTAATAGTTTTATAAGTGGGAGCTGTGGTCATAGCAAGTAAAGAGTAGTACAACTATAATATCTATGTAGTTACTTTTCTTTATCGTCCTCTAACCGGACATACTTCTTTTTTTTCTCTCTTCTTTCTCCCAAACTTTCTCCTTAATTCTCTGTTATTCATCCTTACATCTTTTGTCCGGTCAAGTCATACATATTTTACTGGATTTTTGTTCTTTTTTTTTGTTGTTTTAGATTTGTTCGCTGTGCTATTTATTTTTGGTACCTGACCGTGGAGCAAGACGTTTTCATCCCAAAAAGCAAAGAATTTCCTTTAAAAAACAAACAAACAAAAACAACAAAACCAAACCAAAACAACAAAAAAAAAAATCGCTTATCTTTTTTCATCACAACTTTGTTCATGAATATTGGAACTTTTTAAAACTCAGGAGAAATTTACGAGTAACGTAACCACAGTAAGTAACAAATATTTGTATTTATTGCTGGAATTACGTAAAGATGGATAAGAACTTTATTTATGCTATTTTCTTGTTTTAGAAAGCAAGAATTTTATCTAAATTAAAAAAAAAAAAAAAACACTATTTTGTTCTTCTCGGTGAATTGATTGTTTCCAATCCAATCCAACCCTTTGATTACAATATAGACGTTATCATATTTTGTGATTTACCATCATTGTGATATCCTGCGGCCCTCAACCCAGTAGCCCCGCCGCAAGCTCTACCCCCACCTACAAAATAAGCAACATCAACAAAACAACTCTAACCGCACCCCTACTACCACCATTAACATCACCATCACCACGACCACCACAAGCAACAACAACAACAACAACCACGAAAGTGAAACTATCATTCGCCACAGTTTCAAGTGACTTCCACCGACACGCCAACAGTCACTCACTACAAACTGTCGGTCAGAAGCCAAGTTTTCGAGTCTCCAGAACAGTTTCATTAGAGCAGGCGGTTCTTGTCTGGAACACTTGATTCCAGTACATTGTCAAATTGATATTCACCTGGATTACAGGAGTGAACTTAACAATAAGGAATCACTACTTCATTTTAATTATCGCAGATTTACCATCACAGGCATTTCAATACAGCACTCCGATCCAAGTGCATATAACC
>OZ010589.1:101362033-101377033 GCA_963932145.1 Acanthosepion lycidas | reverse complement strand
GTTTCGTTTCGTTTCGTTTAGTTTCGTTGGGTTTTGTCGGTGATATTGCAGTTTCCGCATAAAGAAAACTTTTGTAGCTCTGAGATTCTTATGTGTCCAGGAATTTTACTTACGTAATTTTCGGCACACTTCTTTATCATACCCAATGTCCCGGTCACAACAGGGTTCATCGTAGTTTTAAGTTTTCAACATTTTTGTTATTTCAATTTGCAGGTCCGTATATATTTGATAGTTTTTGAAATCCTCTTTTTGGAAACATTGGGATCATGTCAATTCATTTACAGGTTTCTTTTGTAAAATCTTTTATGATTATGTCTTGTCTATTTATATCAGTTTTCCACAGTTTTGTAGAATTCCACAGGCCAGTCACACCATCACAATTTGTGACATCATTCGGGTGGTGTTTGTACTATACATCCGGGACTTCAATACCATAGTTTGAAAAGACACACCAATGAATATATTGACCTAGCCTGTGATATCTAATAATCCTTTCTTAACAAGGACTGGGCACCCTGACACTATGTGGTCAACAAATTTATGGCATAAGTGACATGCATTATTATTATTAGTAGTAGTCTTTGCGTATGATATGTTTCCTGCTTTGTATGCTGTAGAAACGAGTCCAAACTATGATCTTTAGGCCTTGAATTGTCATTTAATTCATAGCACTTTTCTATTCACTTTGGTATGTTCCTAGTAGGGAGACCTTCTGGGCAACTTGTATGTTGATGTTACCTGGGACACTATTAGTAAAACTGTCCATTCCTTTTCTCAGAGCCCCGATTACTAGTGGCACAGTCTCAGTCTTCATTCCCCACTTCTTGTCACTCTCGATCCTCAGGTCCTTGTATTTGAACTATTTATTGATCATTTTCTTGGAGGTTTTTCTCTCAGATGGTATGTGTTTATATATTAGGTTGGTGCAAAAATAATTTCGTTTTCTAACATATGTTACTATGTGAGAAAACGAAATTATTTTTGCACCAACCTAATACCTTACCTGTGAACACTAATGTGTATGTCCCAATGCTCATCAATACGTTGGACACTATTGAACACTATCGTTAGTGCGGTTAATACTCTAAGTAGTCGACCGATAGCAGTGGTTTACCTACTTCAGCCGCTGTCGAGTATAGTATTATATTGATATTATAAAGATTACCATTTCATTTCCAACTTCCGTTTTGGTTATTCCTCATTCAGTAACCCTTCCTAGGTTACAACAATATGTCAATAATCATATACTTCCTGAATTTCATCTTTTATTATTATTATTATTATTATTATTATTATTATTATTATTATTATTATTTTCTTTGATTTCTAGTGTTACACATTTCTTTCCGGGTCCCGCCCAGAGACCTAAGGTTAGAAATGGCATCATGACACTTTTCACTGACAAAAAAAAAAAAAAAAAAAAAAAAATTACATAGATAAAGCCCTTCGTAAAGTGTGGGCTGTACTTGTCAGAACAATTTTTTTGTATCTCTTTGAGGCATGGACTTCCAGGAATCCCTTCAGTTAGTCTACTGGAATCTTTTTCAACCAATCCTAGGGCTCCAACTACAACAGGGATTGTTGATGTTCTCATACATCACATTTTTGAGATTTCTCTTCCAAGGTTCTTGTATTTTGACAGCTTTTTGAGTATCTTCAAAGATACATTGCAGTCAGCAGGGACTGTCATATCAATAAGGAGGCACCTTTTTTGTTTGTGGTCTTTAATAACAATGTCTGGACGTTGGCTTTGATTGTTCTGACAGTGTGTATTGTGTATTATTATTATTATTATTATTTTCTTCAATGTTTTTTTAATGCATGAATAGCAGGTGAAAACCAGCAGCCTTAGGTATCATGCAATTTTCCTCTGACTCTAAGTGTTTATCACTATCCAGATTATATTTGCCGTTCCTCACAGACATCTTTTCTGAAACAGTTCCACCAGGAAATCAATGCCAATTGTCTTTAGCCGGTTCCCTTTTCTCTCAGTCACCATACCAAACACACCAATGTTAATCGGTATGATTGTGACCTTCTTCAGCTTCGAAAGACTTGCAAATATAAACCTCAATGGGTCATAATTGATTATTTCTATTTTTCCTGTTATTCTATCCTTGTATCAAATGGACACGGTAGATCAATGATTATAACTTCCTCGCACCCCATTTTATCTGCAACTAACATGCCTGCTTTGTTATTATTACAATTAGTAATAGGATTTCAAGTATTTGCATATTTACACATGGTGTGTAATGGTTATAACAGGAGATTGAGTCATTGGCGTTTTCCCTTAGATCTCTAGCAATATTCTAAATATGCTCCTACCGGTTTCCATTTGATTACCAAAGTTAAGCATCGTTAAGCTTAGTCATTTGGGGACTGCTTGGGAATATCATGTGCTGGAAACATCCGCTTAAAATCAGAAATATGTTTCAGCTTTAGGGTTGATAAGCCGTAAAAAAACAAACAAAAAAAACAAAAAATAAGAAATAAATATTCTTGTAGACTTGTGTACTACGGTTGTCTAGGAAGATCTAGGCCTTCTTCGAATCTCCAGTTTTTAATATTATGTAACATTCATATTCACACTTGGAATCCATTTGATTTGATTGAGTGATTCGGTTGTTACGGATTATCAACCCTTTGCAGGTTATTTAAAGCCAGAAAATATTTTTAGATTACAAGAATTATTTTTGAGAATATAATAGTTTAGTGATAGATGTCTTACATTAAAACATAAATTACCCATAAATGAAGGGGGAAGCGACGGATTCATATCTTTCCGAAGGGTATTTGCGCGTAAGTGAATATAACGAACCCAACTGGAATTTGAACTCGTCTCTACAATTAGCCATTCCGAGTCATTATCCATTACAGAACCCGAACATAAGGAATGGCAGTCTATCTGGTGAGCTATTTTCATTGGTTCCTCGCCTACATGAATTTAGGTGTGAGAAAAGACTGGCATCTGGGTCACGACATATTACTGTTGAATTAGGTAGATTCAACAGATGACTTTTACTCTAATAGATTTTTTCTCGCACTTCCCACCCGTGGAACTCCCTTCCGGTTTACTTGATAAATACAATCTTCAAAAATTTAAATACAACGTCAATCAATATATACTGTCTTCTTGAACCCTTAGTATTTTTTTTATCCTTTACTCAATCAACCCTATTCACATTCTTCTAATTCACATTCACGTCTCACCCACGTCTTAGTAGCACTGCCGCCTGACTAGGGGTAAAACGATTAAAAAAATTAAGTTACGGACGTTTATTTATTTTGAGGAAATTTTGCCAGGTGTTAAGATCAGTCTCTTTCACCGGAGCTTAAACAGGGTCCAGTAATTATTGCATTTGGTTGAAGTTTTTACTTGTGTGTTTCATGATGAATCTATCTATCTATCTATCTATCTATCTATCTATCTATCTATCTATATATATATATATATATATATATATATATATATATGAATATATATAATGTATATATAAATATGTGTATGTGCGCGTGTCTGTATATATATAAATATATATATAATAATGCAAATATAATAACATTTAATAATATTTATATATGTATATATATGTATATATATAAAAGTGAACATAGAAGTCAACACTTAGAGGCGACAATCTGTTTCATGCCATATGCAATCGTCAGGCCTGGCGGTTGCATATTGCATGAAACAGACTGTCGCCTCTAAGTGTTGACTTCTATGTTCACTTTTATATCTACCTGTGCTCTATCTCTGATATTGAGCCCTTTATCACATAAATATAGCACATCTTATGACTCTATTTCTTCATACATATGTATATATATATTCTTATGTATATATGTATATATATATATATATGAATTCTTAAATATATATATATATGTATATATATATGTATATATATATATGTAAATATATGTATTAATATATATGTAATTAATTATATATATATAATATGTATATATATATATATGCAATTAATATAGATATGCAATTAATTATATATAACATATATATATATAAATATATATGTATGTTTAAATACGCACACATGCATACATACATACATACATATATATATATATATATATATATATATATATATTATATTCTCTTTCATTCGTGCGATCATCGAACCCATCATTTATCTACTGTCTTCTTGATTTCACTTCTATTGTTCCCTTTCCTTAATAATGCTTCTCGTTTTTCTCATTTTTACACACATTACGTCATTAATTTTGCACCAATCTAATATATATATATATATATATATATATATATATATATATATATATATATATATATTAGGTTGGTGCAAAATTAATGACGTAATATATATATATATATATATATATATATATATATATATATATATATATAATATATATATGTATGTATTCCTATCAGTAGCACGACTTGGAATTTCAAGCATATCTCAATCTTCAGATGATAAGTTAAGGTCAGTTTTTTTATCTTAGAACCAGAAGTTTACGTTGTCCATGGCAACGTGTTTATCGATGAGAAAAAATATATATTAATAAAAGTTTATAACTTTGTTATATTCCAGCGAGCACTGTTTTATTAACACTAATATTCAATTTATATATATATATATATATATATATATATATATATATATATATATATATATATATATATATATATTGTATATTTAGGCAGCAGTCCTTCGTTTATGCATGTTTCATTAAAAACGACAGACAAGGTACTATGTTAAACTTTTTATTTAATTTTTCTTGTGTTCTAACAAGAGCTTTCTTTTCTGGATAAAGAGTGTATAAAATCTGTCCAAATGTTTTATATTTTCGAGCGCTTTCGTCTATACCTTTAGCCATTATCAAGGATGATTTGATTTTTCAGCTTAATTGAGTGTGTGCGTTGTGTGAATGTTTTAATTTCCGAATACGGTTAGCACATTGTTTTTACACACTCTTTAAATAAAAAGCTTAACCGTAGTACCTTGTCTGTCGTTTTTTATGAAACATGCACACACACACATACACACACATATATATATATATATGTGTGTGTGTGTGTGTGTTGAACGTTCGTTGGTTATTGATGAAAAAAGACGTAATTAAGAACCTTTTTCGTTTTACACAGAATTATTTACTTTCTAACTTGTCATTGCTCTTAATTCAGTGGCGAATATTAATGTCAGAGAGATAGGTAATTTTCAGAAGTTTTAGATCAAATTCCGCCAAATAATTCCGTGTCGGTATACGGGCTTATTCATACCCTCTCAATTCTTTCCTCATTAAATGGCTTTTGCAATACGCGTTCATATCGAAACCGGAATTTCAAGAGCAGAGAACTCTGTAAAAGTCTTTTCTGCAGCCTATTAAGTCGGCAATTGAAAAGGACAGTCTTTAGAATCCATTCTTTTGTCTAGTTCGAGAACTGAAATAAGTCTTAAAGAATAAAAGTGCTCTTTTCATGATGTCATCTATTCCTGCAGAGACCCGTGAAAAGCTTATTTGTGCCATGTAATTCGAGGGCTCATTAAAAAAACAGGATGGGCTACGAAGAGTTTAACGTCATTAAGTAGTGTTTTTGTACAAGCTTGCCTATCCAGAAGAATGCTGACTATTATCATTTAATTATTGATATATATATATATATATATATATATATATATATATATATATATATATATATATATATATATATATATATATATATATATATATATAGTAGGTATAGTATATCGTTTTTTTTTTCTTGCGTCAGCGGGGCAGCAAAGATTAGTATTAAGAAATTTTGCACCTTTTTTTTCCGATGACAAACACACTAATTTGGAAATTCTTGCGATAATCAAATAATTGTCGGATTTTAATGAAATTTTCAGGACTTATTCACAAATATTTTTTTTTTACATCTGTTCCCATCACCTGGCTTAATTAAAAAAATTTCAAGAAATTAAATTGTTCCCCGCTTCATATTAATATTAAATAGAAGCTGAACTTCTCAAAGAATGTGAAACATCATTTTTTTTTTTTAAACAGTAACTCATTTATCGAAAATCTGTTCTGAATCGTAAAATAACAAAATCCAATCAAACTAAGACATTAATTAACAAGCTTTTAATTGTTTTTATGAATAATATATATTATGGAAACTATTGTCTGAAGAAAAAAAATCCGTATATAAGGAAGTTTTACAAGAATTGATTTCTTTTTTAATTTTAATTAGTACAACTTATAACATTTTAAATGTTTTAAATTTCTATTTTAATTTTTACTGTTAAGGTGATATTGTTAAGAAGTAAAAACAATATATATATATTTAGTAATCATAAATTAAAAAACTTTGTACAAATCATCACACTCTAATATTTTAAAAAGTATTTGATTTTTTTTCTTTAATATGTATAAAAGTGTCCACACATACACATAAATATATTAATGATAAGCAAATAATTTGACAAAAAAATTATTTTACAACATCTACTCCTGTCGTATTCTTAAACGGTCACCCATTTAGGTACTGACCAGGTTCGACATTGTTTAACTTTGGTGATCGTACTTAGAATTGCTGTTTCGATGTGATATGGCCTTAAGCAGAAAAATAGAAACAAGAAAAATGATAATTTCAATCCGAAAGGAAATTTCCAGCAAATATAATGAGGAAAGAGAACTTGGAGAATTTGACACTCAAAGGACATACTGAAGAAGAGAAGCAGGAAGGAAACCGCGTTTAACCTACAATGAGTGAACAGATGGCAGAAAAGGGAAAAGGATAGAATGCTAAAAATGTACAAAAGTACTTAACGCGACAAAAGCCAGTAAGTTGGAGATAGATTTGACAATAGTAGTCCTGAAATGATTTGGCAAAGTAAAGAAGCATAATCGTCCTAAACAGACAGAAATTATTCCATAAATTGGTTTGGATACAATCCAAGAAATCAGTTAAAATTTATTAAGTACTCCATATATCTTAGATGACACATTATTTGTGAAGTAGTTCAAATTTGTTATATTTTAAGTGGTCCAAATTTCTTCGATAAAGCATTCAATATTTATTAAAGGGTCAAATTTCTTAGAGAAATTGCTTCTTACGGTTTAGCGGTACGGATATCTTAAAATATTTAATATTTCTCAAAAAATCCGTCTCTGATTTTGGGAGTATATTTTTAGAAAGTGAAAGTGAAAGTAGAGATAGAAAATGTTTTATAATCAATTTTTTCTACTATTAAAAATATAAAAAATTTATTGCCAAGAGACCTTACTAGATAAATTCACGAATCACCGCTCAGCATCTTTACGTTGATCACCTGTTCAGTTAATTCAAATCTCGCATCTTTGTATTAATTTTTCTATTTCTGTTTCTCGTGTACAGTGACTTGATAAATGAAAATACGAGAATTATTTGATTAGAATGCATTTTCACTCGGTATTCGCACATCGTGACGTAAAACTAATATTGTCTTGTGATACAGTAAGTTACGAGAAATAAAGAATTTATTTTAACAGTCTTTATTTGGCTAGGAACCCCACAGTAGAGATGATCCTTAAATGTTAAAAAAACCCAAAAAAAAACAACAAAAATCAACCGTTTCAGACTGGAAATTGTCGGATGTCGTCTCACTCTCTAACCAGGAGTTCGTATTCACGATTCAGAAAACTTGACATTGTCATGTACTCGAGTTAATAAAAATGTCGTCGTCCGTCTCCTCTGAAGTGTCATAGATGATGCACTCATGGGCGAATGGTCCGAAATCAGTGCCGAGCCTAAACCCTGTGTTTGTTCGAAACATTGTACTAAGCCAGGAGAGTCCATTATTTTCTGCCTCGGCTGTTATTAGGCGGCCATGTGAGGTGGATTCATTTTTGAAGTTATCTTCTTCTAGCCTTTGCCTAAAGAGACAGGACCCATTAGGCAACAGATAGTTAAGTGTAAGACCGTATCCAGACGCCGGTACGTCTAGAACAATGTTTCTATGGGGTCCCATCCTACTCCGAGATCCCTCATAGACTGGCCTGGGTACCCAGTTTCCATGGTGTTCCGCGAGAAGGCACAGTGAAAGACTTGAGGCTTTTGGTAAGTTAATAAAACAGGAGGCGATACTTTCGGATCAAGTCCCTTATATACAATAGCCAAATCCTTTTGGCAAGTTAATAGAACATGAGCATTACTTTCGGATCAAACCCTTATATATAACAGCGAAATCCTTCTGGTAAGTTAACGTCAGAAGTCAATACTTCCGGATCAAGCCATGATATATAACAGCGAAATTCTTTGGGTAAGTTAATAAAACCGGAAGCGATACTTTCGGATCAAGCTGTTATATACAACAGCCAAATGATTTAGGTAAGTTAATAAAACAAGATGCAATACTTTCGGATCAAATACCTTATATATAACAGCCAAATCCTTTTGGTAACTGTTATGGTTCAGGTTAGGACCAAGGAAGAACAACACGAACAAAAGAGTAGAAATAACGAAGGTATATTACATGAAATAATAATACAAGATGTGGAAGGTGTTAGTATGACTGTCAGTCTCGGGATGGAGTGAACTACTATCGGCTCGACTCGATTCGATATTTACTTGCCACCCCACACGAGGGAAAGATGTGGCACAAGGCCGAGTTTTACGTGGGTTTCCCGAGCCCGTAGGCTCAGCCAAAATATGCCCGTAGAAACTGTAAAAACAGAATCGGGTTGGTCAACCTCCCCGAACGAGGGTCTACCCATCGGCGAAGCCTCGTCTGGGTTTCTCTCTGCTCAGAGGGAGAGAGTTCGACCGTCAAGCCGAGCTTCTCGACTTGATTCGGTACATATCCCACCCACCGAGAGTTGCATGTGGCACAAGGCCGAGTTTAACGTGGGTTTCCCGAGCCCGTAGGCTCGGCCAAAAGATGCCCGTAAAACCCGTATAAACGGGATCGGGTTGGTCAGCCTCCCTGAACGAGACTCTGCACTTCGGCGGAGCCTCGTTCGGGTTCCTCTCCGCTCAAAGGCAGAGAGTTCGACCGTCAAGCCGAGAAGCTCAGCTTGATTTGGTATCTAGCCACCCCCACTCCCCCCACTAGGGTTGCCTGTGGCACAAGGCCGCGTTTAACGTGGGTTTCCCGAGCCCGTGGGCTCGGCGAAAAGATGCCCGTAGAACCCGTATAAACAGGATCGGGTTGGTCAACCTCTCCGAAAGAGAGTCTGCCCTCGGCGGAGCCTCGTCCGGGTTCCTCTCTACTCAGAGGCAGAGAGTTCCACCGTCAAGCCGAGAAGCTCGGCTTGATTCGGTATCTAGCCACCCTCCCACAAGGGTTGCATGTGGCACAAGGCCAAGTTTAACGTGGGTTTCCCGAGCCCGTAGGCTCGGCCAAAAAATGTCGTAGAACCCGTATAAACGGGATCGGGTCGGTCAACTTCCCCGAACGAGACTCTGCCCTTCGGCGGAGCCTCGTCCGGGTTCCTCTCTGCTCAGAGGCAGAGAGTTCGACCGTCAAGCCGAGCTTCTCGGCTTGATTCGACCCTCTCTCTTTAGAGGTGTAGTATACATAGTGTTAGGAAGAGTTCATTCTGTAGTTATAGGTAAGGACCCATGACAGTAACAATAGGAAATATGTTATGAATGAAACCTCATATTAGAAGTCGAGGCCTGAACAGTGATGATAAAACGAAAGTAGCTTAATTTTCTTGGTGTTGAAAGTAACAAATCAATTATTTCCCCATTGAGCCGTTAGACTGATTGACTTATTGATTCATTTTGTCGGCTTATAAACCTTTTGCTAGTTAGTTAAAGTCAGAATGGCGATAAACTACATCCGTCAGCAAGGTCGCTGTTCACGAGATTGGAGGTTTTAAGGAGAGTGAGGTCACCTTTGAATTGTTCTAGTTCTTAGGTCCACCCTGACCCGGGGTAGTAGCACCTGTTAGGCCCATCTACAAAAATATGAAAGTATAAAAATGAATTTTTATAGTGAAAATATAAGCAACAAAAATTTACCAACAATACTTATTTATAGTAAAATTACCAACAATGCTTATTTATAGCAAAATTACCAAGAATACCTATTTATAGCAGAGTTACCAACAATACATTCTATAATAAAATGACCAACATTGTGTAATATAATAAGACTACGAATAGGTCATTATAAAATTACGCATTTATTGTTACTGAAACCAGGAAAATCACTAAAGTGTCCTACATGTCAAATCAAATTGAGAGTAAAACATTTTCTAATTAAATGCATTGATCTTGACTCGGAAAAACAATTTTTTCAAGGCAAACAGCTTTAAAGAACTCTTCGAAAATATTAAGATTAATAGAATTATAACATTCTTGAATTCTGTTGAATTATATCTGAAAATATAAAAAACAAACAATCATTGTCCATTTTTTCCTAAATATAAACTAAAATAAATCAGTTTTTGCAGAAAATAGAGATGATATAATGTTCAAAAAGCCAATTAAAGTTTAAAGCCAGAAAATATATTCAGATTGTAAGATTTTCTAAGATTTAATGATTTGCTGACAGATATCGTAAAAATTAACCGGTAGCTTATAATGGTGTCATAAGAGATGAATTCATCCTTTTCTCAAAGGTATTTACGTATAAGTTGTTATAGTGGAACACACCTATTCTATAGTTAATAGACTCTCCCACCTATAATAAGTAGAAGTAGTAAGAGTCAATACCCATTATATCAAGTTCCTAACGTTTTGTACATGGAACCTATTTTAGGACCAACTAGTACAGATACAAGCCTCCATTGTGAAACCACTCCATAACATAAGCGAATGTAAAGAATCCCACTGGATTTCTAATTCGTCGCTTTGTTTCTAATGAAATTTCCTGTTTCTTATAATTTGTTTTACGAAGGGCAAGCTTTAACGATTCTTGTGCCTTCGGATCTCGGGTGTTTAGAATTCAAAGAATAATAGCAGAGAGTGTTCTCAAGAAAGCGTAATAATATTAGCAGATGTCGGCTCAACCCTGACGTGGCCTACGCAAACCCTTCATCTCCACTTAGTGACAATTAGATTGCCACTTACCAGGTGAACACACCAGCCATCTTATATACTTAAAAGCTGTAGCCAGTCATAAAATGACTTCCAGGATTGTCGCCTACAAACAATCCTGGAAGTCATTTTATGACTGGCTACAGCTTTTAAGTATATAAGATGGCTGGTGTGTTCACCTGGTAAGTGGCAATCTAATTGTCACTAAGTGGAGATGAAGGGGTTTGCGTAGGCCACGTCAGGGTTGAGCCGACATCTGCTAATATTATTACGCTTTTTGAGAAACTCTTGTATTATTCTTTGAATTCTAAACACAGAGATCCGAAGGCACAAGAATCGTTAAAGTTGCCTTCGTAAAACAAATTATTAAGAAACAGGAAAATTTCATTAGAAACAAAGCCAAGACTACTGAACTGCTATTTAATATCACTCCTCTTGTATGACAGTGAATGCTTGACAATTTCCGCACAGATGTAGATTAGACTTCAATCGACAGTGATTTGGTTGTGAGGATCTTGAGAATATCATGGAACATGAGAACAATGAGGAAGTTTTAAGACAAATAGAAATAAGACTTAGAATGAGAAAGACAGTAGAAATATTTGGGGCATATAATGAAGAAAGAGGGCTTTCAGTTTTTTCTTTTTTTCTTTTTTTTTCTTTATCCACTTATTACAAAACTTGCAATTTAAATTTTAGAAAGAAAAGAAAAAAGAAAGAGAGAGCAGAAAGAGAAATAAATAGGAAAGAGAGCGAGAGGGAAAAAGAAGGAGGGGGAAAAGCGCGGAAAAAAGAAAGAGGGTGAAAAAGAAGGAGAGGAAAAAATAAAGACGGTAGAAATATTTGGGACATATAATGAAGAAAGATAGCTTTCTGTTCTATTCTTGCTTTCTTTTTCTTTATCCACTTATTACAGCACCTGCCATTTAAAAATCAAAAAGAACAAAGAAAGAGCGAGAGGAAAGAGATTGAGAGAGAGAGAGAGAGAGAGAGAGAGAGAGAGGAAAAAAAGAAAGTGGGGAAAAAGAAAGAGAGGAAAAACGAAAGACTGTAGAAATATTTGGGGCTTTCAGTTTTTGCTTGCTTCTTTTCTTTTTCTTTAATCTATTACACCTCCTTCATTTTAAAAAAGAGAAAAGAAAAAAGAGAAGACATAAACGTGAGAGGAGGACAGAGAGGATGAAAGAACGAATGAAAAAAAAAAGGGAGAGGGGAAAAAAGAAAAGGAGGAAAATTTGACACCAAAATTTGGCATCTTTCACTATTGTGCCTTTGAATTTTGGTGTCAAATTTTCCTCCTTCCGAAAGCAAACTATTAAGAAACCGGAAAATTTCATTAGAAACAAAGAAAAGACACGGAAATGCAATTTAATATCAGTTTTTAAAATCGTTTCAGCTCCAAGCAAAACGATAATGCCAGTAGGACGCATGAGTTTACAGAGAGTGAAAATGAAAAACAAGACTGAGAATGGATAGGATTGAGAGTAGAACGAAAATGAACCGGGTCAAAGAAGATACAAGATGGCGACTGACGTAGCATTTACATTTTTGAAGATTAAGTTTATCAGGGAAACAGGAAATCGAGAGGGATTTCCACAGGTGAGATATGCCAGAAAATAAACTGTTAGAGTAGATGTGTCAATTGCATTTAACTAGTTGAACAGTAAAAAGGTGGGACTTCAATAAATGTAGTCAGGACACCAGGGAAGAAAAGCTCATCAAAACAATTGTTATTAAAATATCTGTATAAATTACAGAGGAAAGCAACTAAAGTCGAGATGGCTGGTCAGGTTCGATTACATTAAAGACATTTCTCTAGATTTTGTCAAGTATCTCGAGATATTGAGAAAGAGAACCAAACCAGATATGGCAGTAGTCTTCAATGCACAGACAAATTTGTAAATATGCAAGATAGATTCTGATGAGAAAAAATTTGTTAATAATTAACCAAATTTCCTAGCAGTAGACGCAGCAGTTGATTTGATAAAGTCATTCCACTTCATGTCAGTGGAAAACGTGAGACCAAGAAGGCATAGAATGTTGGTCTCCACGAGTTTAGCATCAGCCATGCTGATGGCAGGTAGAAAAAAGGTTATTTGTGATGATTAAATAAAAACAGTTTTGTTTTGGCAGTAAATGCTGGACAATTTTTTTTATAGATGAAGAGGTGACTTGAGGAAATACAGAAGTTATTCTGCAGGATGATGCTGAGAAATTCATGGAAGAATTATGAATATCTAGAAAGTTTTAAGGAAAATGGAAGTAAACATTTATACTTCGTATCAGAAAGAGACACTTGTTATTTCTTGGACGCACAATGAAGAAGGAACATTTAGTAGAATTTGACTCTCACGGAACATATTGGTGGCAAGAGAAACAGAGGTAAACATTGAAAAACTAACCTAACAAGATTGTATAAATGTTTGGTAGCGATATTATAAAGAAATGATTAAAATTTCTAAGACATATCTTGAGGTACCTTAGACATTTCTAATCTTTTCCATCTGACACATTTATAAGCTTAATATTCGTTCACGTATTGATTATTACTGACACATCTGGTCTGGTGGATCTGCTATGTATTTAGAGACTATTGATGTAGTAAAAAGAAAAATCTGCAATATTATTGATCATGACCTGGTATTTCGGCTTAAGTCACTTTGCCACGACCGTAAAGTAGCTTCGTTATACCTTTTCTATGAATATGTTTATGGCAATTGTTCTTGTGAAGTTTCTTTTATGGTACCTAGACTATGAATTTAAGTGCAGTACTAGATTAGTGTCAAATTCTCATCCCATTTACAGCTGAGATTACTGGATATGACCGATATAGCGTGGACAAGGAATGCTTATCTAATGTTTTAGTTAACTTGTGAAATTTTCTTGTCTGGCTTTAAGAAGACTTGTGATTTGGAGTATTCCTCCAACCACTATTCATTTTCTACACACGTATGAAAGCCCGTGCGATATATTACCCTCTTCAGTCTTCAACCAGGGGAGGTAATACAGTTTCGGTGGCTTAGGCGGTATTGACACCCCTGGCACCACCAGAAGCTTTTGCAACCAGGGTATTGTTTTTTTGTTGTATAAACATGTCAGTCTCTTGCGATTTCTTTTTCAACTGCAAGTCAGGTTTTCAACGTTGTGTTAAAGCTTCTGCTTTTAGTCGTTAACCAACTGAGTTCAAAATAGAACAAAATAACATATAAGTTTTTTAACATTTCTTTTTTTGTGTGTGTACTACGATTACAAAACTCAAGAAGTCGAAAAATTTTACTCCTTTTACGATGTTTACCAAATTTAGTTCATTAAGGAGAAAATGTCTGACACTGCAAAAAATATAATCCAAATCTTTTTAAGAAATAAAAGGATTTGGGTTAAGATGAGAATTTTTCAGCATCTCTTTAGCAATTGTTTCAGCGTCTCTGTGGGTAGGTAATATGTTTGTTAAGGTCAGTTTTCCATGTGTGGTCGAAAAAGCTTAGAAAATCAACATTTTTTTCTTTAACTCGATCCCAACGTTTGGCAGAGGTGGGAAATATGTACCTATTTCGACCAAAAAGCAGACCACCATTTTCTTTCTTCTCGACCCTCCTGTGTAGTGTGAAACCTCCACCAAAACTTACTGTCACCAGTGTTGTTATGTAAATATTTGGCCAACGCTAAGTGTACTGAATCACGTGTATAAATACAGTGTAACCCGGATATAAGAGAGTTGCCGGAACCAGAGAAGAAGTCTCTTATATCCGGGTTTATCTTATATCAGGGTTTCTCTTATATCCGGGTTTGATCTATTTTGCTTAGGTAAGTATGGCTCTAATTTGGGACCAGAGAAAATCGCTCTTATATCCGGGTTTCTCTTATATCCGGTTCTCTTACATCCGGGTTACACTGTAGTTTTCATTTTCAGCTTCTGAGGTTATATTTCTTGGAAATACTTTTTTCTTTTCTTTTTTTTCAATTATTCTTCTTTTCTTTTTCTTTTTTCAATTATTTTTTCTTTTTTT
>OZ010589.1:101347033-101357033 GCA_963932145.1 Acanthosepion lycidas | reverse complement strand
AATGAGCCGTGTCTCTTTTGGACATGTGCGATGATGGCGCTTCACAGTTTCCTGTCTTTGAAGCTCTTAGTAAGATTTGTCTGTTCGTTATCCTTTCCAGTCCATGTTCTCTCATCCATTTGCTCTAGTTGGTTACGCGCGCTTTCCTCTGTTCCTTTTACATTCAGTATGTCCCGTGAGTGTTAAATTATACAGGCCGTCTTTCCTCATGGTGTGGCCTACAAATTTCAGCTTTCTCTTTTTGATTCTATGAGGGAGTGTCCTTTTTGTTTCCATTTCGTTTAAAACTTCCTTGCTTGTCACATTCTGAGTCAATGGTATCCTCAACATCCTTCTGTAGAACTATATTTCTATTACCTCTGCATTCGTTGGCATAGGGGAGGAGTGATTAACATAACACTTTAGTATTTTTTTTTCTTCGTTTCTAAGAAACTTTTCCGTTTCTTAATATTAGGTTGGTGCAAAAATAATGACGTAATAATGTCGTTTTTTGACGTATTTTTAAAGTTAAAAAACGACATTATTACGTCATTATTCTTGCACCAACCTAATATATTGCTTAACTTTTGGAGGACATCTGCATTTTGCGGTTTTGGATTTCGGTGTCACATTTTCTGTTCTCTGTTACCATGAATATGTTTTCGTACTTGCTTGATTTCGACATGTCCTATTCGTAGTTCCTATTTGGGATTCTTCCTCTTTCTGACAATTATATATTCTCTTTATTTTGTAACAATTCATTAAAAACAAAAAAATAAAGACAAGTGAACTAGACCGGAGCGCCACACTAACTGTAATCATAACACCCTGATTAAGAAACTTTATTTACCCTTATTATTTGTATATACAGATCTATCTATCACAGTCTGATTATATATATATATATATATATATATATATATATACCGGGTGTGACAGCGAAATTTTCCAAATCAAAATTGTAGCAATTTATTAACTAAGCTTTGAAACGTTGTATCTTACAAATGATTAAAGGCATCATACTGAAATTTCCCAAGGTTTTTATAATACTATTGGATTCGACTTTGAACAATAAGAATGTATTTTGCTCTAAGTTGAAATGATGATCCTTCTTGCTGTTCTAATCTCCTGATCCAATTTTCCATTCTGCTATTTTTTAAACTTATTCACTGTTCTCTTGATGGTTCTTGAATAGACTTTGAAGAGGGAAGCCATAGTATGAATGATAGTACCATTACTTATGGCCTGAATAATCTTTTTTCCTCTCACCATTGCTCAGTTGTGAAGACACAGTGAGATGTTAATCTGTTCTCTTTCTAGATAAATAACACAATGGGTTTTCAGTGATTCTTATGAAATATTGGTTTCAAGATGGCTAGCCGTCATATCTGAAAACATGGAAAAAAGTAACTCAATTAGTTTAGAGGTTTTGTTTTTAGTTATTAAATATGTCGTGGCATGGACAATTATCCCATTCTGCTACATGATTTGGAAAATTTTGCTGTTATAAACCACACATCTATCTATCTATCTATCTATCTATCTATCTATCTATCTATCTATCTATCTATTCCTTTTGAATCAATCTGAACACTACAATCTTAGCCTTTACAAGTCAAGGGTCAGTCTCTATATTCTCCTAACATTCACAATCTTCTACCTCCTCCTACCTTCTCATACGTTCAGTAATTCTGTAACGAGAATCACTCTTGAGCATTGTAATAGAACATTATTATAAATAAATGAAAAAATACTTATCTAAGTTTCCTATTTCCTTATATCTATATCTCTCTCCCCCCTCTCTCTCTCTCTCTCTACATATATCTATCTATCTATCTATCTATCTATCTATATATATATATATATATATATATATATATATATATATATATATATACATACATACATACACACACACACACACACACACACACACACATATATATATATATATATATATATATATATATATATATATATTGGTTAGTATGCCAAAAGACCCTCGTGAGAAATTGAACTAGATTTGGCTGATGTTTTACGTCAAACTTCTAAGTTTGCACAAGCTTAACATTTTAAGAAATAGCATTCATAATTCTATCGCTCATTGGCACTGATCTCTGTCACCGATGGATATTACTAGACAGTTTCATAACACCTTCAGCTAGTTTATATGACTCTCGCTATCAACGTTTGTGCTTCGCCAGAGGGGCGGGGTTTTTTGCTTAATTTCCGCTTCCGGTGTAGAATTAAATACTCGGCAAAAATGAATTATGTTAAACGATTCTATCATTTAAATGAATATTTATTTCTTATAATTTTATCTATCTAATTGATCCTTTTATTTATTCACCCGCATTGTGATATATGCATAAAGAACAGAACCATCCCAGAATTATTTACTTGAGCGTAGACACATTTCACTTTATCCTTATACTGTGATACGTGACATAACTGTCACCGCGTACGAATACAGTTACATCCATATGTGTCATTCGTTTGCATAAAGGAACAATTCAAACGCAAAGGTTCTTGACTAAAGCGAGTCCTATTTAATAAAACGAGAAAATGAAACACCGGCTTCCAAAGCACACACTTGTACAAATGAACCCCTTAAGTACAAAACGGTTTGACTTTTAGTCATTCAATTACTTTTTAATATTCGCTATGAATGACTCAAGGGTTGACTTTAGTAGATGGAAAAATTAAATGTGTATATGGTGAATAGAAGAGACGATTTAGTATCATATTTCAAAGCCGCTATGTGAGACATTAGCATATTTTACACAGGTCTTTTTTTATCATTTCCCCCCCCCCAAGCAAGACGATGATTCCATTAAGTTATTGAGAATAAAAGAGAATGTGGAAACTTTAGTGAAAAGACAATAAATGAGCTGAAATTAAGAAGAAAGAAGATGGCGATTGACGTTGCCTTTTTGAAGATAGTATGTGATAGAGAAACAAGAAACCGGAAGAGAGTTCCACAGGCGAGAAGTACAAGAAAAGAAACTATTAGAATAGAACTTACAGTTACATCTTGCTATTTCAACAGTAACGCGATAATACATAATTGTCAATATATTAGTAAGCTTCAATTCATATATGGTCGAGATTACAAAGAGGCAATCTCATTAGAAGAAATGCCATGACGATATTTATAGAAGAAAAAAAACAAACAGAGGGAGACGATTCCGTGATAGAAAAGGGATTGAAGTCTAGATGCCAGGTCAGGACTGATAATATTACGGAGATTTTCCTGAATTTTGTCGAGAATTCCAAGATATATAGCGGGGTGGGGGCAGATCCGATAGAGCAACAGTATTCAATACTCGAATGTATGTTAGATTTATAAATGTGCAAGACGGATTCTGGAGGGAAAAAAATTTCTGATACGATACAGTGATCCAACATGCTTAGTCGTAGACCATGCAATAAATCAAATATAAATACTCCATTTCATGACAGTAGCAAACGTGAGATCAAGTCACAAAAAGTTGCTAACCTGGAGGTTAGCATCAGTCATGCTGATGGAGATCAAAAATGATTTTCTCTTATGATTATCAGTTCCTTTTGTAAGCGGTAAAATGCGTAAGCGATTTCTAGCCCCAGTTAATAACTGATTGATCATTCACGAGAGCGGATGCCAGTTTTACTTTATCTGACTTATCTGAGTGAGTGGCGTCCATTTTGTTTCATCGACAGCAGTCGCAAGTATTTTTGAATTTACTTGCTATTCATTCAATATATTTTACAAATATTTACAAATAAAATTTAAAATAAATGATTTTTTCATTCTTTTTACCGAGAGATGGCGTAGTAATCATATACAAAACTGTGATGATAAACTAAACCATTGTCGTAAAAAGAAAAAAAAAAGCACTAATATTTTTGTTCTTTTTAACGGCAGTGGGCGTGGCAATTGTCTGTTAAGACGATTTAAAATGTAGGTTATCTATTTATATAAGATAAATAATTAATTAATTTGAATTAAGTAATTCTATTAGTTTAAGCATGGTTTATCTATTTTTCTAAACTAATGCAGAGTAAGACGAACAAGATATTACAGTTGAGGTGAAATAAACTTAGTGACTAAAAGTACAAAGTATAAAGCAAGTGTAAAAGTAAATAGTGACTACAAGGTATGACGAAGTATATAAATTAAACAAGATTTCACTTAGGTAACTCCAAGCTTTGTTAAATTATTTATGTTTTTAATTTTATTGACAAAATCTACTTTTTAGATTATCATGAAAAATAAGCAGGCTTATAGGTTCTCAACACTATCTATCTATCTATCTATCCAGCTAGCTAGCTCCCTATCTGCAAAACATATCGATAAATAAGTAATGTACACACAGATATATTATCATAATTATTTAATCTTTCAGCCCAAGCAAGGCGATAATGTTATCAAGACACAAGGGGTTAGTGCAAGTGAAGGAAAATTAGAAAACTTTAGGGGAAGGACCAGAAACCCAAACCTAAGCAGGAAACAAAGGATAAACCACTACTCCTGTACAAAAGACGAGAATGAGTTTGAAACAGACGATAAGCGAACCTATCTATTCCTATATAAACATATAGATTATCACAATTTTTGGGGTCAGTCACTGGAAGATCGATTTTCATCGGGAAACTAATAGTAATGCCTATGGCCTTGTGAAAACTGGGATTTTGAAACGTTTTTAAAGGCAGTTTTAAACATCAATATATATGGGTCTTTTCCTCTACCTTTCTGGAGTTTTCTTCACGAGTAAATTAACTACTGTTTTCTTATTACTGTCTTCTCTAGACTCTTGTTTTTTCTACTGTTTCACTCATTGGATATTGCATAGAAATAAAAGTTCATAGCGCTTTTTTGTTGCGCTTGAACACGTAATTTTGCTACTGATATAAATGTAATTTAGAATATATATATATATATATATATATATATATATATATATATATATATATATATATATATATATTCTGAAAGGCGACCATTCAATGCGTCTTTCAAGTTTGGCTTATGAGTTTTGCTCATGCATACATGTTGTACGTGCATGTATATGCCTACATATCCAAATGCTGACAATCAACCTAATCAAGAAGACCTTTATATATATATATATATATATATATATATATATATATATATATATATATATATATATATATGTGTGTGTGTGTTTGTTTGTGTGTGAGTGTGTGTGTGTGTGTATAATAATAAAATCTGATCGCGTGCGTGCTTGTGTGGCGCGTCCGTCTGGCGCATGATTTACGAGTTCTTTATACAGTAAGCATTTTTATTTTAACTTTCTTGAAACAGACAATATTTTAATCAAAATATTTTTAAGTTAAAGACAGACACAAAGAGATGCCGCTTTGCCGTTTCGTCCACCTGTTTGTAGAGTAATTATTTATATTTCAGCTTTCTTTAAATAGACAATATTTTAAATATTTAATACGTATTTTCAAGTGAATAGGATTGAAAAATATTTTTGGCATATTAAAAAAATATTTTTAAGATAATCTGATTTAAAGTTCAAGTTTATTCCGGAAGTTCTATTTATTTTAAATGACGTAAACAATCAGTAAAGCGTTAAAGATGATCTTGTAAACCAAACCAATGATGGCACAAACGAACTGAAATATTCAAACTGAATCATAATAAAATAACTTTCATTTCTATGGAATATTGAAATCAAACTTAGTGCTTTATAAGCTGAACAGTCAGTGATCCAACGGTTCCCGGGTAGTTTAGTGTAATATAAAACTGGACACTGCGGTCAATCTATTTCATGTTTGAACACAATCTTTAGGCTACTGAGTAGGGATAATTGTGGGTCCGAATGCGGATTTCCAATTATTCCTACTGCCTGGAGAATAATTTGAAAGGGTTACCACCCAACCAATAAATCAGAATAATACAACATACCTTGATATCCAAATTACACCACTGGCCAGTATATATAAAATTTGTCGAGCCAACACACAGCACACATGGCGTAAAGATTTCGTTTAGTTATTCTGTTGTACTCAAAATTTTGGGTGGTGTACTAACAAACGACGGAAAATATGGCACAGACATCCGAGAGACCATTGAAATAATACATGACTTTCAGACCCCGCCCAAAGTTATAGAGGTATGTAAAATTTCGTTATAAGCAAAGAAAAAGTGCTGAACGGCTATATAATATTACTCCTTCTATGATTGTTAGACAATGGCTCAGTAGATAAAGAAGGGACTTAATGCGAGTGAGATGTGGTTCTACAGACGAATACTGGGAACGCCATAGACGGAAAATGGGAGCAACGAGCATGCTTTAAAGAAATTATATTTAGAATCAGACAGAAAGTGTTGAAAATTCTGGGACGCATAATGAGGAGAGAGGGCTTTGAGAATTTGACTCACGCAGGATGTACTGGAGGCGAGACCGTCACGTTTGAGGAAAAGATAGCAGAACAGTGAGTGGGAAGGATAGTAAAAAGAGAAAAATTGTTAAGAATAACGCAAGATAGAAAGTTGAGGAGAGCCATGATCGGCCACATCGTGAATGGACATGTATATGAATATATGAAATAAGACACGTCTTTGATGTCCATAGCTGGCTAACGATTATAGGAGAACACAAATACTAAAACTATAAAAAGAAACATTGGAAAAACATTACAAGACGCAACGCAGACTTCAAGAATCCTTGACAAGTAAACAGGCCGAAATGCTATGCTAAAAACAACAATGTTCAAGATTATGAATTCAGTCTATTTTCCTAGTCTTAGTATAATCACAAAGATTAGGCTGTTGCACTCTTTTTCAGATTTTCTGTAATTTACTATATTATTGCCAGTCAACAGTCCATGTTATAGAACAATGTCTTTACGGACAAAATTAAGTGCTTCTAGATATGCAGATGGGGGTCATGATGCATGTACAGTTAGTGTCAGATGATGCTAAAATAGACTTTTCACATTGTCCTACGGAGAAGATAGGTGAATCTGAACTTTGAGTAGCCACAAAATGCAGATCTGCGGTTCATCCGGTCACAGTGAGTGCCCTGAACATATATACACGTAACCCACCCAAATGCATTTATGACGTGCATTCGTGGGAAAACCCGTATGATAAGTAGATATGTACGCACTCATTTAAAAGGAGAGAGTCTCTTGAATCCTGCCGAGAATTTAGACCCCACATTCGGAGAAAACCGCGAAGCCACTTGTCGACAGTAAGTGACGAAGTCCGGAGTTGAATAAAATATAATGTTACGTATGGCAGCTTAAGTCTATTAAGTCAGTTTTTTATTAGTTTCTACGGCGATAAAGTTACACTAGCTTAGCGAATATTCAAACCACCTGAGAGTTGCGACGAAAGCCACCAAACAATGATAAATAAATCTAATAAATAATTGTGATTCAATGAAATATTTCTTCTGAATAATTAAGAATGATATAGAGTAAAGGTCATTATTAATAACATTAAGACTTATTAGTATAATCATTGGTGATTAAACCGCACATGTGAAAACCGTCTAATAATATTGAGGACTTAACAAAATTTGTTATTGTTTTTTACAACATTGTTAAACTATTTCTTCTTTTATGTGACGTAAACCTTCAGGAAATAGGTGATCAGGGTCCTTTGAAATGGTAAGAAATGATTGTTCGTTTACTTTCCCTCTCCCTCCTTGTTGTGTCACCCATTTACACGAGTTCGTGATATAGGTTTCCCGGTATTTCTTTCCCGCCTTGTGAGTTTCAAATTCTCAATACTTTCTTTCCTCAGTCTGAGAAATTTCAACTCTTACCGATTCTGAGTAGAAGTGCCATTTTTGTTGCCATTCTCCTTAAAACTTACATTTTGCTTACATTCCTCCGTCATCCTCAGCCTCCTTCCGTAAACAACATCTTTGTCTCCTCAATGATAGCGGCACTCTCAAGAATTTAATTAGTTTTTAATTATTTAACACCATGGACATAGTATTAAATAATTAAAAATCTAGATTAGAAAAATAATTTCGGCATATAAAGCTAGCCGTCTTAAAGATTATACTAACCATGAGACGCGGGTTCGAATCTCACCACGGTTAATTTGTCAGGTAGGGGACTGATGTTATCGGTCTCGAGGGGATGATCCCAAAGTGCAGCACTTTTGGAAAGTGACTGAAAACCATACTACGGATTGACCCAAGCTTTGTGAATAAAATTGGGCAGACGGAACACTTGGGGCCGTCGATAGCTGTGCTAGCACGAAGTCACAAATCATCGTGACCGAGGGTGTGCTGGTCTTGTTCAAATTGTTGATCACGTTATATAACACGTTCTCTTCCATAATCTGTAACAAAGGTCTGCTCAGCGTAGTTGCAGTATAAATCAGAGATTGGCTCGGTGTGTGTTGAGCAAACACAAATGTGTTTAAGCGAGCGTCTGCAATAGGGATTGGCTAGCCACCCTAGTAGACGGTTATCCCCGAATACGAGTGGCCAACTATTATATATATATATATATATATATATATATATATATATATATATATTTCAATTATAGGTGCAATTATAATTTATAAATTCATGAATCATTCATACAAAAAACAAATATAGAGGTTAATGATTTAAATGGCGAGAATACATCTTCGCAAACAATATCAATAAGATACACCAACCCCGAACCTGTATATGAATGATATGATCCCTATTTATAAATTCCAGTTGCATAAGGTCTTTTTAATTTTTTACAAGCTTTCGTCTGTTCCTACAGACATTCTCAGGTATGGAAATAGATTTGTTATTACCGAGAAGTAAAAACAAGAACAAATCTATTTCCATACCTGAGGATGTCTGTAGGAACAGACGAAAGCTTGTAAAAAATTAAAAAGACCTTATGCAACTGGAATTTATAAATAGGGATCATATCATTCATATACAGGTTCGGGGTTGGTGTATCTTATTGATATTGTTTGCGAAGATGTATTCTCGCCATTTAAATCATTAACCTCTATATTTGCTTTTTTGTATGAATGATTCATGAATTTATATATATATATATATATGTATATATATATATATATATATATATATATATGTGTGTGTGTGTGTGTGTGTGTGTCTTTTAACCCATGCAAGACAGTAAAGTCACTAACACACAAGGGGTTACAGAGTGTGAGAGAATTTTAAAAAAAGAGAAAAACATTAATAAGGAGATAACGAGTAGATAACGATTGACATTGCATTTAAATTTTTGAAGATCAAAATTTGCTGGACTGCAAGAGTCCCATAAGGGAGAAGTCTGAGAGAAGAAACTGTTAGCATAGAACTTCAGTTAACATCTAACCATTTCAACTGTAAAATAATGAGACCTTACAGCCAATCTAGTATTGCGTTTAAATTCATAATCTAGTTACCATAACGAGGAGGAAGAATGCGATCCATTCGTAGAAAAAGGTGCGTTCATCTGCACATAAGAGAATTTGAAAGATGTACGGTATACACACACACAAACACACGCAAACACACAGAGAGACAGACACGCACACATACACGCACGGAAGAAGGAATCGTAACAAACGCTATAATAAGAAAATAAAGCAATTGATAAAAGGTACAACAGCTATTATACGAAACAGTGAAGAATGAACACTTCTAAACACACAGACAGGCACTGAGCAATGAATAAATTTTAGGTTTTTACAATTATTTCCGCTGAGTCGCTGTTGGTTCGTGGTAAAAAGCTTCTTTATTTTAAAATGCCGCTAAGTGTCTAGATCCGTTATGTAATTGCCTCCAGCGATCAATTCATCATCGCAATATAAAAAAAAAAATCCTCACACCTCAAAACTAAAATAGTACCAAACTCCATAAGCGAATATTCGTCATTCGATGTTCTGTAAAAAGTTTAGAGTCGAACAAATAGATTATAAGCTTATACTAGGAAACCCTGATTTCCTTCGACATAATTATAGACATGGCTTAAATTTATTTTCCACATGATCCACACAGGGCAATGACACACCCGAGAAAAAAAGCTTGCATTTTTAAAGTTATAA